>CM053789.1:226844166-227444166 GCA_028749045.1 Cupressus sempervirens | reverse complement strand
CAAGTTGCTCTCTCCATATTGAAAAAAGTTATTGGTCTCAACTTGATATTTGATTCATGTGAATGTTATCATGTATTTAAAAGTAAATAGGCCACATGGTTTTTTGAAAAGGATATAACATCCCCTTAAAATATCCATTTTATGGATGTTCTTTCTACCTAGATTAATGCAGTAGACAATAAGTTTTCATACTATTAAGTTCAATTTTTTCACACAAAATAAGTCAGTGACATAACAAAAAAACATTATAAACAAATTGTGTTTATTTTCTACTAATCTCTCTCTCATTATGTTTTTTCAATATATATAAATGAATGATAGGACTAGATAAAGAGACCTTTCATTGCTCAGTTTGTAGAACTGACTATTATCATTATCATACTTTTTCTTGTTATTCATCTAAAGGAGGATCTAGGTCTTCATCAAAATGTAAAATAGGGGATCTAGGTCTTCATCAAAATGTAAAGATATGGTAGTCCTCCACTTTCAGGAAATGTCACCTGTATCCACACATAACAAAAAATCATTATAATTTTATTTTATTTTGTTTATTTTCTACTAATTCTCTCTCTCCTCCCTTCTCTTTCATGTTTTTAAATGTATAAAAATGAATAATAGGGCTAGATAAATAGATCTCATTGTTCAGTTTGTAGAATTGACTTTTACCATTCTCACATTTTTTCTTGCCATTCCTCTAAAGGGGGATCTAGGTGTTCATTAAAATGTAAAGATATGGTAGTCCTCCACTTTCGAGAAATGCATGATCTCTAATTTTACATTTATTATTGAGTTCTATGCATTTAAAGTTTTTTTTCATATTATCTATTTTATTTGAAACCATGGTTTGTGTTGAATCTAAATCTAATTGAAAATTTCTTTATACGTTTCTTTACTTACATATAAAAATATGAATGAAATCAAAATTTCATTTGGAAAAAAAAGTGCAATATTCTTGTAGAAACACTTCTACTATTATCTATAATTTTCTCTATCATATTTGAAAAGAGGAATGTTTTCTTTCCTTTTGTTCTATATGTTGTACTTTCAATTACTTTTTCATCATTTCCTTAAAATGAAAATAGGAACACTTGAGCTTACTTTTGTCTAAAATGAAACATATGTAACTTACATTGATTAGCTACACAAACAACAAACTGAGCTCAATGGGAAAATAAAATAAAATTTGAATTCAAATAATTTAAAATGCTAACTCTCCCAATTTATCTTGATAATACAAACAAGGGTTGCTACTAATAATAAATAACTACACACTAATTTCTCTATAGACACTCAAAACTAGAAATGCCCAATGGTTGTGTGAGTATTTTTGCTAGTTGATGCTCAAAACTACAAAAATCCATTTTTTTCGATTCCAAACAAGTTCTCTAATAAAATGATATTATATTTTAATATGAATTTTTCTCGCATGAAAAGTTACATTTTTTGTCAAATGTACAAATGAAATATTCCCACAAAAATATTTTGGCTCCATCCTCATGTTTTGACTTCAAAATGTTGAAGAATTTTCTTAAGCAATTAGCTTGAAATATTGTTGAATTTGATACATTATGCTCAACATTTACTATAAATTAAGCTACAATTAGTTACTTATTAATTTATACAATTAAATTACACATTAATCCATCTGAAACACATACCTTAACTATATTTTCTGTGATTCAAATTTTTTTCTCAATCACTATCTGTATAACAAAGTAGTGAAAACTCATTTCCGATTGTGTAGAAAATACTGCATCCCTCATACCATAAACATACCTTAAGATTGCCTTATCTACTTGACAATGAGAATCCTTTGGAATCTCCATAGATTAAGAAATTAGATTTGTTGGATGTATTATGTTAGGATGAGGTTAAATACATCAAGCTTCTAGCTAAAATTTTATACAAAGTTGGATCCATATTGTAATATTAATATTTCTTGTTTAGATTCATGCATACAAATGTTGGTTTTTGGGTGAACTTTTCATTATGAATTCTAAATCTCTCCAATATCTTATTTTTCATAGTTTTCTTGAGATATGAAAATACCATCAGGTAGTTATTTTACTTCAATATGTACAAAATAAGTCAAGATACCTAAGCTTGATATTTTTGATGGTATAAGCACAAATCATATCATCAAAATAAAAAAATTTAATTTTACTATGATCTTCCTTGATGTAAAAGGTGAGGTCACAATTTCTTTTACTAAAGTCTTTTATCATCAAATATGAATCAACCAATTTGTTCCATGTATGTGGATCTTGAATCATTCCATAAAAAAATTTCATTAATGTATACAACTTTTCTGTTTCATTCATAACCTCAAAAATAGGTGGTTTCTCTAAAAAAACTCTTCTTTAGACATTCCATTAAGGAAGGAAATCTTCCCATTCATTTTTATTATTTTTAAATTAGTATTACAACAGACACAATTTCCATGCTTGCAATAGGGGGATATATCTGGGTATATATTGAGCATCATATTATTTACCAAACTACCTTCTGTACCCTTTTACAACTATATATTCCATATTTCTCTATAGTTTTCCATCAATATTGCACTTGGTCTTGTAGATCCTTGTTGAGAGGCAAATTAGTTAACTTCAAAATTCTATTTCTTTCTATGGCATGTGTTTCCTTCTTTATGTCCAAGCATCATGTATCTTCTTTCACATCATCTTCAAAATAAATTGCACTGCTTTAATAACATAATACATAATTTATTATCTCTTCAAATTTACCTCTATAAATTTCATCTTCATAGATTGCCCTTATAGTTTAGTTATTTTTTTTGTTACAGAGGCAAGAGTAGGGATAGACCTCTCACTATTTTTTTTTGTATTCTATGTATGTCTATTATAGAGACAACTAGAGCTATTTATAGATTTTATGAGATCTTTGTATGGATTTTTGCATCACTTTACTGATCTTCTAACTCATATTCCTTATCAATAATAGGATCTCAATGAGTTCAATATCTCTCATTATGATTATCTTCTTAGTGACTAGGTTATACAATATATACACCTTTGATTTAGGACTATAAGAAATGAAGAAATATCCCACACCCTTTTCATAAAATATCTTAATTTTTTCTTTTGACATGTGTATAATATACATACCAAAACTCTCTCTTGTATTCAACCATTCTTCTATGTTTTATTGATCCCTAAAGAGTGATCTTGTCACAAATTTCCTTTGGAGGACTTTTATTTACAAAATAGACAATTGTTGCTACATCCTCTCTCAATTGGGAAATTTTTTTGGTTCATCATGTTCCTTGACATTTAAAAAATGCTCATACTTTATATCCTAGATGATCTATTTTTTTAAAGAGTATAATTAGTTGTAAGATCCTTCTTGATGCCATGTTTCATAAAATAGTTAAAAATATTTGGCAGCATACTCCCCCTCTATCAATCTCTAGGACTTTATCAGTATGTTCACTAACTTATTCACCCAAGAATTTACACTCCAAAAATTTATTTTTCATACCAAATATAGAAGCTTCACACTTACTACATGACTTTGCAATATTTAGAAAATCATTTACCATTCTTTCTTGGATGATAAATTTAAACCAACATAGAAAATATTTTCATTACTGAGATGTCATAGCTTTGAGAAGTTTTTAATCACACTCGTTAAATGTTATTACTAATGTGTTACCATACATGCTTATTTGAGATACACAAAAAAAATAAAAAAATGAGAATGACATCTCCATCCACAATGGATCTTATTGGAAACATCGTGTTTTATTTCATTTGTATTACCACCTAAATTTTCTTACTCGCTTCTTTCTCATAGATGATACATTACACATTACCTTCATAATTTTATATTCATTCTAAATGTGTTGTCCAACACTCATTAGATTGTAACTTATACTAGTGAAAAAAATAAAGAATGTGAATCTCATTGTTGGAAATATAAGAGTAATTGAGAGGGGAGGTGTGAATCAGTTACCACTAAAACAATTCCAAAATCCATAGATGTAAATACAAACTTCTTTATAACTCACAGCTCAGTTAGAACTAGATATTCATTGTAACTCACTTAACAAAGCAATCTTGAGATATTAATGTGTATCAACCTTTAGTAACTTAATTGCACAATGATAAAGCAATAATAAAATAACATGAACACATGAGACACCAAGATTTAATGTGCAAACCAAAAATGGGAAAACCACCAATACAACTAGTTACAACTTTTCACTCTTCTAACGTGACCCTTGATAGGAGCCAACCCTATTAAAGGTTATAAAAGACAATGTTAGGTGTAAACCTGATAAAGGATTTCAATCAACCTATTAGGAGTGGCCTTTTTAGAGGTCTTAGGACATTTCAATCTAAAAATTCCATCTTGTTAGAGGATTTACAAAATGACTATTAAGTCAACTCTTCAGATATGATAAATCTCACTTACATTCTCCATCTACCATCTTATCTTCAGACTCCATCTGATCAAGTTCTCCCTCTTAGTTATATGCAATGAGCTCTAATTCTTTGCATCAATCTCAATAGATCTTCATTGTAGTTTGGTTGATGCATCACTTATCTGTGCCCTAATGAGTATCAAATAGGGGAATGACCCCTATCTTTCCTATTAGATATAAAAATGCATCCTTAGGTAATAGTTTGGTAAACATGTTAGAAACATGGTCCTTTGTGTTTACATATTCTAATATTCCCTCTTTATCTTAGACTAATTTGGAAAAAATGATACTTGATTGCAATATGTTTTGTCTTGGTTTGCATAACTGGATTTTTGGATATGTTGATTGCACTTGTATTATCACAGGAGATGATCACTAGATTCTTGAGTATGTCCTTCTTCCTAACAACATTTTCTTGAACCACATTATGCTAGAATAATTAACTTCTACAACGGCATATTCTACCAATACTCTAGCCCGAGAGATGCAATTTTGATTTTTGCCGCAACAACATGTTCTATCTTTCTATCTGTATTGACTTTTCTCATTCAACTAATTCATGTTTAGGTAATATTGGCTTTGTTCAACATCAGGAGCCATCTTATCTTGTGAATCATTTTCTTTGAGATTTGAATATGCTCCTCCAACCATAACTTTCTGTTGTACATGACTAAGAATTACCTGAGTATTTAATTTGAAAATCTTGGGGCATATGTAGAATGTGAGTCAAACCCTTGGTCTACAAATATTAATGCTCAGGTTTCAACACACCATTAACACATAACTTGTTTGAGGATTCATCCATCTCTATGGTTTCAATTTCTTAGATCGAACAACAAAAATGTGAATGAATATGGTTAACAAGTAATACCTTGGGTGTAATCTATGATTGAGCTCCAATTGGATCAAACGCTTCTATAATTGTCAGACTCATCTTGAAGTTTGTGCCTTCCATTCAATTCCACAAACCAACATCTTAGATCCTTTCCTAGTTTTGGTGTTGGAGGATTCCATGATTAGTAGGGTTTATGAGAACACAAAAATCTTCAATAAAAAAAACACAAATCACTTGGAAGCATAGAAATTGCCTTTTGCAAATAGCTCTCAAAAATTCATGGTGAGAAATGAATTTGATTTCCTTCCTTTTAACAAATTTTCACTTTTGAATCACCATAAATGCATGGTATGTTTTCTCATTTAGTGATAGATTATCTTCCACTTGGTTCAACCTTAATGCTTTGTAGAGTCATTCATAGCTCAGTTTCCACAAAATTCTTTAGTGTATTCCTACCTTGCTCGGCAAGGTCTTGCAACCCAACCTAGATCAGTAAGGTCTCAAGTTTCTGAATCACTCGGTGATCCATTTGCATCTTGAATGTTGATATGGATCTTTCCTTCTAGTTGGCTGGAACTGATGTGAGATGTCTACTTCATAGTCTTAGTTCTAGTTATCCTGTGGGATATCAATTTGAAATTCTTGAGTGACATGTGCTTTATGACTCGAACTTGCATTCTTAGAAGATTTTGGAATCTAGTGCTGCCTCATCTGCTTTCTGATATTGTCACCTTTGGCTTTCTTTCTATCTTCAATCCTTCCATTTTTTATATAGTTCTTGGCAATATGTATACATTTTGTATAAATAAAATATCTTCTAGTGGTGTCTCTTGTCCTCATGTGATGTTTCACACAATTTTCTCCAATGTGCCCAAATTCTCCACAACAGTTGCATCTACACCATGTGTTGTAGTTCCAACCAAATATAACTTTCACAATCTTCTCTACTAGGTTTAATATCTTGGTTTTGCATTCGAAAGATTTGTGTCCATGCTTATTGTATTTGTGAAATTTACCATCAAATTTAGGTTTCTCTCTGCATTCACTTGCTCTATGACCATGCTTACTATAATTTTAACACTTTCCATTGAATTTTTATTTACCATTACTCCAACATTTATTTGATGTATGACCTAACTTACCATAGTGATTACAAGTAGGTCTTTTCAATTCTTTTGAGCAACTTGCTAAGATGATTCACTTTTTTCTGTGTATCCTATTCCTACTATGTCTTTTTGTCTTTATTGACTTTGGTCATTCAATTTATTTATGTTTGCTTGAGATTTCAACATTGGTTCATTCTTTTTCTTTTTAGTGTTTAGATCATTCTGCAATCTTTCATTCTCTGATCTTAGCTTCATGATTTCTTCATTTGCATTAGTAAGTTGATCAATGAAGCCTATTTTTTGAAGGAATAGATGTTAAATTTCATTGTTCTTTTCTTCTATCTCTTCTCTGGCTTTGTATTTTTCTTCTACGACTTCACACAATCTTACTAACTAGATTTCTTGTTCTCTTTTCAGCTTTCTATCTTCTTCTTGAAGATTGTAATTCGTTTCTAATAGATCATTGATTGCATTATTAGCTTCGTCTGAATTTCTTTCTAGATAGATGTCTTCAATTCTTTCTTCAATGTAGAGATTGTTATTTGTTTATACTAGAAGATATTTTCTTCTTTTCAATGATTGAGATAATTTCTCTTTTGCTTTCTTTAGTTGTCCAATAGGCAATTCCAAATCTAGCATTTCATTGTCAATAGTCTTATGTAGCCTATATACCTCCATTGCCTCTAATCTTTGCTCAAGCTATTAAACTTCTTCTTTGAGTACCACAATAGCTCTAATACCAATTGTTGGAAATATAGCATAGGAAAGGTTATTGATAGGAGAGGGGTGAATCAAGAACCAATAAAACTTAATCTTATTTCATCAATTAATCCTTCATGTATATTTTGATCTAATTGCATGCATGAGAGATTGAAAGTAGTAAAACATTCATAACACTTTGACACAAGATATGGTGACCTTAAAACCTTCCAAATAGAAAGTAAAACTAGCGTGGGGATAATACTGAAAAGATTTAGTACTATAGTATAAAGTTGGTCAGTTAAGGCTTATAATTGATCACTTTTGATGGTCTGCCCTATTAAGAGAAATAAGGACTACTAGGTCCACCTTGTGAAAGGATTTACAACACATACAATGAAGTATGCACTTGGTAAGGAGATTTACAAAAGACTTTTAAGTCTACCTTTTTAAAGTATTTAATTAATACACCTATTAGGATGAACTAGTGGCTGATCTCCGATCTGCAACACTAATTTGCTTGTTGAGATTCCTTTGAAATGTAATGATCACCTTATCGTGATAGATAAATCTTTGTTGCTCCTTATGCTGCTTTTCGCCTTCTTAATTCATACTTCTTACATATATTTGGATATGATACAATACATTACATATATAACAACTCAACATAATTCATCAAAGTCAAGTACAATATGGATTTCCAATAAGATCATAGAGTCGGCTAAACTGTTGGCACTTGGGTTTTGAAGACGAACTTGGTGAGGTTCTGATACTTGGAAACCATTGTCAACACTCGACATTGTCATGCTCTTGATATATGTAGAAGCTCGGTTCATACTAATCACTTCAAAGTAGTCTAAACTCAGTCAGTATTGGTGACTTGGTGAACACTACAAAACTCAACATATAAACTAAATCACTTTGTTGACACTCAATGGCTCAGTCAACACTAACACTGCGAACTCAGTATAAATTGAATCACTTGGTTGAAACTCCTTGGCTTGGTCAACACTAGATTCATATCACTACGAGCTCAATAGACACTAGAGACTGTAGTTGACACTGCACAACTCAGTTAATACTTTGAAGCGCAGTTTGCACTGTCACTGTTCAAGTTGGTAGATGCCACTCAGCGTGAGCTAAATACTAATTCTAGAATTTGGTAGCAACTATAGAACTCAATAACAACTATATTGCTCAATAGTAATTGTACCACTTAGTTAACATTGCAAACTAAAAGATAAGCTTAGTAGCAACTTAACCAATTGACTAAGTGTGAGTCACTAATTAAAAAAACTTGACCTTAATGTAAAAAACACATGTACCTTTTAGTTTATTCCTTTTTATTGTACCTCCTATATGATCTCAAATCATTTTCTTAGGTGCATGATGTCTTCTAACATATCTAGCAAGTACATGTTCCTTCTTTGTAGATTCTAGACTTGTTTCACCATGGTCAAAATTTTTGTGAGCTTCTAATTTATGCTTGGGTCACACTACGTGTGACCCAGGTTCCTCATTCTCTGACTCAACTTCCTATGTTTGAGACATAGGTCCTTCAGAATGTGACTTAGGTTGCACTGGTTGAAACTTGGGTTGAATTGGAGATTTAGGAGACTCAAGTGATGAAGTCTACTGATTTCCAATTACATTTTCTTGTACCTTTGGTAAAGTATGAGGCTCAAAGTAAACAAAATTTCTATAGTCTTCAGGTTCTTCACTACTTTTTTCTTCATTATTTTTTGCAAACTCATCAATTTTTACATGTAAAATCTCTATAACCTTGTGAGTAGCAATATTCAAACACTTATATACTTTTCTCTTGTTGGAGTACCCTAGGAATATGCCTTCATCACTTTCTACATCAAACTTCCATATCCTTGCTTCTTTCAAGATATAACATTTTCTTCCAAATACTTTGAAATAAAAAACATTAGGTTTAAATCCATACCATAATTCATAGGGTATTTGATCTATAACTTTCTTTAGTTGAACTTTGTTCAAGTCATAAACTATTCTACTAATTGCTTCCTTCCAATATTTGCTTGCAATATTTTTCTCTATCATCGGTGTCCCTGCACAATCCATGATGGATCTATTCCTTCTTTTTTATATACTATTATGATGAGGTGTACTAGGTGTAGACACCTATCTTTTAGTTCCTCTTTCATTGTAGAATTCATTGAATTCACTTGAGATGAATTCTCCTCCTTTGTCTAACCTTAAACATTTTAGCTTCTTTCATATTTCCTTCTTGACTCTGTCCAAATACCACTTGAACTTTTGAAAAGCTTCAAATTTATCTTTCAACTACATTACTATCATCATCCTAGAATAATCATTAATAAACAAAATGAAAATATTGTATCTAGTATAGCTCTATGTACCTATTGGTTCAAAAATATCATTATGAACTAGTTCCAAAACTTCTTCAGTATTAAAATTCTTATTTTTGAAGCTAGTTTTACCCATCTTTCCAATATGACATTATTTGGATATAGCCATTTTACGTTTCTTTAGACTTAGAATACCTCCTCCTCTTTTGTTCTTACTGGTAGTAACTAGATTATCAAAGTCTACATGACACATTCTTTTATGCCATAGCCAATTTTTCTCTACTTGCGCCAAAAAGTATGAACTTTCACTGAAATCTAGATAGAATAGATTACCTTTTGTTTAATTTCTAGTTCCAACTAGGTTTCTTTTACCATCCAGAAGCCTAACCCTCCCATTCATGAATTCTACCTTGTATCCAATGTTGTTAAACTATGCCACACTAAGAAGATTGTATCTTAGTCCTTCAACCCAATAAGCATTGTATTATTTGAGTTCATTAGTTAATGCAATGCCACCTTTTACCTTCACTTAACATGGTTCATTATTTCCAAATTTAACACTTCTACCATCATAGTGCTCCAAGTGTTCAAACTTAGTTTTATTACTAGTCACATGATGAGAACATCCATTATCAATTATCCACGTGTCATTCTTGCCAACATGAGAAATAAGTGCCATCTTTTCATTTTCTTCAACATCTAATTAATTTTTAATAGTAATATATACCACTTCATTTTCTTTATGACTATCAAAATCTTTAGCAATATAAAAATATTTCTTACCTTTTTCATTGTAGTCTGTGTAGCTCTTGAAATATTTCTTTCCTTGTTTGCACACCTTGCAACAATATTACCAACTTCTCCACAAGAGAAACAAATCAATGGAGATTTGCATTTAAATTTACCATTTTCTTTTGGTAACCTTCTTGCAAGTAGGGCTTCAATAGCTTCAAGACCATTATTAGATTCTTCTTCTTCTTCATAGTTAGACTATTTTCCTTTTGAGTTTTCTCCCTTTCTACCAAGAGTTATTTTGGCTTTGAATGTTAATTCGATGTTCTGAGATCGAGGAAGATAGTTATCAAAGTTATCCAACTCAAAAGTTGTTAACCTTCCCACTAGTCCATCCAAAGTTATATAATTCTTGGGATCACATCTCATCTCTTGAATAGGTGAAACTCTAATTGCATAAATAGGAGGAAAATTTCTTAATACCTTACTAACAACTTTCACATCATCTATTGTTCCTTCTGAGGCTCTGATTGCACTTACACTAGCTTTGATTCTTTCACTATATTTTATAATGTTTTCATCTTCTCTCATCTTCATCTGATCAAACCGGCCTCTTATACTTTCTACTTTGGCTCTTCTGACATTGTCATCTCCTCCATAGATCTTGTGCAACTTGTTCCACATTTCATGAGCAACACAACAATCTTTGACTTCATCAAATTTAGAATGATTGAGAGCAGAAGCAATGTCAATCACCATTGTGTTGTGATTCTCCTTTTCCACCATTTGATCCATAGTGAAAGGATCAAGAGGCACCACATACTTTCTCTCTAATAATTTAAAGCCTATATCTCTAATGGATCCCAAATGCAGCTTCATGGGTTGTTGACATGCTTTGAAGTTATCTTTATTCAACTTAGGAATCTCTTCTGTAAGACATCTTGATCTTTAACTTAGGTCCTTGAAACCTCTCCTATAAATACAAACAACTCTTATACCAATTGTTGGAGATATAAGAGGAGTAATTGAGAGGAGAGGGGTGAATTAGTTACCACTAAAAAAATCTAAAACCCATAGATGTCAATACAAGCTTCCTTATAACTCATAGCTCAATTATAACAAGATATTCACTGTAGCTCAGTTAACAAAGTAACCTTGAGATATTAATGTGTATTAACCTTTACTAACTTAGGTTATGAAAGATAAAGCAATAAGAAAATAACATGAGCACATGAGACACCTAGATTTAATGTGGAAACCCAATTTGGAACAACCACCAATGCAAGTAGTTACAAGTTTTCACTCTTATAAAGTGAGCCTTGTTAGTAGCCAACCCTGTTAAAGGTTAGAATACACATTGTTAGGTGTGACCCTATTAAAGTATTTGAATCACCCTGTCTGGAGTTGTTAGTAGTCTTAAGAAATTTCCATATAGAAATGCCACCTTGTTAGAGGACTTAAAAAATGAATATTAAGTCAACTCTATTAACAGATTGATAATTGTTTGAGAGTAAAACTGATTTACCTAATTGACAAAGCAACTAGATTGTAGATTTAGGTCATTGTTCTAGTTTATCCTCTAGATCCTTCCTAATTAGAATATTCTTTGTATCTCCTTGGATGTTCTTACCTTAATTAGATATCATTCTTTATTCACATCTTTTATCTTTTCATAACTTTAATATTTCAATCCAAAACTTGATGTTTCATATATATGAAATCTAATGTGAAGTCAGCTTGAATACCTTTGTTAATAAACAAGTAACATCCACTAAGTTGGCTTGCATAAACAAAATAATAAACAAATTTATTCAACTATAGGTCAGCTTGAATTAAGTCACTCGATTACTGCTAAGTTCCTTGGTAGCTAACCTGACTTGATTTACACTAAACTTCTTTGGTAACCGACCTAACTCAATTTACACAAGATCTCCTTTAGTGACCAAACTAGCTTAGTTTACTCTTGATCACTAAACTTTCCTTCTTATAAAATTTTTATCAGTTGATACTAGAGTCTATTGAGCTTGGTTCCAACTACGAGTGCTTGGTTAGAGTATAACATTTGTGTAACATTAATGACAATATAAAATTGAATAATTTTTATGAACACTTCTCACATTCTTTGGTGAAACCACAATATATCATTTTATGATGACTAAAATAGTTCCATTGTTCTTTATTTTACATTGAAACTTTATATTTTTAACAACAATTTATTAAAAAAATTCACTACCAGTAATTTGGCTACTAAAGCCATTGTCCAAATAATATACCAAAGGGATGCCTTCTTCAAAAAATTTGCACATGATGAATATTTCACATTATTTTTCTTCAATCATTTTTACATCAGTTGAAGTTCACAAATAAGTTTGTTTCATCTAGCATTCTTTTGCATAATTCCTAAAGTTATTGAAATAATTGTTCAGAGATTGTTAGAAGCATGAATTCTGATGATATTCATATGGGGGAGTATTGTAGATATGTACTATGATGATATGTTACATTCATGATTGAGTTTTTCATTAATGTCAACATAGAAATTTTCTGTGGTATCTGACAAAAGAACATCAAAAGGATCAAGTTGGTATGAATGGCTAGTTGAGTATTTATACCATCCAAAGTTATGGGAGATACTTCTAGATACCTAGTATATGTAGTTAATGTTAGGTGAAGAAATGATATGTCCAGAAGAATTTATGTAAGTTTTGGTGATGTCTATTCTAAGATAGAGTTTATAGAGGCATGTTTTGGTAAACTTTTTATATCTCTTAGTAGAATTGTTATTCCAAGAATCAAGGTTGAGGATGTGTAGAAGTCATATTGATGATGATGTGGTTAAGCTCACTCATCATAATATCACATGTACAGAAAGTTATTGAAGTTGCAAGGAAAAAGATTAATATTATCAATAAGTGTAACATGTTCTTAATGTGGTCCTATAATGTTAATTGAGAAGGTCTAACAATCAACTTAGGAAATTATTTTATGGACTCAGTATAAAGCAAGGACATTTTCCTTTATCATCTAGTAGAGAAGAAGATGTACAAATGTATGAATGTGAAGGATTGAAGAGAAGAATGGGAAGTTGAGCAGAGAAGAGTCAAAGTGAAGGAAACTTCATTGCCAAGGTTTCATTTTGTGATCCAAGGTTTGACATTTGGATCTGAGCTTCATGACCTAGTCTATAAGGTCTGACAGTGATTTGTTTGGTTGATAGAATAAAGGAAACAAGAACATAATAGTAAATTGCATGTTTGAGTAGTTAGCTCTTCTTGTAGTTGAAATTGCATGTTAGGGTAGTGGGCTCTTCTTGCATACATTGTACTACAACTCCTAATAGGGTTGGAATCTCCTAACATGGATTCAAAGTCTCCTAAAAGGGACTCATTGTACTAAATATTGTAATAGACTCCTAATAGAGTCCATCATCTAACAAGGAATATTCATATTAGTACATCATCTTGTGGGAATCATTCCCACTAGGGTTTTCCCTCTGATCAAGGGTTGCCCTAGTTAACATATCTAGTGTAATTGTCTATGTGCATCTTATTATGGTTGTTGTTTACTTTGGTTGAATGGTTAAAGAGGATCAATGTTTTAATTTTTTGATAACTGATTCAACCCCCCCTTAGTTATCTTGGTGGACTATTGTTTCTAACAATTGGTATTAGAGCATCAGGTCATTGAAGATAAAGTTTAACAACTTTGGGAGATCCATGGCGAGCATGTTTAGGAAAGATAGTCCTAAGTTTGGTAGATGAAATTTTGACACCCGGATGGTGGAAATTCTTGGTGAGTTATTAGATTTGTGTAAAGAATAGAGTATTGAGTTTTTAGATCCAAAATCCTTTTGTTGTATACAGAAGAACAAAAGCTCAAGTGAATATAGATCTAGATCTGAAGAAGACATAAAGATAGAGGAAGGTATTGATCTACTTACAAAGAAAGAACTAGAAGATATGAAAAATTTTGTTTGTTGGGCATGTAAAGAGTTTGGTCATTTTCATCTAGATGTCCTAAGAGATTAAGGAAAACAAGAAAGAGTTTACTTTATGATCAAGTTGAAGAATTTAAAGAAAGCATGGAAAGAATATTGAATGACTGTAATAATGAGCCTAGATTGGTTAATAAAGAGGAAGTAAAAGAAGAGATAGCTTTGATGACTATTATTTAAAGTGAAAATGTGAGAATTGATGAGAAATTTAGGATACAAGGGAGAATAGTTTATTACAATTGAGATGATGATGTTGTTACTAAGCCAAGGAATGATGAAGTATTTCTTGAGATGAACAATGATTTGCAAAATGAAGGAGAGCCAAGCTAGGAATAAAGCTTAAAACCTTCAATAGAGCCAAGAGTTTAGGTAGCAACACCTACTTCAAGAAAGAATATGATAAAGAATCAGCCATGTGAGTAGATCATTAGAAGAAAAGATAAAGGTGTGATGACAAGAAGCAAAATCAATGAAGAACTATATTTGATATCTCAGGTTGAACCTAAGAATGTTGATCAAGCATGTAAAGATGATTATTGAAAGAAAGCTATGAAAGAGGAATTGGATCAGATAGTGAAGAATGAGACATGGTAATTCGTCCCTAGACCAGTAGACAAGAATGTGATAGGAACTAAATGGCTATTCAAGAACAAGATGAATGAACAAGGAGAAGTTGTTAGAAATAAATCGAGATTGGTATGTAAAGGTTACTCATAGCAAGAAGGAATAGACTATGATGAGACCTATGCTTCACTAGCTAGAATAGAAGAAGTAAGGTTATTCTTAGCCTATGTAGCACAAAAGAAATTCAAAGTATATCAGATGGATGTCAAGTCAACATTTCTAAATGGAGAACTTAAAGAAGAGCTATACATTGAATAGCTTGAAGGTTATCCTTTGATAGATGACAAGGATATAGTATGCAAACTAAAGAAAGCATTGTATGGCTTGAAGCAAGCACCCAAAACCTAGTATGTGAGTTGGATAAGCATTTGACAAAACTTGGATCTAGCAAAGGTATGATAGATACTAATCTAGATTATAAAGAAATTGATGATGGTTTGTTGATTTTGGTAATATTTGTTGATGATATCATATTTGGAGGAAATGATGATGAAAGTGATAAGTTTGTAGAAGAAATGAAGAGAGAATTTGAAATGAGTATGATAGGAGAAATGAAATAATTTTTAGGATTGTAGATTGTAGAGAATAAAGAAGGAATCTTTATTTCTAAAACTAAGTACTTGAAGGATTTACTAGAAAGGTTTGGTTTCAAAACATGTAAACCCATTATAACACATATGGTAACTAGACACAAGATATCTACAAAGGATGAGATACCTACTATTGAGCAGAATAAGTATAGATCTATGATTAGAGGTTTGCAATATTTGACTCACACAAGGCCAGATATAGCAAATGCAGTTGGAATTTTTGCAAGATTCTAGTCTGATCCTACAGAAGTAGATTATGTAGTAGTTAAAAGGATATTTAGATATCTAAAAGGAACATCGAAATTCAAATTGTGGTATTAAAGATGAAATGATTTTACTCTAAGTGCTTATACTGATGCTAATTGGGCAGGCAATATGGATGACAAAAAGAGCACCAGTGGTGGAGCTTTATTTCTTGGAGGAAGATAGGTTTCTTGGTTGGCCAAGAAGTAGGATTGTAAATCACAAAGTACAATAGATATAGAATATGTAGCAGAACAAACAATTGAAATCAAATTGTTTGGATGAAGAAAATGCTGAAGGATATAAGGATAGAAATCAGTGAGCCTATTGTCATACATTGCAACAACACAAGCACATTAAATATGTTTAAGAATCTAGTGTTGCATTCGAAGAGTAATCAAATTTCTATTAAGTATCACATGTTGAGAGAGAAAGTTGTAGAAAAGGAAATTAGATTGGAGTATGTAAGTACTAAAGAGTAGATTGCAAATATATTCACTAAGCCTCTTCCCAAAGAGACCTTTTAGTATTTGTGAGGTATGCTAGGGGTTATGCACCTCCCTACATCAGACTAGAATATTCAAGGATGCATCAGTCCAGTGTAATAGAGCACCATTGTTTGTCTGGACTGAATGCTAATGCTTCCTATATGGGGGAGTATTTTTGATGGATAGAGTCATCTAGAACTCTTTATAGATGTTGTTTTGAACAATGTCTTTGGATTCTTGAGCTACTAAGAATTATTTGTTGTAGAGTTTGATGTCGAGAAGTTGGTTGCTAAAACCTTTCAAATTCATGTCAAAGAGGGAGAAGTTTAGCATTAAAAACATCATGAGGAGAAACATCATGATGGAGAAGATTGTGAGGAAGAAGTACATCATGGAATTACAGTTTTATGGAAAGCACATTTAGGTATATTAATGTGGGATATTTTTTTGATGAATAGGATTTCGAAAGAAAGATGAATGGTCTTTTGTTGGTATTCTTGGAACTAGATGTTTTTCATCTATGTTGCCATCAATGCCAAAGGGGGAGATTGTTGGAAGATTGTTGGAAGCATAAATGCTAATGATATTCCTATGAGAGAGTATTGTAGATATGTTACTATGATGATATGTTACATTCATGACAGAGTTTTTTATTGATCTCCACATAGCAATTTTTTGTGTTATCTGATAGAAGAATAACAAAAAGATCAAGTTAGTAGAGATGGCTGGTTGAGTATTTATACTATCCAAAGTTATGGGAGATACTTCTAAGTATATATTATATGTAGTTAACATCAAGTGAAGAAATAATAAGTCTTGAAGAAGTTATGTGAGTTTAGGTGATGTCTATTTTGAGATAGAGTTTACAGAGGCATGTTTTGGTAAACTTGTTATATTTTTTAGCAGAATTGTTATTCTAAAAATTGAGGTTGAGGATGTGTAAAAGAAGTTTTAATGATGATGTGGTTAACCTCTCTCATCAAAATATCATGTCTAAAGAATATTATTCAAGTTGCAAGGCAGAAGATTAATGTTATCACTAAGTATAACATGTTCTTAATGTGCTCCTATAATGATTAATTAAGAAGGTCTAACAACCAACTTAGGGAATTGGACATTTTCCTTTATCATGTAGCAAAGAAGAAGATGTGTGAATTTAAAAATGTGAAGGATTGAAGAGAAAAATAGAAAGTTGAGCAAAGTAGAGTGGAAGTGAAGGAAACTTTGTTGCCAAGGTCTTATTGTATGATCTAAGGTTTGATATTCAAATTTGAGGTTTGTGACCTGGTCTATAAGGTCTGACCATGATTAGTTCAGTTGACAGAACAAAGGAGAGAAGAAAGAAATAGTAATTCGCTTGTTTGAGAAGTGAGCTCTTCTTGTAGTTGAAATTGCATGTTTGGGCAGTGGGCTCTTCTTGAATACATTTTACTACAACTCCTAACAGGGTTGGAATCTCCTAACAGGGATCCAAAGTCTCCTAATAGGGACTCATTGTACCAAATTTTGTAACAAGCTCCTAACAAGGTCCATCCTCTAATAAGGAATATTTATTTTAGTACATCATCTTGTGGGCATCATTCCCACCTGGGTTTTCTCTTTGATCAAGGGTTTCCCTAGTTAACATATCTAGTTTAATTGTCTATGTGCATCTTATTATGCTTATGGTATACTTTGGTTGAATGGTTAAAGAAGATGAATGTTTGAATTGTTGGATAATTGATTCCTCTAGTAAAGATTCAATGACCTCTAGCTCTTGAGCCTTGCTAAGATATATTTCTTTCTCGCCTCATATCTCTAGCATTAGCTTGATCTTTGAAATGTCTCTCTTGGGAAGATGTTGTACACCTATTGAGGCTATTTTGATATGTTTAGAGAAAAATCATTAACTCATCAATAGTCAATATTGAGAGATCCTTGGCCTCCTCAATGAAAAAGAAAATATTATCAAATCATTAGGGAGACTTCTCAAAATTTTATCCATTGTTCTTTTGTCCTCTATGGTTTTTGAATCATTAGATAGTAGCCAAAAGAAAGGGGGGTTGATCCAAAAGTACAAAAAGGTTGAGGAATAGCTAGAAGTCACCTCTTACTTATCTAACCAATACCAGTTTTATACTTCAAAAATGAAATAAAGACTATTTCCAAAAAAGAGTAACCATTATCAACAATATTATCCCTAATAAGCATATAATATGGAAAATTATATTGGCAGCATAAAAAATTATTGCTGCTACTAGTCCAATTCATAATCATAAATATAATAAAAGCCTCACAGGGCACCAAGTTTAGAGGAATCCAAAACATAATAGAAAAACCAAAAAGAAAAGAACTTTCTTTCTCTCCCTATTCATCCTCCTTCTTTTCCTTGGGCTCCTCCCTTTTATAATTCACCCCCTCCTCTTTGATAGGTTTATCAAGCAACATCTTTAGCCAATCCTTTGCCAGAAAACTATAGATGAAGTGATTAGTTTTCCTCTCTTTGTCAATATCTTTCTCCTCCTTTTTCACTTGCAGAAAATAGAAATTGGCAGCAACAGAGTGTGTGACCTTCATGGTAAATTCTGCCAAGGTGTCAAATGTTTGGCAAATGCCAATGTGGTTATCCACAACTTCCTTCATCAAATTCTCTAGCCTCTCTATTTGAACCTTGCTTTGTCTCTATTTGTGGCTATGTCTTCCTTTCTTCCCACCACCTTTGAGAACATCTTTCATGGGCAAGGTGATATCCTACCCCCATTTCTATTCAGGGAAAGGATGGCTTCTAGGATGTCTAAGATGTGTGAAAGGCTAGACACCACCTTCTTCCCAGCATTTGTGTGTTGCCTCTTCCTTTTGAAAAGATTTTTCTCACTCTTACAGGACTTAGAACTAAAATCCTATTTAGTCGGGTGCAGGTGAATTTTTCCATTTGAAGATTTTTACTAGCTCTCCTAGTAGTTTCCTTGCTCCTCCTCATGTCTATATCAGACTCAATGGAAAATTATGTTTATCTTAGAAAAATGTTTTTTCTTCACTTTCTTATAGCTTGAGCTAGGGCTAGGGTCCATGGAGACTTGGGGAGTAATAGTAGCTAGGAGATTAACAAGAAGAGGTAGTTTTATGGTGAGGTGGTAGTTGTAAACTTTCTTCATGAAGCCCAGGTAGATAATATAGAAGGGTTTTCCTTCCTCTTTCTTTTTCCTAGCCTTAAAAACATAGTCTTCCATACAATTTAGAATAAAGTGTAGAAAGAATATCAAATCATGGTTGCTAAAGTGGTTGAGAATGGGGAAGTGGTAGTAGTATACTACCTAGAATCAGTCTTCAAGAGTAATATACAACATAATGGCATAACAAACCACATCCTAGGGCTTTGGTGGATCCTATCTAGAGCACCCACCTCTCATGCAAATGGTATCCTCTTTAGGTCAAAAGAACTTCCCTAGATTCATTTCATTAGACACCCTAGTCAGCTTGCGCCAATTTTTGCCCTCTAGGGATAACTCTCCAACCCTAGTGACAAGCTTCTCTATTATTTCAAAGGGCAGCCTATTAATTTTTACCTTCCTATCAATCCAAGAATTGACAAACTCCATGGAGATATGATTATCATGCTTTTTCATACCTTCCATGAAGAACAAAAATCCTCCTTCCTATAGGTAAACCCATGTAGCCTCGCCCCTCCTGATGTAATCCTCAAAATTCACTGGTTCAATGTAGTTAGTCACACCCATTTCTTCATAAAGCTCAACCACCAAATTCTCAGAGTCTTCTGACATACCCTTGTTGCAGATCGAATTGCCATAGAAGATTAGGAATTTCACATTTAAGTTGAAATTGTGAAGTCAACTGAAACCCATCATAAGATCACAAGGTATCCCTATTTTCAAAATCCATCTCTCAGTGGCACTTGTGATCAATACCTTTCCCTCTAAAATTAACTGTCGCTAGCTGTAGTTGGAGTGAAGTTTGGAAAAATTGTCCTTGCAATATTTCCTAGTTAGTTTTTTAATTCTAATCAAATATGTGCCACTCATTCTTTTCTACAAATAATTAATGCTCTTAGTGAGAAATTCCCAAAAGAAAATCTTCATGAGCTCATTGCCAAAGATCAACCTTATGATAATAAATCTGATGGTTTTCCAACCCATGTAGATTCACATTAGTGCATCACTTGTTGTAATGATTCATAAAGTGTTGTGAGAAGTACGCTCACTTTCCACCATCACTTGACTTGATGATGGGGTTTAGCTGACATCCTCCAATTCAATTATTTTTGTGATGTTGTGGCCAGATTTTTCCAAATCATCCGCAACTCCATTTTTTTCACAGTGGATGTGGTCCACATGGACCTCTTGAAACCCCTCCATTAAAGTGTGGTTTTCTTCAATTGTCATTTTGATCTTCCAGTTACACCAGTTGTCTCCTTTCACCACTTTGATAATCAACAATGATTCCCCCTTGATTATCAATGTATTAACTCTTGTAGCTCTTTCAATTTTGATTCCCCATAGTAGGGCTAGAGCTACAACTTCATTGTTTGATCCCCCTCCATAGTTCCCAGTATAAGAAACTACTAGCTTCCCTATACTATTTTGGAAAATACCCTGGCTATAGTTCTCCTAGCCAAGGCCAACCTATCAAAGTTAAGTTTTATCCAAGATTCAGGAAGGGGTGCCAAGTCATTCCACACTTGGATGTAGCTTTAGAGTTACCAAAATTTGCCACCATTGGGTTGAAGTCCCAAGTGGATGCCCACTTCATGCCTTGTGTTCCCAATGGATTTGAGGGGGTTTTCCTTTGCTGGATCCCACTGCATTTCTTTAAAAGCCTTGTTACCTACTAAACCACAATCAAATTAGTAGTGGCTTTGTCCTTGAAGATTCAATTATTTCACTCCTTGCAAATTTTCCATGAAACATATGGGGGAATTATTGTGCATAAGTTTTTATGGTATGGGTGATTAGAGGGCCCATCTCATTTTAAAAATTGATTTAAGTTCTAATTGACACACCATTAGACCTCCCATAATGCAAGGATCCCCCTCTAGACTTCTGATGCAAAAGGGAAGTGAATGCGGAGGTACGAGAAAGATTATCAATGATGAGAATTATACCATAGAGGGCTGTCCACTAGAAGTAATTTATCTTTGGCAGGACCCATGGGTTCTAGACATTCCTTCAATCTCTCAGGGCCACATCCCCCCAAGAAAATAAAGATAACTAGATTTTAGCATGAAGTCCCTTGAGGGGGCAAGACTCCAAACCAAAGATTCGCAAAGCAAGGTGGAAGGGATGCAAAAACTCTAGAGCACTTTGTGGGGCTCTAGAGTTAGCCCTATCCTAGCATTCATCTGATTATAAAATCTTTTCCATTTCTTCTTAGGGGTGATATAGATTCTAATGAGAGTACTTGATTATGTCTAGTACAAGCCTCTCTCAAGTTTTAGAACCTAGTGTGCATGAGAGGGTTGTCTTGTACCCATTGTTCCTCCCAAAATTTGATGTTATTTCCACCCCAAACCACATAGTGAGTACCCATCTTCAAAATTTTATGAGTGTGCACTATATTGTTCCAAATTTTTGAACCCTGGGTGAGAGAATGGGTCCATAGGTGATGATAGAATGAATCCCCTCTAAGATACTTGACTTTCATAATATTGCACCAATTACTTGAGGAGTTCAGCAATATCCAACAAACCTTAGTCAAAAGGGCTATATTCAGACACCCTATCCTTCTAATATTCAATCCCCCTAGGGCCTTGGGTCAGCAAACTTTTTCCCAGCTCACCAAACCATTCCATTCTTCTCTTCTAATCTACACCACAAGAAATTTATTTGAATTTTTTCAAGAATATCCCTATATCTTCTAGGGAGTTTAAAAATAGAGAGGAAGTACACTAGAATGCCTTGTAGAGAGGTTGAGAGAAGCTAGAGTTTCCCCACACTACTTATGATTTTTCCTTTCCAACTCACAACCTTCCTCTGAAAGCATTCAACTAGCCATAATAGTACTATGTGGAAACTTCCTTAATACTAAGCGAGATGCCAAGATAGGTATCTGGAAGACTTGCCTCCTAACATTCTAGGATTCTGCTCATTTTTTACCTTAGGCTAGTGTTTGTATCAAAAAAATATACTTTGAATTTGTGATTATTTTTACATTGTCCCAAAACCTTCTCATATTGATTCAAAATTTATTTCTTGTCTCTAGCTTCATGAACCAAAGATATGGCAAATAAGAAGGTGTCATCAATAAATTGATGGATAACCTGTGGGAGAGATAATGACACATCTTTTAGACCTTTTATTCTTCTAGAATTAGCAACGGCCATTAAATTTCTGCTCAACACCTCTACCATAATGATGAACTATAAGGGGATAAGGGGTCACCTTGTTATATACCTTTAGAGGAAGTATGGAATCTTCTTGGGGCCCCATTGACTAGAACCAAAAGCTTGACAGTATTAATAGAAACCCTGATAATCCTAATGAAATTATCATTGAATCCAAACATGGTTAGAATATCAAAAAGGAAATTCCTTTTAGACCTTATCATAAGCCTTGGGTACATCATGTTTTAGGGACATACCTAGATTCCTACTCCTCTCCATAGAGTAAATTACCTCATGCATGGTTATCACCACATCTAGAATTTGTCACCCATGGGAAAAACAATTTTGGTATGGGCCTACAAACTTATCAAGTAGGGTCTTGGTGTGGTTGACCATAACCTTAGCGAGGACTTTATAAATCGTGTTGCAGAGACTTACGGGCATAAGTTCTTCTAGATGTCTTAGCTAATCCATCTGAGGTGGGTAAAGAAAAAACTTGTGTCACCCTTTTGTAAAGAAAAAGGCTAACAAAAGTATAATTGTTCACCTTAAAAGACATAAAAGTGGTATTATTATTTAGAATTTGAAAATGAAGTAAATTAATGAAATGCGTAGAAATGGATGAAGTTTATGGTTTTTAATTTCTAATAATTATTTAGAATAAGAATTGATATATTTTCCTAATTTTTATAGATAATTTTTTAGTTGTTGAAAAATGTTTAAAATTAAGGGTTTAGTTTCCACCAAAAAACTATATGGAAATAAACTTATTTCCATTTGGATTCAAACAATGTTATAGATAACATATATAGCTAAAAAAATTAAAAATTAAAATTGACTTTACACCTATATTTTTTCTTTTATAATGATTCAAATTTCATCTTACCTAAAATCGATAGTTTTCATCTCCCACCACAATTTTTAAACTAAATGTATTCTAACCAGAAGAAAAAATATACATTCTAGAAGAGGACCCTCTCCTCTAGAATGTCATAAAAATTTTAATTTTTCAAAATATGATTTAATATTTTTTTCTTTCTAAAAATCAACATCTTTTTGAGTGTTAAAACACATGCTTGTAGAATTTTTTAATTACAATTTACTATATCTAATTAAAATACTATAAGCTCTATACGAGAATATTCTTGACATTGAGCTCTATAAAATGGTATTTAGATGTTACTAAAAAATATCATAAAAAATAGTAAGAGTTATTGAAATGTCAGTTTTCTAAAATAATTTTATTTCTTTTGTAATTGGATACAAAGTAGTATAAAACATGCATTTAATAGACATTTTAAATTGGAAAAGTGTGAAACTATTGATAACTTAGTGAGAATGAATTTATCTACATGCTATGTTTGAACAAAAATTATTTTTGGATAGAAATACTCAAATTTAGTCATTTTCATAAGTCGACTTGAAAGGTGACACAACTTTGTACTTTTACTAGGTATTAACACTATAAATGTCTTGTTATGTTCCTTCAACAACTTTCTCATTCTCATAGAGTCATCCATATCATGAATAATGTCATTCTTAATGATCTTTCAAAATTCGTGAAAAAAGGTTAAGGGAAACGCATCAGGGCCTAGGGCTTTGTAATGGTTCATACTAAACACTGCCTTTCTCACCTCCTCCTCCTCCTTGACCTTACCAAGCATGGTCTTATTCATTTTCTCACTTACCACTAGGTTTATTAACCTTCAAATACTATCCTATGTGTTGCTACTCATCTGATGATCTCTCCATTCATCCTCAACTAGTTTATCAAACCAAAGACTTTTTAAGTTTAATTCTAAAATAGGCTATTTTTCCCTATGTGAGAAAAGTCATAAATATCTTTAGAGCATGTTAAAGATTTCCATATGTGCTTTATTAGTCTCCTCAAACTTTTTTCAAGGATATCCCAAGCTTCCTCGGAATAGTTAGTCTCTACTATTCTATAAAAATTGTCATTGTTGATGATTCTTCAATCAAAATCAATGTCTTTGCATCTTTCTTCCTTGACTCCTTCAACTAACTATTTTTATAGTTTAAGATGGCATTAAACTAGGATGTTTTAGTCACATGGACAAATAAATTAACCATAAGCTCTCATAAATTATTTGCAACAATAATGGTCTTCATCTTCTTTTCCCAAACACCATAGTTATGTTTGTTAAAAGATGATGTCTACTTCCATATCTTTCCTTCATCTCTAGCCATTTCTCATTCATGTGATCCAAATTAAAAATTAGACTACAATATCTCGTGTAGAGCCTATAGTAATATGATTAGTTGAAAATAGTAGAAAAGCAACAATAGATTTCTACAAGCCAAAAAGTGATCCATTCAATTTGAAAAAAGAGTTTATACAATATCCAATGGATCCCAAGGGTCATCATTATCCCTCAGAAATAAAAATTAAAAATGTATAAGTTATTTAATTACACAATAAATTCTTAAAACTACAAAATCTACCAATAGCTATATTAAAAATTATGTCTAGTTGTAGAAGTCAAAACTTTGTATTCATTAGTTTGAAATCATGAACCATCAGATTTTTTGAAAAGATCTTCATAATTTCTATATTTGGTGCTCAAATGTTTCAATGAAGTGTTGCACCTTCTTGACATCACCAAAGCCTAGAAATTCCCCCAAAGGCCTATGGAAATGTCCTCTACATCTTTTGAACTATGTTCTAATAACCAAGAAATCTAAAATGTGAAATACTAAAACATAGAAAATACAAATAAATAAATAAAAATTAGCATTTTTCCAACTTATGCTTACATCCTTTGCATCCTAAACTATGTTCTAATCAATAAGAAATTTAAAACTCATAGAAAAAAAATTCCAAAACTCCAAGGATTTAAAGGCCAAATATATTCGACAAACCTTTAAATTTTCCCAATTCCATGGAATTCCCAATAAAATACACCAAATGGACTTGAGAAAAATAACTCGTTTTCTATTTCTTTCTATTTCAAATCTAAAATTAAATGTTGCCAACTAAATCCAATCTATAGATTCAAAAAATAAAATCTAATGTTTGTGAAATATTGAATACAAACTAACTTATAACATTAGAGAGCTACACCCAAATACTCAATCTTCTAAGAGTACATAGAAATTTTCTCACTTTGAATTACAATGAATGCAAGGAGCAATCTCTACTTGTTGCAGTGTTTTAATCAGAATTGCATTATTGTTGTAAACAATCTCTATTGTTTCTCTCAAATTTACAATCTGATTTGAATAAACATTCTTCCCTTTTGTCTATTTGTTGTTTAAACAAATTTTTCTTTGGCCACAAATACAAATGACTATTTTGCTTCATGTGGAGAGCCAATTTAATCTAAACTTCAATTACTCATTGTTAACTTTTGGTACTCTTGATAGGTATGTAGAAATCGTAAGAAGGGTGATGTAATACCCCAACCTTGCTTCCAAACCCCAAGCTCTCACAGGGCTACCTTAGGTCAACCACTAGACCCACTAGGGCTTCTTTACACCCTTTTCTTACTAGGACCTTGCTCAAGAGATCCTAATCCTTCAGTTGGGCGCACACCAACAAAGTAACATCAAATTTCTTCCTAGCCAGCTCCAGTCTACTACTAACCCTCAAGTGCATCTATAGCACCAAGGGTGCTAGTTCTTCATCCAGGGTTTGTTTAGACTCCTTCTAACATCCATGACCCTAAACAATTCTGATTTCATAGGTGCATTCAATCTACTAGGGAAAATACACAAAATTGCTCCAAAAAGGCTACTAAGAATTAGCCCTTCTAAATAGCTGGAAACAAGATTTCTTGAAAAAAATTTTAACAACCCTACAAAAAAATTATATTTATGGATACCCTTTTTGGAGTACTTCAAGATGCTATCATTGTTCAACCCCCAAACTATACGGACAACCAAAGTACGATTTTAGGCCAAGAATGAGGATTTCAAGTGCTTTATCATTGTTGTGATGGAAAACCACCTTGGAAAATGTTCCAAGACCTCTCATTTGGACTGAATCAAGGTTGAACCTTCTCCTTACTCGCTGTGCAGCCGGATTGAGGTGTTTGCACATTCAATCCCTTCCATAGCTCATTTTTTCAATTGTGATTCCTAGCCAAGTTGCATTTGGCTTGCCTAGGGCATCACTTTAAAAATGCTTTCTGTGCTTCCCATGGGCTCTCCATTTCCATACATAATGTACAAGGAGTCTAGCTCAAAATCCCAAGAGGCCATACATTTTATACAATGGGAAAAGGCCCTAAGACTCCATTTTTTATTCTCTGCCCAGTTCAGAACAGCAACCTGCTAACTTACAATTTATTCAAACACACACAACTCTCTATAACAACACAAAAACTAAAAACAGAAATGAAGGACAACTACCACTAACACTTCAAACTCAGAAAAACCTAAGTCTGATTTGTACAAAGCATGAAAAACACTCAAAGCAAGAAACTACTGTAATGTAGTAAAAATGCTGATTACAATTTGTAAACTCTCATTTCTCCTTCCTGCAACCTCTTGAAAAGGTTGAGTTCGACCTAATATAGGCTTGGAATGGACGTTTCTAACTACTTTAAGTGGTTGAAAGTCTCCCACAAAGAAGTTTCTCTTTTTGCATAAAAGTTACAAAAGTTGTCAATAACAACTTTGCAAAAAATGAGCAATTTTTGCAATTTTGCAAATTATCTATCCAAACTTGCTCTACTTGCTACCAAACTTTCCAAAAGGCTTAAGATGGATCCAAAACACCTAATAAGGACCCTAAAACACTTGCTTTCCCTATTTGGCCCTCAAAAACAAAAAATTCTCTATTGAGCCAAATGAGCAATTTTGAGCAATTAGGAGCAATATTGCATTGTGGAGCTCTTCTAACCTATCTAACCTCACCTTAGGACCAAGTTGATCCTATTATTAGAGTGGTGATGTGGCTAGCATCACTACAAGTCAAAAATAAGGAAATACCTAGGTTTCACGCCTAGCCTACCTAGGTACTCTTGCACCAAAGGGGATAACAAAATTTGAATTTGAAAAATTTTAATATTTTAACAAAAATTATGCTTTGTATATTAAAAAAAATTACAACTACAACAAGACCAAATTATGCAAGATATTTTATAGTACAAATTGAACTTAAAATTTAAATTATTTTTGAAGATTCCTAATATCTCTAGCATCACCTTTATCTTAAAAAGTGCCCTAGAGGTTTCAGCTATGAGTGGGCCCATAACATGTTCCTAAAAAGTCTATGTGGTGGCATTCTCTACTTTTTAGCTCGCAGGCTTCATACCTTGTTGGGCTGCCTCACAGATCTGAACCCTCCATCAAAAGAAAAAAAAAATGTGCCGTAAAATCAAACATTATTCTTACAAAATGAAAGTCCACTTTCTTGCCAGCTCAAGAGTCTTGCATTTATAAAGAGATATTAAAGAATTTGAAAATAACCAAACAGTACCGTTAACAGGCTTGAATTTTGCCTTTCATAGCAGCTCAATGGACATGCATTTCTAAAAATTATTAGTAGAGTTGAAAAAGGTGCCAAACAGTTTTATAATAGAATTCAATTTTTATTTTATTGTCAGCTCACGAGAGATACATTTGTGTAGAGCTTTTAATAGAGAAAAGAAAATCAACCAGAAGTAATTGATAAAACTAAATTGCCACCAAGTTGATAGGTTGTCCTATCAACTAGTCTGGGCAATTCACGCATCTGTAGAGAGATTTTTCGGTACTGTCAACTTCAGAGGATAACATTGCTATAAAGAAAATGGAAGGCAGTCATTTATATTCCAAAACAAATGATAAAGATGCATCAACTACCATTCATGGGAGACCAAATGAATTGTCGTCTTTGTCCATAATCGTTAGAGGCCACTCAGTGCTCCAAATCGAATGGTTTTTATTGTTTTGTTTAGTAATTTTTGTTTGTATTCAGTTTCGGGATCGCATTCTATATTTCTAATTATAATTAGAAAGTCTAACTAAAATATATTTAAATAATTGATGCAAACGAAAATTAGCAAGTGAAAGCTTCTAGAAGATGTGAAAATCTAATCTATTTCATCTTGATCCAAACGGCGAGGGCACGCATCTTGAAATTTCAAGAATTGTGGGCCACTGTTACTCTCGAATAATTGCTCTGCTAAAAGACAGAATCAAAAGGCAAATGAAAAGGCGAATATGACCGAACAATTTTTTGAAAAGTGCGTTTGGGGTATGACAAATTATGCTATTTTAAAATATATGTAGATATACGTTTTTTATTAATTTAGAATTTAAAATAGAATATATACTTTTAAAGCTTGTTTTATTAATTTAATATATATTTTTTATATTAGTTAAAAATTAAAATAGAATATATGACTTTATTTTAAAAATTTGCATTTATAATTATTTTTTAATTTTGTATATTTTTAGATCGAAGTTAATGATTTAATGAAAGGTAATAAAATGATCAAATTGTCATAAAAATTTAGTCAAATATTACTGTTGAACTCTTCATTTGGGTGCTATGTAGATGAGTGTTCATTCAACATAGATTAAAAAATTGTGAATTAATTTGTCCTCTAAAGAGCTAACATCTAAATAAAAAGACTTATAATGGTGGAATTCTAGTTCACAAGACTATTATAATGATGCACTATTTTAAATTAACCCCTTACTACATAGCGAATCCATATAAGAACAACACCACTAGCTATAGGCTAAATCTTCTAGGTTAAGAGTCAAGGAGTGAGGTTATCCTTTCACCTGTCTATGACACAATCCTGATGTCATCTTTTTAATATTAGAATCTAATACAATAGGAACATCATCCTTTTTAATGTCAGTGGTACACTCAACAAGACTTCAACTTCATCCATAAAATGTATTAACTCCTTTAACTCTGAATAAGTAGACTAATTTTCAATTTGGTGAAGTAAGGATAGGAAATCTATGATCCGCATAATTTCTAAACATACGTGGAAGCTTTCTGAAAAATATAAATCAGTGAAGAGAGACACTTTCAAGTCTATCTTGTAAGAGGAGGATTCCCAAGGAAAAACTGCATCATGCAGATAGCCCTGATGAGTGCGAATTTTCCGCACTTGCTTTCACTTGGCATCACTGTGTTGTTGATTGCCCAACTGGTGCCGACATGCAGCGGACTGCTGAAAATATGCAACGGCAATACGAATACAAGCACCAAATTCCGCAGCAATTTGAACACGGTCCTTAACAATCTAGCAGACAATACATCGTCTTCAAATGGTTTCAATATCTCTACTTCTGGCGAAGGTGCAGACAAAGCATCGGGGCTCCTCCAATGTCATGGAGACACAAGCAGAGAAGAGTGCTTCAACTGTTCACGAGAAGCAAATACCACTGTCCGTGAGTCTTGTAAGAATGCTATCGGGGCTAGGGTTTGGCTGGACAACTGCTACATACGCTATGAGAATTATCCCTTCGGTGGAGAAGTCAGTACCGACGGACAGGTTGATCCCGGTAAAGCTGAGGCCCTGGGCGACACTAATTTGTTTAGTGCGGCAGTTAAGGCGCTTCTCAAAAACTTGTCAGATGAAGCCCTTCGTTCGCCTGATCTGTTTTCTTCTGGACAAACAAACGCCTCCATGACCTACCAAACGTTCGGTTTCCTCCAGTGCTGGAAAGATATCACAAATCTCAGCGACTGCAGCTCATGCTTATCCACTGCAATTAACCAAGTGCTGGGTGCGACTGAGAATGGAACTCGTCTTGGAGCTGTGGTTGGCTTGGGAAGTTGCATGGCACGTTATAGCTCAACCTTGCTGCCTCCGCCACCAAGTAATATGCGCGTCAATTTTGTTTCTAATCTAATATTCGATTATTCTTCTATGCTGATTTCTGTTTAGCAATGTTTACTAAAGGGTTGGTTGATCTGCATGAACAACAATAGAATTACCCAAATCAACCATGGGTTTTTCCTGGTAGAGCCCGTAGCTATTATGCATCTACCTTCGATGGCCAGTGCTGGTAGTAGGTTTAAGTTTTATGGTAACGATTAAAATATATTATATAAACAAAATGTCTAACGAGATTTGGAAAGATACTGTTACATACAAATGATTGTTAGATACAAATGATTATCAAAGAAAGTAAGAGTATGAGGATTCAAAGAGACAAATGATTATCAAAGAAAGTAAGAGTACCAGATTCAAAGAGGTCTTTCATGATAATTGCAGAGGTAATAGCTGTATAGTCATTATATTTTGTTGCCTATTTGTTCTAGCAGTTTATAATTAAATTTAAAAATTAAAAGTAGGAGAAAAAATAAGAGCAAAATTAAATTGTGATGCTGTGTTTTCTGGGCTCATTTATCATTTTTTCTTATTTTAGCCCCTTTTTTTTCAGCTTTTTTTTCTTTTTTCCTACTTTTCTGTGTTATTGTAGTATTTGTATAGGAATGGTTCTATTGCTTAAAATTAAGTACTTTGTCAAAGGTCTTTGGTTTTCTGGTGAAGTCAAAAACTCAGACAAAGCTTACCAGGGATTGAGTCTTGCTCAATGCAAGTCACCAGACAATTAAAAAGATGAGACCAGTATCACTTTACACCCAACTAAATGAAGACGAGATTAAACTAGATAGATAATCTTAATTGAAAACCCATTTAACAAAAGAATCAACAACAATATTCTATTAGAAATATGAAATCTATTAAGAACATGGAAAACCAATATGAAAGCCAAGTTCTAAATGAATGTAAATTAGATCAACCAAAAAAATCAATACAATTTTGTTATTTCTTCAAATCCAAATCACAATTTTTATCATTTAAATAGAGACACTCCAGACGTTTGGCATTAGATGACATTCAATGTAAACTCATCTGCAGAAAAGTCTTCGAGTAAAATAGTTATTGTTTTGGGTATTCTCGGCGGGTTCTTGGTGGTGCTATTGCTGAGCCTGTTTGCACTCCGAAGAAAATTGAAGTCTGCAGTATTAGGGAAGCCAGAAATCGTAAACAGAGGTAACATCTACAGATAACATATACATGGTAAATTCTGAGTTCTAATTTTTTGCCCTCTTCTTTAATGCTAATTTCTAAGCTGGAATAAATCCAGGCGCAGATATGGACTCCGTGTTCAGCCAGGAGCCTGAATTGGTGTTTACCTTGGAAAATATCAAGACTGCAACTAGAAATTTCCATGATGATAATAAACTTGGGGAGGGAGGATTTGGCTCTGTATACAAGGTAACGTTGATTGAAAGAAAACGTTAACGGGCACAATATTTATTTCATTGAATTAATCCAGGTTAGCGTTCAATACTTCATGCCCGTTTGAGCGAATTATTTTGCTCTTGATCCCATATATTTCCTCAAGAGCAGAGTTTTTCGATAGAACTAGAAAATTGAAGTAACAGGCTCTTCTAGTCTTAAATTTATATTTGCTCCAATAATAAAGTTTAGGAGGAATTCTCATTACATCTACCATATATGCCCATGGCCTTCATATAATTTTACTTCTTTTCTCCCATTTCAGCCAAATAACAAAATTTAGGACTCTTCTTCTTACATTTTTGCCAACATAAATGAACACAAGATTTCCATGTTGTCAAGTGTTATAGGTATAAACTGAATTGTTATGTGTTCTTCTATGTTAGGGTACAATGCCAGATGGAAAAGAGATAGCAGTAAAGAAGCTCTCCTTAAAATCTTCGCAAGGAAAAGTGGAGTTCTTAAATGAAGTCAAGCTTGTGGCAAAAATTCAACATCGTAATCTTGTGAATCTCCTTGGATGTTGCGCAGAGGGACCAGAACGCCTGCTTATTTATGAGTTCTTAGCTAACACAAGCCTTGACAAAATTTTATTTCGTGAGTTTATTTATTCTAGTTCTATTAAGGAAAGTGATACAGTACTTGTTGCTTTCTTGGCTAGTTAATTTTAAGCCATAAAACACTGGTTCTTTTTAGGGTAATTTATTTTAACGTATGGGTGCAGATCCAGAGCGGAAAAGAGTACTTGACTGGAACAAGCGGTTGAATATCATACGTGGAGTAGGCCGTGGTCTCCTATATCTGCATGAAGATTCTCAGCTGAAGATCATTCACAGAGATATTAAGGCGAGCAATATTTTGCTTGATGAAAAAATGGAACCAAAGATATCAGATTTTGGCTTGGCAAGACTCGTTGGTCAAGACGAGACTTTTGTCAACACAAAGGTTGCAGGAACCTAGTAAGTATCTACGGTCCCCATTTAATAGTTCAACCCTTTATTACTAGTCAATAATTATTAGAAATTAATGACTCGTCACAAGCGGTTTAAGGAACATGATTTGAAATATTGATATATCAAACATATACATTTGATTGCTTGCAAAGATTGTGCACTTTCATTTCTGTAAATTGTTTCAGTTTTAGAACAGTTGCTTAAGTTGATTTTTAAAATTAACAATTTTTATTTTTTTTGTTGTGCAGTGGGTATATGGCACCAGAGTATGCTATGCTAGGTCATTTATCTGCTAAAGCTGATATCTATAGCTTTGGCATTGTCATCTTAGAAATTATATGTGGAAAAAAGAACACCGATGTTAAGCTATTCCCTCAATTTCGCAGCCTATTAGATAGGGTAAGATAAATTCATTTTTATTTAGCTTATCTTTTAAAGCTATTATTTTTGTATATAAACATGCATTTTTTTATTTTTGTCTTGAAGGTATGGAGATATTATAGCAGTGGAAATATTATTGATATAATGGACAATGATATACTTGAAAGTATTTCAACTGAACAAGTATCAAGATACATTCACATTGGTCTTTTATGTACACAAGAAGATGCAATACTTCGTCCACCCATGGTTAGTGTATATGCAATGCTTTCAAATCTTTCTATAACAAAATTGCCAGAAATCGCAGTACCTGCTTATTCAAGTGTTGCACATAAGAATGTTCCAACACATGCACATAAATCACGATCTCCCGAAAGCGAAACTTCTCTTATTATCTCAGGTTCATATGATTCTTCTGTGAATCCCACCGTGTATCCATCCATCAACGATGACTCAATAACGGATTTGGGTCCTAGATAAAGATATCTAGTGTTTTCTACTTTATTACAAGAGAATACACGATAGCACAAAAGAAACTGTATCAACAGTATCGTGGCTTTGAAGTTTGAAATAGGTAGACCTATTTAATGATATTATGTTTGTAAGTTTACTGATATTTGTGAGGGTTAAATCAAGTATGAAAATATTAAACTTAGAGTCTATTTTTTCTTTCAAATTGATTTAAAAACGATATTGCTATTAGTCTTATTTTTAATAATTTTAGATATGTTCAAAAGTATAACAATAATTATACCAGGGATACAAACATTTCTCATATCAATCTTACATTCTTATTTTCTTATTGATGAATTTGAAAAAAATATTAAAAATTATAAGTTTTAGTTTTATTACTATTTTTAAAATAGTTTTTTTGAACTAGAAAATAATTGCCTTCATAATCAGACTTAAAATAATGTTTTTAAGATTTCTTATTTATTTCAATAGTAATTCAATATCATGTAATCTTTATATTTATATCTCATTAAAATACTTCAAAATTACCTTGATATTATTATTATTATTATAAATTAGTATATGTAAGACATTATATAAAAACTTAATATACTAATGCTATATACAATATAGCAAAGATAATAAATAAAATATTTTTATACATTGATTTTATGTTTTGTCAAGAAAAATTGGTCCACCTCTTGTCAACTTACAATTTTAAAATTCCTCTCATGGGTTTTTATGAATGACTTGCAACACTTTATCCTAAACTAGGTCAGCTATTTTTGGTGACGCCCTTAGTATATTGAAGATATTTTTGCCATCTATACATTGGGGTATAAGTGATCTGATTTAGGACCTATAAGATTATGACTTAATCCTAACAATCAGATATACTTTCTCGTACCTTGTAGTAAATGTGTGGTTATGTATCTTAAACTATTGAAATTACAAGAAGGTTTATGCTTTAAACACTTAAAATTAACAATGTGTTTAATAACATAAAATAAAGAACATAGCTAAAAAAATGAGACAAATAAGAAAGAGATAGAAGAGACGCAAACGATTTGATAATGGAGTTCATCTGGTTAGGACTACATCTCTGAGTCTGCTTCTCAATTCAAGGACTGCTTTATTAATGTCACCAAGAAAAACACATCTTTTTACAACATCCAAGCTTCAACCTTTATAGTCTCTCTCTTTTGCAATTGAAGATAATAACTTCATGCTTACAATAATCTCTCACCTAAAAACTCTCTCAAGAATTAAAAAACTTCTCCCAAGAGCAAAGTTTCCTTCCAAGCTCTAATTGAAGAATGCCTTTACAAAAGGACTACCCCTTTTTATACATGGTTTTATCCAAAAATTTCTTAAAACCATATAACCATCATCATAATTACATAGCCCAATTTGAAATAACAAAATAACCCCCTTAACTCCCTCATAACAAATTACATTTTCATTTAACCCCTTTAGCTTTTTTATTATTTTGGCCTTTACTAATTTTTGGGATTAAAAGTTATAACAAGATAACAAAAACCCCTATTATAAATAATGGGCGGGTTGTTTGTTGTGGCTATATAACAATTCTTCCTCTAACATAAAATATATAGCCCATTGGTTGGCCTTACTTTTAGGAAGACAATGGTTGAGAGTTCAACTCCCATCAACTAATTCCTTTAATTTGAATTAAATAATCTATTTAATTTTAATTTTAATTTTTTCCCTCTCTTGAAGATTTTATGATGTCATGTAGCTATCATCAGAATCCACAATTTTACCTGAACTTGAAACCATCACAACTTTCACATTCGATCTTTGTTTTTTATGAAACGAACCCTATTGGAAAGCTTTCACTGTGCTCTTCATTTCGAAATCCATTTTTGAGCACTTTCGAGATGGTCTAATTTTGCCCCTTATCTAGCCCTCTGATCTAGCTATTGACTAGAACTTTGATTGAGCATAACTACTGCATACGAGCTACTTTTTTGCCTGTTCAAGTTGCATCGAGTTCCATTCTTTGAGCTCTTTATAGTGATATTGAATTTAAGAGATTATGAGATTGTTGAATTTTTGGCCTTCTAGATCCACTTGGATCATTCCTCCCCATTGAGAAGCTTTTGGACCTCCAAAAGTCTATTTTACATAGAATGGAAGTGAGGACATGTTCGCCTTACTTGTCCTATATCACCTGTTCAAACTATTGGAATTCTGAATATCTGAGCCATCAAATACATTATGAAGAATAACATAACACTGCTAATACAACCAACCATACATCCACCACTTTCCATTGTTACATCCATCATCCACATAGTGCCAACTAGTAGAAATAGAAGTAACAAAACTGAAATAACTTATGAAATGGAAAATGTATCAACTTTCTGGATCCCTTATGCAAGAAAATCATTAGAAAATGAATCGTTCAAATCTTCTTTTACCATGACTGGCTGAAGACTTGATTTTTCTTGCACCTGATCCTCACTAACTACTATAGACATGAGAGTTAGTTTACTACTTGCATTTACAACCATTTTCAAATGTTATATGTTTACAATTGATACCACATTCTTCATGTGATGAGCTCTATTAATGTATTCAATTCCATCTTTAAAAAAATGATACCTGTTATGTTCCCTATAGAAGATAGCTTTCCTATCATATAAGTATAGGCTACCCAACACAATCCCACAAATATCAAGTGGAACCACATCGAATTCAACCTTATCTATGAATTTAGTTGTTATTGCAAATCTTAACATACATTTCTTAGTAACTCACAATCTGTTATCATTGCACATCCAACCTAATGGATAAGGTCTCCTATGTGGCTTGGTTTCCAATCCCAATTGTTTAACAACTTCTTCTAAAATTAAATTAACATGGGAACCACTATCTATCAATGTGTCAATTTTACTATTCTTTGAAATAACCCTTATATGAAAAAGTTCACTCCTTTTACTATCTTCAGGAACAACATGACTTTTAGAAGTAGAAGCATAGGAAACATCAATGGTAGAATCAACATAAGCTTTACCTTTCAAACCCATAGCCAATATTGTTGTTTCATCACCAGAATCTGATCCAAGATCCTAAACAATAGCTATATAATTTTTCTTTCCCTTTGATCCTTCTTAAACCAATTTGGTTTCAATTCTAGATGCAATTTCCAACACTTTTCTTCTACATGTCCTTTCTTCTGACAATGTGAACATGTAGGCTTGTCACCTTCCTCTTTCTTTACTATGCCTGCCTTCTTTCCTTTCTTGATGTTGTTAGGGGGAGAAAATTCCTTCTTTGAATTGAAACTCATGTTTCCTCCACCTACTTCAATATGAGTCGCTTGAACACATAGCTCATCAAAGTTAGAAAGACTAAACATCAACATCATATGCTTCAAATACGAATGCATTCCACCTATATACTTTACCAAAGTATCTTGTGTATAAAGAGGAATTTCAAGAGTTAGTGCCTTCTTCCTAAGCACCTGTGTATACTCTTGTACAAATTATCCTTTACCTTGCCTTAGATTTTGCCAATCCATAATGGATTGTTGTAGATAACCCAATGGATAAAATTGTTTTTTCAAAACAAAAGTAGATTCATACCAAGATGAAATGATTTTACTGTCTGTAGCAAGCTCATCCTGGATCTTACTCTCCCACTAAACTAATGTGGTACCTCCCATTCTGAGAGTAGCTAGCTGGATTTTGGAAGAATCATCCAAAATCTTCTGAACCCTACAGTACACTTCAATCTGCTTAAGCCAATTATCCAATTTCTCTGCATCTAATTCACCACTATATATAGGCAATTCAAACTTAACATCCAGTTTTAACAAAGGCTCATTAACATGCTTAGGTTTCTTTGAAGAATAGGTAAACAAAGAAGATGAAGGAGACAAGGAAGATGATGAAGATGGAGCTGGAGGTTTAGGAGGGTCACTACCACCTCCTACTTCTTTACCTTTCACATCTTCTGATAAGGATTTTTCTTTCTCCTTCTTCTTAGCTATATTTGCTTTCCTCAACTATCATTCATGTCTTTCTTGGAGAAGAATGTTGACCAAAGCCTTTAACTCCACAAAATATCTCTAGAACGCTTTTGCATCAAACTCAAGAAAATTTTGCTCAATTGCCATCTTTGATCGAGGAAAAGTTCTTCTTTTCCCCGTCTCTGGATTGAACTTTTCTAGTTCACCTTCTCCTTGTTTTAACCTCAACCTAGTGAATATTCACCACCTACAATTTCTCTACAAAAATAGGCTCTAATACCAAACTTGATCTGATTTAGGACCTATAAGATTATGACTTAATCCTAACAATCAAATATACTTTCTCGATCCTTCTAGTGAATGTGTGGTTACGTATCTTAAACTATTGAAATTACAAGAAGATTTATGTTTTAAACACTTAAAATTAACAATGTGTTAATAACATAAAATAAAGAACATAACTAAAAAAATTAGAGAAATAAGAAAGAGATAGAAGAGATGCAAACAATTTGATAACGGAATTCATCTAGTTAGGACTACATCTCTAGGTCTGCTTCTCAATTTGTTGACTGGTTTATTAATGTTGCAAGGCAAAACATGTCTTTTTACAACATCCAAGCTTCAGCCTTTACAGTCTCTCTCTTTCACACTTGAATATAATAACTTTGAGCTTAGAATAATCTCTCACCTACAAACTCTCTCAAGAATTACAAAACTTCTCCCAAGAGCAAATTTTCCTTCCAAGCTCTGATTGAAGAATGCCTTTACAAAAGGACTACACCGCTTTTTATATGTGATTTTATCCAAAAATGTCTTAAAACCATATAACCATCACCATAATTACATAGCCCAATTTGAAATAACAAAATAACCCCCTTAACTCCCTCATAACAAATTACATTTTCATTTAACCCATATAGCTTTTTTATTATTTTGGCCGTTACTAATTTTTGGGGTTAAAAGTTATAACAAGATAACAAAAACCCTTATTCTAAATAATGGGCAGGCTGTTTGTTGTGGCTATATAACAATTCTTCCTCCAACATCAAATATACTATAAATAGCCCATTGGTTGGTTGTACTTTTAGGAGGGCAATGGTTGAGAGTTCAACTCCCATCAACTAATTCCTTTAATTAAAATTAAATAGTCATTTTAATTTTAATTTGAATTTTTTCCCACTCTTTAAGATTTTATGATGTCATGCTGATGTCATTAGAATCCACACTTTTACCTAAACTTGAAACCATCATAACTTTCACATTCAATCTCTTTTTTTGATGAAATGAACACTGTTGGAAAGCTTTCATCATGCTCTTCATTTTGAAATCCATTATTGACCACTTTTGAGATGGTCTGATTTTGCCCCTTGTATAGCCCTTTGGTTTGCCTATTGACTAGAACTTTGACCAAGCATAACTACTACATACGAGCTCCTTTTTCATGCAATTAAGTTGCATCAGGTTCCATTCTCTGAGTTCTTTGCAGTGTTGCTGAATTTGAGAGATTATGAGATTGTTGAATTTTTGGCCTTCTGGATCCACCTAGATCAATAAGCCTATATGGAATGAGAGAAATAACTTGGTCTTTAGGGAGGAAGAATGCATGGCTAATGTTTTAGCCTCCATTGTTGTATATATAATGAAAGAGAATATTTTTATTAGCAAGTGAAAAACTCCACCTAACCTCCCTTCTATTGGTGATTACAAACTTTTGTTATCTTGGAACCTCTTGAATTCCTTCAAGATTTTTGATAACTATAAAACTATAGCTAGGATGAATACAAAAGTGTTAACCACTTCCCATCTTCTTCTTAAACTCAAGTTTGGTGGTGATACAGAATAAGGTTGTGCTATTGGTAGAGGAGTGGTTAGGGAATCTATTGGTAGTCCACCAATGGCCTATGTTAGGAATTTTAATTCCATGTCCAATAATGTGGTTGAGGTCTTAGCTTTGTATTAGGTTCTTAAATTTGTTGTCAATATCAGATGGAGATACTAATGTGTTGAGGATGACTCCAAAATTATTGTGGCAATTGTTAGGGGAAATATGGAATCATGGTGATCAATTTCCAATACACTTGGTTAAATATGGATGCTCCTCATAGGCCCAGAGAGATATGTTATACTACACACTTATAAAGAGTTTAATGTTGTGGGAGATTTATTTCTTTATTTGGCATTGTAGTATTAGGGGGTTAGGTGATGGTGATAAATAATGTGTCTTCTAGTGCATATTCAATCCCTTATTGAAAGGGAATGAAAACTTATACCCAAGTAATGATGGTTCCCAAATTTTCTTAGAAGTCTAATTGGATTTTAAGGTGGTGGTGAATTTCAATCGGAGGACCTTTGCCATTTTGAATTTAAATTTAAGCACCACATGAAAAGAAGGGGTTTTATGATGGATGAGAAAGTGATCTTTTTTGTTACTTATTGGACCATGATTACTATCTCCATAAAGATTAAGGTGGTGATCCGAAGTGAAAATGTCAGAAAGAGCTAAAATTTAAATATTCATTTCTATTATTTCTTTCTTTTGGCATAGATTAATGCTCACAAAATTGGGAGGGATGTGGAGATGATATTTTAAAATGGTGAAGGCTTTTTGCATGTGGAATTGAGTTCATATTAGAAAAAATAATTTATTACCACCCTTGATAATAATAATAATGGTGACCTCAAAGCATCTTTTAGTGTTGAGCTCAAGGATGTTGGATTGCTTACAATTTTCTCTCATTGCAATAAGGTTTCTTATAATGTGAGATTTCTAACTTTCACCAATCTAGAGTCTTAGGAGGAATCTAAGGAAGACTTGAAGATGGAGGAGGTATGGTGTGGTTTCAGCCTTAAAAATTTGAGGACTACATGTGGAAATACCCTTGTGGATAGGTGGTCATCAAAGATGGAAGCTTTCTTCCTTTTTTGAAGTCAATGGAAGGGCATCATGGATGTATTTTTTACTCATTTTTTCAATTCCTTGAATGATATGAAGGTCACTAGTAATGGGATCCATTTTGAAACTAATGAAGAAGTTATCACTATCACCACTAGTTTATCAAAAGAAGGTAGAAAGCATAATAAAGTCACAAAGATCTTATATGAGACTAGTACCAATAGATGTTTTAAGAAAGATGTGTTAGGATTAAACCACAAACATAAATAACAATTACATGCAAATATAGCCACTATCAAAAAATAATAGACCACACAAAAAAAAACATAAGACACCAAGATTTAATGTGGTTCACTCAAACCCTGGGCTATCTCCACCAAATAGCAAGTCCAATAATTTTATGATCCAGCGATTACAACCTAGTTAGAATCCATAATCTCTTATAGCTCAATACCACTACAAGAACCAATTTTTACATAACCTTATGAAATAATCCCTAACCCTAAGCCCTTTTATACACGTATTTTTACTACTTGAGGGTTATAATAAATAATTACAATACTTCTCTGATCAGTCACCACAAACTAACAATCTCCCACTTGGGGACTAATTAGGCTCCAGACTAAACAACAATCTCCTACTTAGAGACTGATCCTATATCTATGCCACTACTCCATGGGGCTCTTACTGGATCAAACCACCCTAGACTCTGTTGTTCTTTTATTCGTGTTTAGTCTAGAACACCAGCCAAAGCTAAAGAGGAGTTCAACTTCTCCCTTGTTACTACTTTTGTAAATATATCTATTGGATTTCCATCTGTATGTATCTTGTCCAGCTTTAATTGTCCATCCTGCAAAATTGATCGAATGAAATGGTACCACAACTATATGTGTTTGGTCTTTGAATGCAGAGCTCAATTCTTTGCAAAATGAATGGAATTTTGACTATCTATAAACAAATAATTATCCTTCTAAGGGTATCCCAATTCTTCCAAGAAGAATTGAAGCCATATCATCTCCTTGGCTACCTCTACAGAAGCTACATACTCTACCTCTATAATGGATAAAACATTAACCTTTTGTAACTTAGAAACTTAGCTCATGACTACCCCACCAATAGTAAAGAAATAACCTATAGTACTCTACCTAGTATCAATATCCACTACTAAATCTAAGTCAACATAGCCCTGTAAATCAGTACTAGAGCCCCTAAAGTGTAAACACTTATTGGATGTTCCTCTTAGATATATGAGAATCCATTTAACTACATTCTAATGCTCAATTCCTAGATGACTCATATACCTGCTAACAACTCCCACTAGATGTTCAATATCTAGCTTGGTACATACCATAGCATACATCAAGCTTCCTACAGCTAAAGCGTAGGGTACCTTCGACATCTTTTCCTCCTCTTATTGTGTCTTGGGGCACATCTCCTTAGTCAACTTCAAATGACCAGGTAAAGGTATTCTGACAACTTTAGCATTCTCCATAGAGAAACATTGTAACACCTTCTCAACACAATCAGCCTAAGATAGCATTAATTTTAGGTTCTTTCTATCTCTACAAATCTTCGTACCAAGGATTTTTTTTATTGCCCCCAAATCGTTCATAGAAAATGCATGTGCTAACTAGCATTTCAGCCCCTTAATATGATCCATGTTAGACTAAGCTACAAGCATATCACCAACATAAAAAAAAAAGATAATGTAGCTAATATCATCCAACCTCTTAAAATAAACACAATAATCTAAATGACACCTATTGTGTCCATGGTCATGCATAAAACTATCAAATTTTAGATACCATTGTCAAAGTGCTTACTTCAAGCCATATAAACTTTTATTCAATTTGCACACTAATTTCTCCTCACCTTTAACCTCAAAACCCTGTGGCTGAGCCATATATATTTCTTCGTAAAAATCACAATGAATGAAGTTTGTTTTAACATCAAGCTACTCTAAATGCAAATCTCCAGTAGCCGTAAGACTTAAAATAGTTTTGATAGAAGTCATCTTAACAACAGGGAAAAATATCTCACCAAAATCAATGCCCTTTTTCTATGCAAATTCTTTCACAACTAACCTAGCTTTAAATCTTTTTTTACCTCCATCCTCTTCTTTTAACCTATAAACCCACTTATTTTATAAAGCCCTTTTACCTACAGGCAACCTACATAAATCCCATGTCTTATTCTTTAGAAAAGAGTCCATTTCATCTTCCATTCTAGACTTCCATTAAATCTTAGTATGCACCTATACAGATTCATCATAACATTCAGGTTCACCAGCATCAGTAAGTAAATCAGAATACAGAGAGGGAGAAAATCTTTCTAGAGGTCTGATTTGCCTTGTTGACCATCTAAGATTCACTGATGTGTGTGTTATTTGTTGTTGCAATTGTTGCACATCATGAGGAATGGCTGGAACATTAGCTTTTGGAGTATCATCCAACACTACATAATCATCTTCTTTCTTCTCATGTTGCTGCAATAGATCTTTGTACAACACTTTCTCCTTGAATATGACATCCCTGCTTCTCACAATTTTATGATTTTCAAAATCCCAAAGCCTATAACCAAATTCATTAATGCCATATCCAAAAAATACACATTTCTTTGACCTAGCTTCCAACTTGGTTCTATTTTTAGAATCTATATGAGAAAAAAACTTCACAATCGAAGGTCTTGAGAAAAGAATAACTCACCTTCTTACCAGTTCATGCTTACTCTAGAATACCAGAACCCAAAGGAGTAGAGGGACCTCTATTAATCAAATATACAATAGTATTGATAACCTCTGGCCACATGTGTAAGGGCAACCCAACATGCAACCTCATGCTCCTTGTGCACTCCATTATAGTCCTGTTCATGCATTCAACAACTCCATTTTCCCGTGGAGTCCTTGGAATAGTTTTCTGTCTATGAATACCATTAGTGGAGCAATAATCTTCAAATTTATTACTACAATACTCACCACTATTATTAGATTTGAGAAATGTTAATTTCTTACCAATCTCATTTTCAACCAAGAATTTCCATTTCTTAAAAGTTTGAAATACATCAAATTTTTGTCTAAGGAAATAAACCCATACTTTTCTAGTTGCATCATCAATGAATGTAACATAATAATGAGAGCCACCAAGGGAAGATACCTGAGCTAGTCCACATACATTTGTATGCACAAGCTCTAATTTCTCCTTTTTATTTTCCTTCCAAGTCTTCACAAAACTCACTCTCTCTTTTTTTTCATACACACAAATTTCATAGAAATCCATATTAACACATTTTAGACTAGGCAAAACTTTCCTTGAATGAAGTACTTTCATACCTTTCTCACTCATGTGGCCAACTCTGTTGTGCCATAACATTGTAGCAAAATCTATAGAAACTATTTGTTCTCCGTGCTCAACTACAACAATTGTTCCTAAATATTCAATTTTCTTTGAAACAATTATAGTAGAAGGAACAATATGACCTGTACAAAGATATAAGGTGCCTACTTTCACACCTTTTCCTACTACAAGGGAACTTTTTGAAACCTTCCAATTTTTATCACTAAAAGTAACTACACAACCATCATCACCAAGTTACCCTACTAAAATTAAATTTCTACTCAACCTTGGAACATATTTTACCTCATGTAGTAGCCAATGATTCCCATTTTGCAACTTAATCTTAATTTTTCCCTTTCCAACAATTTGACAGGGTTCATTATCCTCCAAATAAACAAGTCCAAATCCCCTCAAACATAATCAATGAAATAACCTCTATGAGGTGTAGCATGAAATGAGGCACCAAAATATAAAACTCGTGAATCATCAACACTTTCTAAAGATAGAAGCAAAGCATCCTCTTTTGATTTTTTACTTACCACATTTACCTCCTTGTCTCCATCTGGTTTATCTCCTTCATTTTTCTTTCAATTCCAACAATCTCTCCTTTTATGCCTTGGTTTCCCATAATACCAGTAGTCATTCAGTCCTCCCGATTGAGACCTCCTCCCCTTTGACTTTCCTCTTGATTTTCTATGATTTTTAGAATTACTTCCTCTCTCAATTATTTTGCCTCTTCTTTGTGCATTCAAAGCACTTCCTGATGTAGATCCACTTAAGGTTTTCCTATGAGTTTTCTCACTCAAAACAACACTGTTCACATCATCATATTTTAGGGTACTAGATATAGGAACATAATTACTCATAGCCTTTGGCAAGCCATTCCAACTTTTAGGCAAAGAACACAAAATCAAGAGAGCCCTAATTTCTTCATCCAAATTAATACACACAGAAGATAACTGACTAGTAATAGTATTAAACTTATTTAAATGATCTACAATAGATCCACCTTCTACCATTTTCATATTAAATAAATGCTTCATGAGAAATACCTTGTTTGAAGCAGTGGGCTTTTCATACAATTTCGCTAGGGTTTGCATCAATTCTTTCATCATCTTCACTCTTGTAATATTAAATGCCACTGATGGTGCCAAGCATAATTGAATTCTTCCAAGTGCCTTTCTATCTAAAAGATCCCATTCATCATTTGACATAGATCCCTTATTCTTGGCTTTGCTTTCCAACGACTTCTATAAATCCTTCTAAGAAAGATAGTCTTTGATTTGCCTCTTCCATAACTTGAAGTTCTGCCCATTAAACCTATCAACCCTTAGCTTACCCTCATCTTCCATCACTCCCACTCAACCATGTGACTCTCACTTAATCATAAAAATTTCTTGCTAAGGATAACTAAAATAATAACCTCACTTTGATATCACTTGTTAGGATTAAACCACAGACAAAAATAACAATTACATGAAAATATAACCAATATCAAAAAATAATAAATCACATAGAAAATAATGCAAGAGACCAAGATTTAACACGATTCACCCAAACCTTGGGCTACATCCACCAAATGGCAAGTTCTATAATTTTATGATCTAGTGATTACAACCTGATTACAATCTATAATCCCTTACAACTCAATACTATTGCAAGAACCAATTTTCGCATAAGCTTATGAAATAATCACTAACCCTAAGCCCTTTTATATAAGTATTTTTACCACTTTAGGATTATAATTAATAATTACATGTTAGCCCAAAATCCTAATAAAATCCTGACCCCCAAAGAATTTATGAAGTATGTATAGTACTTCCTTGATTAGTCACCACAAATTAACAAGATGAAGCTCATGTCAAATGTAGAGGTGGCTTTAATTTTGAGTTTCTCCCATAGCTATTGAGAGAGGTATTTATCTAAATAATGAAGTATCTTATTTTAGAAGATAGTTTTGGTGTCTATTATTAATATAACTTTACTATGTTAAACTATTTTAGGATCCATGACATTATCAGTATATTATTTTTCTTGTTGCATAACTTAGAGACTATTGTTATAGTACTCAAGGAACGAATAATTAAGCGTGATTTTTTTTTTTCATCAAGGACTTATTATCTACCTATAAAAAATTTCATTTATCTTTGTGTCGATCCCATTCTATTTCTATCCATGATGCACATTATCTACCTAACCCATGTAGAGATGGATGGGAGGGAAATTTTCTATGGCACCCAGGCCCTAACCTTCCTTGTCATCTAACCCTTCTATGGCTCAAAAAATAATAATAAAAACATTTTTAGGGCCCATATAAATGACAAGAAATCCAAAAGGGTAAAAGTATAAACACGTGTCACCCTTTTATAGAGAAAATGGTTAACAACATATAAAGTGTTAAACTTCAATGACATAAAAGTGATTATTTTGTTTTGAATTTTAAGTTGACGTCAATTGGTAAAATGTGTATAAATGGAAGAAGTTTATTCTAATTATTTTTTAAAGTTATTTTTTAAAATAGTATTTAAAAAAAATATTTAATCCCCATTTTTTAGTTTCTAAAAGATACAAAAAATCAAGAGCTATGGTTCCCACAACAAAAATAAATGAACATAAATATTTTTACATCTAATTTTAAAGTTTATTTTAGATGACATATGTAACTAGCACTATGAAAAACAAGATTCAAAAATGTTGTATATTTTTCATATTATACCTATTCAAAGTTTGACATTTGGGAAATTAACTAGTTTTTGTTCCTACCATCTTTGCCCTAAAAAATCTATGTCAATAAATAAATAAGTTATATATTATTAGAAAGGACTCTCTCCTCTAGTAGAATTGATAATTTAAATATTTTTGGTATCACCTAATATTTTTTATCCTTTTCAAAATGAATATCTTTTTTAACATTTTTTTTGGGCACAAGTGGGTGGAGCCACTATACAAAGAAAATTTTATTAAAAGAGAAAGAAAGACAGGATAAGTACACAATTAGGAGCTCAAGCAAGACCCCAAACTACCCCAAAAAAAAAATAGGATGAAGGAAATCCCACCAAACCAAAGGATGCAAAGAAACTATAAACACAACTACTCAACCAAATTGCCCAAGGTAGCCATCTGCTTACCAATTTCTAAAAGGCTACATGAAACCACTATGCAATTACCCTAGTCTGAGTTAACTCCCAAATTTGAAAACCACTCTTCCATAATGTTTCCTTCCCTATAACAGTGATCAATTATATATTCCTTAAAGCTCAGTAAAAGTTTCCAAACTTCCCCCAGCACATATTGTAGTTCCTAATTTACTATTTTTTTAGACACTATAATAGAAATTATAATCTGAGAGTCACCTTCTATAGATCTTTTGTTAATGCCCATTAATAATGCTAGCTTTAGACCTTCTTGAAGAGCTCTAGCTTCTACCATAGTGTTTGTGGCATCAGGAATTCTAGCATACACACCTGATAAATTCAATCCCCTATGATCTTGAAGGACTGCACTAATCCCTAATTTTCTTAGGTTTCCCTTGGAATAGATTTTTTAACATGGGTAAGTGCAAGAAGTTGGGTCTCACTTTTGGGCACAAAGTTGAAGTGTTTTTCCTATTTCTGAATTTTTTTGTCGATTGATGTCAAAATTTGAGGCATATAGAGATTGAATATATGATAGATTTTTTATTTTGGTATCGATATCTAAGAACCACTTTTTCAAAATGCATGTTTCAAAGCCATACTACACTTGTGTACGAACACCATAATTTGAAACAAATAAATGAATTTTTGTAAATCCTTCAAATAAAATTACCTAACACACCAAAGATTGATGATAATATGTTTCCTTAATTTTTAATGGAATATTTTTATTATTATTAATTTGTAATTAGCTATAACGGTAAATTTTGAAACATCTTGCATACAGACACCATAATTTGATCAAAATTTCACTGTTTCGCAAAAAAACTTTTATTTTAAACTTCAAAAGAATTGTATGTAGATTGATGACATTTATATTTATTTATTAAAAATCATTAATATTTTTTTTATTAAAGTATTAGTGAACCTTGTTGTTTTACATTTAGGTACCACATTTGATTAAAAAATAATGCAAAAATAGTAAATAAACTCATAACAATATAAAATTTATATTTTGAAGTCAAGACAATGAGAACTCTAATGGGTTTTTATTTCATAAAATAAATTGATCATGAAGACCCTCTAATTTTTTTGGCAAGATGTGAATTTTTCAATTCAATGCCATATCCAAATCTTAAGAGGTCAAGGCATAGGCCTTGTCTCATCAAGCCTATCTCAAACCAAAATTTGAGGCAAGAGAAAAGAATCCCACTCCATGTTGTAAGAAATATGCATCCATTATTTGAAATTCAAAAAATGTGTGCCCATTTTGAAAAGATCAAATTGGTAGTTAAAACACATTTAAAATACCCAAAAAAATAAAAATAAATGTATTAAAAAAAAATGGGCATCCATTTTTAAAAGTGAAAATCGAGGACCTGATTAGAGAAAAACGGGTGCCCGTTTTCTATTTTTTTTAAATGGGTGCCCATTTTTAAAAAATTCAAATTTTTTTATTTTTCTAAAATAGGTACCTTTTTTTTGAAAATAAAAAATGGACACAATTTTTTATAAAAAATGGGTGCTCATTTTTTGAATTTTAGATCGAGCACTCAACCCTAATATGGGTACTGATTTTTAAAAAATGGGTGCCCGTTTCTAATAAAACATGATCTTAATCCATGGACTTCTACAGAATTGAGAACCAACTTCTTGCTTCTACCCATATTGAAATACCTACTTTTAATATATTGTAGTTATAATGCATGATATTTACCTAGAATTGAAAAAAGTTATGCAATTCAAGCTTTGAGCTCTATCAAGTGATATTTTTTAAATCCCTAATTTTGATTTTAAAATGGTCCTATAAAGTAAATTTTTTTGTAGAGACTAAAATGTATGTTTAAAAAGTGTCACATCAGATGACACATAGAACTTTCCAACCAAATAGTTTATGACATAACTTATTCTAGTAGGACCAGATTCAGCTAACTACTACTGAGCCTACATGGTCGCATCCTGCCCAATTGTCTAAAATGGCTTTAAAAATTACAAATATTTAGAAAATAATTGGTAAATAAGAATAAAGATTTTTTTAAGTTTTAGGGTATGTTCAGGATCACAACATGCTAAATTGTACCCTTAATTGGTAGTTGAAAATTAGCAAGTCAGGTTTATGTCAACTTGATGTGCAATTTTGAAATAGTTATAAAGTTAATTAAAATGTCAAAAGAATATAATCTATAGAAATTGGAATGTAGTTTCCAAACTACTAGGTCTTATCTATAAACAACTTAATCTGATCAGTCAAAAACTTGTATTTTAATGTAGCTACATAAATATTTCAGCACACAAAAATAAGAAGTTGGTGTATGTGTGAACACCTTAATCATAATCACATAAAAATATTTTTTTATGAGATTCTAGATATGAGAAGAAGACTCATTATTGGATGTGATGCCTATTTTTGGGTAAGTTTATTCTCATAAAATATTTAATCATGAATTTTCTGCTACAACATATTTAAAAAAAACAAGCTCGTGTCTGACCACCTTAACTGATTCAAATTTTTATGAAAATTTCTTTTTTGATTTTTCTTTATGTAGTAGATGCAACATAGAATGTGACACATCATTAAGATTGCAAAAATAATTTACGGTTCGAAAGTTATAGTTATTTTCCAATAAGTATGTCAATCAACACTCTATATCTAACTCCATTAGAAAATTAGAAAAAATTACTTACTGAACTTGTAATTTGATAGACATTATATAGATGGAAAGATGAGAACATTATTAATAAATCCTTTTCATTTCATCGAAAATAGGTGAAAAATAGTTGTTAGAGACATTTTTGTGATTGACCAAGTAGGCTTGGTATCCAGAGCACTACCAAGCCAAAATTGGGAATATGATATATTAGATACTCATTTTTCCTCATTAAAATATAATTAATTTAAATAGATATATATATATTAAAAAAAATTAAATTTTTTAAATAACATTACATATGACCTCTTTTGAGGACCCTTAATAACTATTTCTTATAGGGTCTTAGGACCCTTAACCACACATATAGTTGTTCAAAAATATTAAAAAGGGTCATAGGGTACCCTATGGTCCCTTTTGACCCATTCGAACACATTATCTATGTCCTTAGGGATCTTGGGATCAAAAGGGTCAAAAGTGGTCATAGAGTACCCTATGAGCCCTTTTGACCCATTCAAATGCATTATCTATGTTGTTAGGGGTCTTATGATTATTAAGCATACATAATATGATCAAATGGCTCAAAATGGATCATAGGTTACCCTATGACCCAATCAAACACATTATCTATATCATTAGGGGTCCTAAGACCCAAAATAACACACAATATTCAAATATGTCAAAAAGAATCATAGGGTACCCTATAACCCCTTATGACCCACTCAAACAAAATTTTTATATTGTTAGGGATCTTGCAACCCCTAAGTATACATAATGTGATCAAATGAGTCAAAAGGGGTCATTTGGTACACTATGACCTCATTTTACCGATTCAAGAACATTATCTATGTACTTAAACGTCAAAAGAGTCATAGGGTACCATATAACCCCTTTCAACCCATTCAACATATAAGATATATACATAGGGGTCCTATGACCCCTATGAACATATGTTATCATTGAATGAGTCAAACTGGGTCATAGGCTATCCTATGAAAAATCATTCAAACATGTGATATATGTCACTCAAGGTACTAGGACCCCTAGGAAAATGAATTACTTTTGAATGGGTTGAAAGGGGTCATAGGTTACCCTATAACCCCTCTTGACCCATTCAAAGATATAGGATATGTCTATAAGGGTCCTAAGAGCCCTAGGGACATATGTTTTTATTTAATGGGTCAAATGGGGTTATAGGTTTCTCTGTGATCCCTTTCAACCTATTTAAACATATGCGACATGTCCCTAGGGATCCTAGGACACCTAGGCACATATGTTGTCACTGAATGCATTGAAAGGGATCATATGTTTCCATGTGACTCCTTTGGACCCATTTGAACATGGAGGGTATGTACCTAGGGGTACTCGGACCCCAATGGATACATATTGTGATTAAATAGGTTAAAAGGGGTCATGTGTTTCCCTATTTCCCCTTTCAACCCTTTTGAGCATGTGTGATATGTCCCTACTGGTCCTAGGACCCCTAGGCACATATGTTGTCATGAGATGAGTGAAAAGGGGTCATAGTTTATTCTATGATCCCTTTTGACCCACATAAACAAATAAAATATGTTCCTAGGGCTTCCAGGACCCCTAGGCACATATGTTGTCATGTAGTGTGTCAAAAGGGGTCATAGCTTATCCTATAAACCCTTTTGACCCATATGAACAAATCAAATATGGTCATTGGGGTCCTAGGACCCCTAGGGACATATTTTATTTTGAAATATGTCAAAAGGGGTCCTATGTTATCATTTGATGCATTTTTGACCCATATGAACAAATAAATTATGTCCCTAAGGGTCCTAAGACCCCAAGGGACATATTTTAACATGAAATGTGTCAAAAGGTATGAGACTTTTTGACCCATATGAGAAAATGAAATATGTCCCTAGGGTTCTAGGACTCCTAAGAACATATGTTATAATGAAATGTGTTGAGAAGGGTCATAGGTTATCCTATGACTAACTTATGACCCATTTTGATTGATATGGAGAGATAAAACATGTTCCAAGGGGTCCTAGGAACCCTAGACACATATGTTGTCATGAAATGTATCAAAAAGGGGTCATAGGTTATTCTATGAGCCCTTTTAACCCATATGAACACATGAAATATGTATATGTTCTCATGAAATTTGTTGAAATGGTTTATAGCTTATCTTATGACCCCTTTCAACCCATACAAACAAATGAAATATATGCCTAGGAGTCCTAGTAAACTTAAGACGTATGTTGTTATGAAATATGTCGAAAGGGGTCATAAGTTATGCAATAACCCCTTTTAGCGCATATGAACAAATGAAATATGTCCCTATGGGCCTAAGAACCACTAGGGATATATGTTTTCATGAAATGTGTTGAAAATTGTCATAAGTTATTCTATGATCCCTTTTGACCAATATGAACAATTTAAATATGTCTGTAGGGGTCTTAGAACCCCTAGGGGCTTATGTTGTCATGAAATGGGTTGAAAGTGGTCATAGGTTATCTTGTGACCCCTTTTGACCCACATGAACTAATGAAATATGTCCCTAGGGGTCGTATGACCCTTAGGGAGATATTTTATCATGCAATGTATCAAAGGGGGTCATAGGTTATCCTATCACCCCTTTCCACTTACATGAACAAATTGATTATGTCCCTAAGGGTCCTAAGACCTCTAGAGATATATGTTATCATGAAATGTGTTGAAAGGTGTCATAGGTTATTCTATGACCCCTTTAGACCTATATGAATAAATAACACATGTCTTTAGGGATATATGTTGTCACAAAACTTACCAAGAGGGGTTAAAGGTTATCCTATTGCCCCTTTTGACCCATATGAAAAATGAAATATTTACCTTGGGTTCCTAGGGCCCTTAGGGATGTCATGCCCAAAATGCAAAGGGCAAAAACACATGCAATTTTTTTTTTTATAAATTGTTTAAAAATACTAAAACCCACTAAGTTGATAAGTTAACCTAGTTGATGCACATATATATCTTGTATGACAATGATGGGTAATCCTATTAAAGACTAGTCTTTCCATTAAGGTTTAAAATCCATTGGTCGAAAACAAATTGTTAAACTTGAACATTCGTTATTAAAATGATTTTGACATTTGTTTAATTTCATTTTAAGATATTAAGGAATAGTGTACTTAAATTATTTGATTAATAATTTAAATGATTACAGATCTACTTACTACTAAACAATTGGAAATAAAAGAACTAATTAATTTTAACATTTCATCCATAATTAAACTCTATTCTAATTACATGCTTAGTTTAAAACTCTAATCTATTTTAAATAAAACATCCCAAACAATAACATTATAACTAAATAAAGTACAACAAAATAACATTATCAATGAATTTAGACATTTGTTACAACTAATGATTTCTAACCTTCAACTCTTTACTAATACTTAAATTAACCAAACACTAACTACAATATATAAATATATATATATATATATATATATATATATATATATATATATATATATATATATATATATATATATATATATATATATATATATATATATATATACAATTTACAAAAGAAATCCTTAACTAACAACTAAATTTAAAAAAAAACTCATTTTAGAAAATTATCTTTAACTAAAACAAATTTATAAACAACAAATTTATTAACTAAAACATTCATTACTAAAACTAAATTAACATTTACTAACTTTACCAAAACTAACTTTAAAAATAAAAAATAAACACTTACTTTAAAATAAATAAACATTATTTAAACCTACAACTAACCCCCTATACTTCCTCCCCCCCCCCCCACACCCCTACCATCTCCCTATATCCAACTCAACCCCCAACATACACCCACCCCCTTAACTACCCTTCCAATCCCCTACCAAGCTCGTTGTTCTTCCCTAGGCCTACTTACGACCACCAAGGGTAAGCGCGCTGACCCAGCCATCCCATGAAACATGCACAACCCAAGAGGAAGCTTGGAGATAAAATGGTAAGGGAAAATAATATAGTTACTAATTTCACCAAGGTCAAAGTATATCTGCCCAACATACCCACTGACAAGTCAGATTTGGGATTGTGTGGGGTACTTGATACAGACTAGGAGGCCAAATCAACGCCTAAAGGAAAAAAGATGGCATGGAGTAAAGTTAAAAAGTTTTCTTGGTGGCATGGAGTAGAGGTAAGGAGTTAAGGGATAAAGTTAAGTAGCTAGGATAGTTTTAAGATATTTGAGATATTTAGTTTATTAGCTCATTAACTTTATGCATTTTCCTTGTTATTTATTTATTTATTTTTTTGAATAATTCTTTTAAATAACATTGCAAGATTGATCTTTTTTCCTATCACTACAAAATTGAATCAACATTCCATACATAACATAATATCATTTATTTATTTATTTGTTAATTTTCCTTAACATATTTGCACTTGAAATTCACAAAATTGAACATCATCATTCTATCTTATCTTGATATTCATTCCTATAACTGAAAATAAAATATGAAAACTTCATAAGAACAATATCACTCAAACACTATTTTATTGACAACCTGGTTTAAAGGCTCCATCGGGAAAGAACCAGGAAGAAAATCTGACATCTTTGCCATTACAACAAATAGTTTTAATAACACTTTACACAGGATTTCAATCCCAAACATAACTAAATTCCAAACAAACAATTTAAATTTCCTTTCACGTCCTTTAACAAGGGATTCCTTTCATTTTCTGCAATATGTTGCTGAGATTGTGGAGAGAACAAAAATTGACCAGGTGACAAAATAACATAACAAGGAGACAACATCAGTTATTCATTCCCAAACCACGTTCTCACAACAGGTTCGACATTGAATAAACACTAGGGAGAAGGTGGATTTTTTCAACAAGAGATGTCAGACACAACACCAAAATAGGTGCCCAATCAAGGCTATAACTCAAGAACTTCCATTCTTCCATTCTTACATGCCAAAACTCATATGTGATTTGTGCTAATAGGTTGGGGCCCATAACACCCTACCCTCTCTCTCTCTTCTTATCCTGAGAAGAGACTCTACACTATTGGAGTCAAACTAAAGACCTTTCTTGAAATTTGCCACTTTTTCTCAATCCGAGGGTGAGTAATGTCAAAACACCCATACAAGAAAATTTTGAAATTCAAGAAAAACATGAAGGAAAAGCATTCAAGAAAACATGTTTCAATCCTTCCCAAGCATACCCAACATACAGACAAGTATACCAATGAACAACACAATAACATAAGCATGAACCAAGCATGAAACAACATGAACAAAGGAGATGAAGAACTCCTACCTTCACAAAAGGGTTATGGTAAAATGAGCAAGTTGAGAAGAGCTTTTCCTTCCTTGCCTTCAATCTTCCAAAACTTCACTCTAAAACTAGAGATTGGGTAACAACCAAAACTTCTAAAAAGTGCCTCTAAATAAGATCCAAACTCAACTACCCAAAAAGGGCAATAACTTCCCCCACTTGCCTAGAAATCTAAAGGTTTCTAACTCAACTAAACCTAAGGCTAACCTCAAGATGGGGTTAGGGTCATTCAACCCATGGTGAAATCATTCTATTTTCGCACTAAAGCAAAAATGGACTTTTTGAGTGACCTCAAAAGTCAACAAAAGTGGCTAGGAGGGTGGAAAATGTCCCCAACCCATACCCATACCCCTTGGCTATTAAGATTTCATTATTTAAAGCCTTAGGAATTGATTTGGGACCAAAAAAATGCTAAGAATTTTTAGGACTATCTAACAACTCCAAAATGCAGATTAAGCACTAATCTAGATTAGGGGTAACTAAACTCGATAAAAAATAGATTAGTGAAAAAGGTCACTAACTTAGTTTGACTTAGATCCATAGGTTACTCAGTCAACCCTAACTAGCATGTTGGAATGCATAAAAAATTCATGAGTGTCAAGTGACGCTATAAAAAAAACACTATTATGAAACATTAACATTTACTGAATACAAAACGATAGATTCATACATCTTACGATACGAGTAAATACAAACAATGGGGTTTCCATAAATGGCACATAGGGTTCAGTTTTGTTTCCCCATTAGGCTTCTTGGCTAAAATACCTTGCACACTCATTACACAGATCAGTAGATCTAGAAAGTCACATGCATATATGTATATAGCATATCAAGGAAATCTCATCAATTAAAACATTCATCTTTCACATAATTCAATTTTTTTATCTTGTTAAACTCATATTCCCAATCATTAAAATTTCATAATCAAAGTGTTAATTTTGCATTCACTTACTTTAGTACACATGTTCATAAAGCGTTAAATAATGAAAATAAATATCTGAAAATAAAACTTCACACAACATGAAATAATAAAATATTTTCGGTGTATCCAATAGTGTCTCGACATATCGAGTCATGAATATCAAAAAGAATAAATGTATCACTATGCTACGATGGGTTGGGGTGAGGTCTCACAATGGACATATGTTATAATGAAATGTAATGAAAGATGTCATAGGATATCTTATGACCCGTTTGGACCCATGTGAACAAATGAAATATGTCCCTAGGGATCCTAGGTCCCCTAGGGACATATGTTGTGATGAAATGTAATGAAAGGGGTCATAGGTTATCCTATGACCCTTTTTGACCCATATGAACAAATCAAATATGTTCCTAGGGGTCATAGGTTCATCTATAAAATGTGTCAAAAGGGGTCATAGGGTGATCTATGACCCCTCTAGATTTATTGAAACATATGAGACATGTCCTAGGGGTCCTAGGATCCCTAGGGACATATGTTTGCATTGAATGGTCCAAAAGGGTTATAGATTACCCGACGACCCCTTTTAATGCTTTCAAACATAGGAAATATCTCCCTATGGTTCCTGGGGCCTGTAGGGACATATGTTATCATCGAATGGATTGAAACCCTTTTGAACATGTGAGATATGTCTCTATGGGTCTTAGGACCACTAAGGACATATGTTGTCAACTAAAAGCTCAAAAGGGGTCATTTGTTTTCCTATGACCCCTTTCAACCATTTTTGGTAGGTGAGATATCTTCCTAGGGGCCCTATGACCACTAGAGACATATATTGTCATCAAATGGATTAAAAGAGGTCATAGATTTCCCTATGACCCATTTTGACCCATTCAGTAACATTATATATGTCCCCGGGGTCCTAAGTCCCCTAGCAATGTATGTTTTCACAGAATGGGTCAAGAGGACTCATTGGATACCCTATCACCCCTTTTGACCTATTCAATTAAATGACATATGTTTGTATATAAATATTATAATATATGCTATATAATTACTAAAATATATAGAATATAATATAGCATATTAACCATAATTAAATATGTTTTATAGATAAATATACATATTATTTAATAATTTTGTATGCTAAAATATATAATATACACAATAATATATAATATCATATATTCTATATACTATATAATATAAGATAATACTATCCTATATTGTATATGTTATAGATTCATAATATTAAATATATGCAATAATCTCTAATTAAAAAGAGAATTAAAAGACAAATTTGTTTATTGATCTCTTTTAGTAACAACCGAAAAGGCATAAAGTTGACCAATAGAATTTTAATCACATAAATCAAGGAGGAGAGAATCTCAACCTCTCACTAAGTCTGAATCCAAACCCTCAAATTTCCATGAGATTCCTCTAGTATGGGTGGCTAAGGATTGCATATCCGATATATCAGATACCCCATATAACGGGTATCCTATTTTCTTAGGTAATGGTTTTTTAACCTTGTTATTAGGATTTGGGGGGGAAAAGTCAACATGATTTCTAAAGCATTATTGAATGTTTTAAGAATTATTCTTTTTCACATCACCACCTTTTGGCCTACCATGATCCTGCATATACCCTTTTTTAAATAACTTTATTATTTGACAATAGATGTTTTTAAATATTTTTAAATGATTTTTTATTTGTTAATATTTTTTAAGGTACTTTTAATTTTTAATGATCTTTAAATTCTTTTTTTATGTATTTGATAAGTGTTTTAAATTTATTTTTAAAATTTTATTTAAATTCAAAATTTGTTAAAGTATTTTGAAGATTTCAAAAAGGTTAATTAATTAAAATTGGTTGATTTAAATCAATTATTAATTTTTTTATCGGTAAAAAGTTGAAGCCCTATAGACTATTTTAAGAATACAAATATGAATTCTCTATTCAAATGGGCACTCATATGAATAAATGTAGAAAAAAAATTTCTAGTCTTGCCTAAGAGCAAGGGTCCTATGTTATATAGAGAATAAAACGGTCATAGCCTAGTTGCTCAAAACTACTTGAGAGAGTATCCTTCTTTACAAATAGTTATATTATTATATTTTTACCTTTATTTTCCATTAGATTCTTACATTATTATCACATCCTTGTTTTCTTTTGTTCAATAATTTTGAACCACTTTACCTTTGATTTGACATGAGTTAGATATCTAACTTTTTTCATATTCACCTTGAATAGGTAAAAATCCACAAAAGGATTAACTTTCTTGGCCAAGATCTTTGTTAACGTCTTCCATATCAAAATAAATTTAGCAAAATAATTTTTTCATCTAGTCCTAAGTTATAATTAATTTAGATTATCTCATAAGTAGAGAGTTTTACAAGGATAATTAATTTAAAACACCATTGGATTACAAATTTTTACTTTAAAAACTGTGGGATACACTCAACACAATTTCCTAAGGACCCATTAGAATCTATTAATGTAGGATAGATCTTACTCCAATGTAGAGTCTAAATGAAACATTATAATAACTAGTGTAAGAATTAAGTCATGGAATATCTTTGAGTGTGGCTAAAAGGTCATATGAAACAAAAAAGATGAGGATACCATGAAGCTATACTAGGATAAATGAATATGTAAAGATGAAAAGGAACTAAGTTAGGGAGGTCTATAATAGAGAAAAAATATATAATGGGGATCAACATCTACTAAAATGTTGAATATGTGATAGAAGAGGATATTACTAAGGGAAGATCAAAGTGTCAATAAGATTAATATTATAGTTTAAAGTTACTAGTTCTATATTTCTTAGAGTGATATCTTCTCCTTCTACACCTATGTTCACCAAATTATTGACCTCTCTATTTCCTTCTCTTAAGATGTGATCAATTTTAGTTTCATAAAATTTGTCTAGGATTTTGATGAAATCTTAATTTGGAATTTGGAGTCCAATTAGGTGTGCTTTTTTTTCTTAAAGAATTGAGTAGAATTTGGGAGTCTCCTTTACATAATTTATTAATACCTAGTTTTAGACTTCATTTTAGACTTCCTCCATAGCTTCTAACTTGACTAGGTTGATAGAGGTTTTACCTAGGGGCTTGGCTCTTTTAATAAGCTAGTTTCCTTCATCATTCCCAATGATACATCTATGTCAGCTTCCCCATGGTTACACTGAAAATATACCTACCATAGTTATAATCAATTCTGATGTAGGAGCATCCTAGATGTAAGAGAAACCTTGCATGACCCAAAAATATTTTCTTTTTAGTCTTTTCTATTTTAATAAGGACTAGTAGACAAGTGGTTGCTATTTATGGGAACTTGCTATTTTTAGTAAGTTTGTTGTATGAGCTCAGAATGTTCTCATTTTCTATATGAAGGTTCATTTTAGAGTTAAAAACCTACCATAAAAATCTCATTGCTCCAACTTAAGTACCAGAGAAGGTATTGTGGAAGAATTTGTAGAAAAATCGTTAGGCTCACCATTGGAGGCCTTAGAGTTCTTGGATGAGGTTTGAAAATTTGATAGAAGGGCACTTACATCATTCCGAGCCTATAGATCACAAGTTGGCAATTTTGAAAAGTAGATATAATAGCCAATCGAAGCAATGATTCGAGAGTTATGGCCTTCCAAAGTTGGGCTACCCAAAATTTCTAAAATAATTGTCAAAGATATATTTGGCCAACTCTATATGTATTGGTAGGGTCTTTCAGCCCTAGGTATTATGTTTCAATGTTTAGAACCTTTTCGGGCGACATAAAATTGTCTAGGATAGCTCTGGGTTGTAGTTGATAGCTTAGTCTTGTAGATTATTGTAATGAAGGCACCCATGTGGGTTATCATATTGTACCTATGAATTCTATAATTCCATATTTATGGTGCAAATAAGAAGTCCATATTTTTTCTTGCATTTGTTGTTGTTGCTTTATTTTTGTTATGATTTATGGTATTAAGGGGAGCACCCTTCATCAAGTGGTATTCGAACTAGAGTTCTTGAGTGTGTTGTTAGATCACCAACTGTGAGGTAGTTTGCACCAAGATGGTGGTTTGGGCTAAGCATGTAGATAGATCACCAATTGTGAGGAAATTTGCACTAGGGTTTTAGTGGAAGCGCAAAAATGCCTCCATGAAAAGAGCATGGTGGAAGAGTTTTAGGTGTTACACCTAAGGGTTTTAGAGCCCTCCAAAGATGAATGCAAGCATTGGATGAAAAAATACATAGAGGAAAAATATTCCTATAAGAGATGAAAGTGAGGATGAGGACGAAGTAGAAAGAAATGCTAAAGTAGAGGATGTTCTAAACCTAGAGGAAGAGAGGCTTTTTAGGGTGATCTCCAAGATTGGAAAAAGACCTAAGTTTTCTGTTCCCACATTTTTGGAAAATCTTAGCCTAGAGGAGCTGATCAATTGGATCAATGAAGTAGAGTACTTTAAGTATAAAGATATTGAGGATCTAGATAGGGTCAAGTTTGCAAAGGAAAAATTGAAGGGACATGCAAAGATCTTGTGGCAGGAGGTTTAGTTGGAGAGAAATAGAAAGGAAAAGGTCAAAATCACCAAATGGGATTGGATGATAGATAAACTAAAGAAAAAATTCATTCCTATGGATTATGAGCTTGATATATTGAAGAAAATGGAAGGGTTGAAATAGGTGGGAAATTTTTTTCAAGAGTATAGCGAAGAGTTCTATCAAGTTCTCATTAGAACCATTCACGCAGAAGCCAATAAGGAGAAAGTGGCATGTAATATTTATGGTTTAAAGCCAAGTATTTAGGACAATTTGAGACTTGCTCGAATGAATAGTATTGAGGAGGCATACTAGTTTGCCCTAAGAGTTGAGCAAAAACTAAGCAATAAATTTGGCAACAACAATAATGGAAGAGGTCACAGTGGAAGATATGGTGGATGATCTTATGGTGGGCACAATGATGATTATAAGAATAAGGACAATGCTAGAAGCAGTAGTCAAAACTAGAGGGGAAATAATTCTATTCATTTCCATGATTAGAATAATAGAGATTAGATAAGAAGAGGTAGAGCGAAAGGATCTGGAAGAGGAGGCTTCTGTGTGAAATGTTTTGACTACAAAGAAGAAGGGCATAGAGCATTTGAATGTTCCCAGCACCAAGGAAGGATAGATTGAAGAACAAAATGCTAGACTAGAGTTGCATATGTTGATGAAGATGTGAAATCCTCACATTCTGAAGATGTGAAGTCCTAGTTAATAGAAGAGTCCTGTTGAGTGGTGAGAATGAACCTAATCAAAGAAGGAGTTTTTTTTGCACAAGGTGCATATTGTGAGGATAAGTGTTGTGATGTGATTATTGATGGTGGAAGTATTAACAATCTAGTGTAAGAAATGATGGTAATAAAGGTGAAGCTAAAGAGGCAGAAGCACCCATGTCCATACCATATTTCTTGGGTGTAAGATGACCATAAGGTCATGGTCAATGAGTAGTTCTCAATGAAGTTCAAGATTGGAAGCTACGAAGATAAGGTACTTTGTGATATTATACCTATAGACATATGTCATTTGTTACTAGGTATGCTGTGGTAGTTTGATAGGGATGTTGTACATGATGGGTGAGAAAATATCTATAGTCTAACCAAGGATGGAGTGAAACATAAGTTGAAGCAATTGAAGGAGAAAGAAGAAAAGGTTATCAAAATATATTTTATTGATGGGAAATATTTTCTCAAGGGTATGAAGCATGAACATATGTGTTTTGCTATAATTCCAAAGGATAGTAAAGAAGTAGAGGAGGTACCTACAGAAGTTGCAGATATGTTGGGAGAGTTTTCTGATATTGTATTAGATAATGCACCTAGTTCATTGCCCCCAATGAGGAAGATTAGTCACAATATAGATTTGGTTCCAGGAGCCAGTTTGCCAAACAAGGTAGTGCATAGAATACCACTAGTAGAAAGTCAAGAGTTGAACATACAAGTTCATCAATTGTTGTAAAAGGGGTTGATTCGAGAGATTTGAGCCAATGTGTTGTACCAGCCATATTAACACCAAAGAAGAATGGTGAATGGAGCATGTGCATATATTCTTGTGCTATCAAGAATATCACAATCTAGTATAAATTTCCATTACCAAGGATGGATGATATTATGGACTATTTGAGTGGAGCTGAGTATTTCACAAAGATAGATTTGAAGAGTGGGTACCATCAGATTTGTATCAGAGAAGGTGATGAGTGGAAGACTTCTTTCAAAATAAAAATACTGTACAAGTGGTTAGTCATGCCTTTTTGGCTAACCAATGCACATAACACTTTCATGTGGCTCATGGATGAGCTACTAAAGGATTTTCTATGTAAGTTTGTCATTGTTTACCTAGATGATATTTTGAGCTTTAGTAAGACATTAGAGGAGGATTTGATCCATATTCACTAGGTATTTGATAAGTTGAGGGAAGAAAAGTTGTTGATAAACTTAAAGAAGTGCAATTTTGTAAAGAAGGAATTGGTGTACTTGGGATTTGTAATCTTAGCAGAAGGCTTGAAAATGGACCTAGAGAAAGTGAAGGCTATCCTTGAATGGCTTACTCCAAAGAGTGTGACATAGATAAGATCTTTACATGGACTAGCTAGTTGTTATAGAAAGTTCATAAGAAGTTTTAGCAGTATTTGTGGACCATTGACTAAAATAATGAGGGAGGATAGAAACAAATTTAAGTCGACTATAGGGGTAGATAAGAGTTTTAATCTGTTGAAATAGAAAGTTACTAACCAATCTATTTTAGAGCTTCTTGATTTTAACAAGGTGTTTCAAGTAGACTATGATGCTAATGGTACTACAATAAGGATTTTTTTGATCCAAGAAGGTAAACTTGTTGCTTATTTTAGTGAGAAGTTGAATGATGTAAAAAGAAAATATTCAATTTATGATTAGAAATTTTATGCTATAGTTTAAGAATATAAGAAGTGGAGACACTATTTTCTTCCTAAGGAGTGTGTTTTGTGTATTGATCATCAACCTTTGCAATATTTGAATAGTCAAGGAAAATTAAACCAAAGGAATTTGAAGTAGGTTGAGATTTTGTAGAGTTATACATTTGTTTTGAAACATGGGAGTGGGAAGCTTAACAAATTTGTAGATGCACTTAGTGGGTGGAAGCACAAACCTATGTCACCCTTTGAGATATCCATAGGGTTTCCAGCCAAAATAGCTTTGGCTAGAATATTTTCGACTAGAAGGGTTTCGGCTAGACATACGTGGCACTTTCCCATGTCAGCATGGAAACAAATGTTTCAGCCAAAACACTTTTGGCTGAAAGGGTTTCGGCCAAAACCAAGATGAGTTTATAAATACCTAAAAATTTCTTTCTAGTAGTCATTTTCATTATTGATTAACTGTAGTAGTCATCAACGTAGTCAGAGTGTTTTGGGTGTAACACGTAGGTGATTTTTTTATTTTTTATTTTTAAAATTTTTTTTTTAGTTATTACATGATAATATTAATTAAATAAATTATTTTAAAATATTTTATTAATTAAATTAATTATATTTTAAATGTTTTTTTCAGTAGTCAATAATAAAGCATTAGTTAAATTTTACAAAACATTAGCATAGAGTTTAGTAGTTGATAATAAAACATTACTTACATTTTAGAAAACATTGACATAGTAAACATTAATGTTCAACAAACTATTAGTTACATTTTAGAAAACATTAACATAGTACAGATTAACAACAAACCTATTGGTTACATTTTACAAAACATTAACATAGTCAACATTAGTTCAACAAATCTATTAGTTACATTTTACAAAATATTAACATAGTAAACCTATATGTCCTTTAAATAATATTACATTTTACAAACCTATTAGTTACATTTTAGAAAACATTAACATAATAAACCTAGATGTACTAAATAACATACATGCATATTTTTTATTCACATACATGAGCTAGATGTACTAAATAACATGTGCATATTTTTAGTTACATTCAACTTTGTAAATATATATATACATGCATGTTTTAAATTAAATTTAGCTTTCAATTTTATATGTACTTATGTATGTATATCTTAACTCTGCATTTATAGATATCTCGATCTTTGCATATATTGATCATTATGGCATCCGGTACTAGTGGGGCACCTACATCCTTGGGGGAGGCTAGTGTTCGTGGAGGGGGTCCTAGAGCTAAGTCAAGCATAGCATGTAGATGGACGTCATCTACTGGGGAGAGATATCGCTTATTTATAGATACTATTGATAGATTATCTCATGCTCTTGAGTATCTTGATTCTACATTATTAGCTTCTACCACTCTCCATATTAGGGAGAAGGTTGTTTCTATTAGAGATGAGTTGTGTCAGATGATCAAGATGATCTCTGGGTAAAACCCATTTGATGATATTAGTATGGAGACATTTTAATCTTCCCTTTCTCACAGTGTCACTGGCATTGTGAAGTATTCACAGATTGATGGTTAGGTCTCCACCACTATGGTGAAGACCATGTTTACCTTTTATATAGATAGGGCTAGGGTTAGAGGTTATTTAGCCATGAAGTGTACAGATCCACTTGTCATTCAATTTATATATCCTCGATGGTTAGACGCGCATCACAGGTGGCCATAGAAGGAAAAATTTCCCCTTTATTTCTACAAACAATTATTTGCAAAATTTCATTTACATCAGGATGCTGACTATATAGATTTTCCAGGTCATGTTGGATAGGCCCAGGGGCAATTGTCAGAGAGATTTAGACCTACAAACACCCCTGCACCTATTAATAAATGGGCAATGGTGGGTCCAAATCCATAAGCAACTGTTGAGGGTTTGAGTGTTCCTGAGGATACAGTCAAGACTCAGATATATTCTAGCACTCCCATAGTTGTCACATAGTTACATGAGATATCTTTAGATAGATTTGGTAGATACATGCTACGATCTCATGGTTCCATTTTGATAGGTACATCCTCTAGCATAGGAGCTAATGATCTATATGAGATGGCAGATCTACCATCACCACTAGAGGTTTTGGCCATATTAGATATGGATGCATTGCATCATATCACATCTTGTTTAGTATCTGATCTTCTTGGAGCATATCAGGAATTGTTGGTGGTCATAGGGATTCCTCTTCATGACATTGGTGGAGACATCAACCATATTCCCATAGCTCTTATCCCCACAACAATCCCCACACCTACTTGGGATCCTCTAGCACCTACTCTTGCTCTTGCTCTTGCTCTTGCTCCTGCTCTTGCTCTTGCTCCTACTCCTGCACAGCCTGGCCTTAGAGCACCTAGATTCTATTATTCAAAGATCACTCTATCACTACATGACTTAGATATTAGTCAAATTGGTAGAGCATTACATGATGTTATGGTAAATATTCTAAATTTATATATGTTTATATTTATTTGTTACTATAAAATTTACACATATACATATTTTTGAGTCATTCAATTTAACTTGTGTACATGTACAAGTGTGTTCTACAGGGTCTTAGTGATAGTCTATTGCATTTTGGAGATCTTCAGACCCTGACAAATCCTCCACGACATGAGTCATAGGTATGTTATATATTTTTATTATATATTTGATGGATATATATATATATATATATATTGCACACATATGATATTTAATACATGCACATATACGCATGAATATGTATAATTTTATAATTTCACAAATTTCTTTCATTTGACATGCAGGGGGTAGATCTAGATCATAGAGCCTTTTTGGGTCAAGGATCAGGAGGGGGACGTGATTGATGTTAGTTTACACATACATGTCTATTTCATTGATGTTGCCAGGATATTTAATATATATACACATGTATATGTCATTTTAGATACTTTTATATCTAGAGATGTATGTTATCTTAGATACATTCAGATACTTTTATATGGATATATGTATGTTATTTCAGATACATGTCTTATTTTAGATACTTTTATATGGATGTACCTATTATTTTAGATACATTTGATGCATGTGGTATTTTAGAGATATTTGATCTCATATTTTGGAGACATTTTATATGGCATTTTGGATACATTTTACCCATGTATGTATACATTATTTCATAGATGTGTTATTTTACATAGATGTACATATTATGTTCATGTTGAATGTATACATATGTTTTCAATATTGAATAAATAAATTTAATACATATTTAAGAATATAGCTCAAGAGTAAATTAGAACTTAATGGACCTTATGTACACACATGTTAAATTGATCTTTTAATGTCTTAATGTTTTATGTTTATGTATGTGTTATTCATGTTTATGTATATGTGTTATTCTTGATATATATATATTTCAATAAATTTAATACATAAATTCAATATATATAATTTCAATAAATTTAAATATAAATTCAATATATTCATGTATATTTTAAATTCCATAGATGTATGTAACTATGTTCATGTGTTAAATGTAGACATATACGTTTTTAGTATTTATGTAAATATGTGTATGTTATTGTTTTTAATGCCTTAATCTAAGTATAATTAACTATATTTAATGACATGTCTTAAGGGAAACATATACATGTACATGTGTAACATATAAAGAGTATAACATAGAATATAAAATGTACATGTAAGAATATATAAACAATATAAATATAGAGTATAACATAGAATATAACATAAATACATAACAACATTAACAATCATATGTAAGAAAACATAAACAATGTATATAAATACATACAAATATTACCAGGGTTGTCTTAGGGAGAGGTCCTAAAAGGTGGTACTAATGGGATGTCCTAATAAGTGGTCTTAAGGGGAGGTCCTAATAGGTTGTCTTAAGGGGAGGTCCTAATCTAGGTTGTCTTAAATGAGATATCCATGTCTAATTTAAAAAAATAATAAAAAAATGTCTAATTTCACATATCCAAGATAAATGATCCAATGTATACAAATTTATAAAACAAATATTCTATCAATGTTAAATGTGAAAGTATAAGAGCTATATAGACATAACTGAACTAAAGCTCCAAAATAAGTACATAGGTAAACTAGAGCTCCATAAACAATGTATTGTTAGGATCCTCTCTAGTTTTCATTATCTCTAGAAGTTTTTCATGTTCTTCAATATACGGTTTCCACTTTTGATTTCCATGATGTCCTCTTCTTTTTATTTCTTCAAATTGTAACTTTGTTGCTAGAACATGGTTACTGTAATGTAAAAATTTTTCTCCAGGCTTGTATTCAATAAATTCAATGTCACTATCAGTTACCCTTGTTTGTTGATAATATGTTCCTTCAATAATAACCGATCTAATTGGATATGATTGTCCATCAACATCTATAGTTCCTTCTAGCAACTTGTGTTTTGCTTTTGTGCATCTTAAAAGACAATAGTCAACATTTTTCACATTATCCAATAAGGCTTGAACTTCAAAAATATCTCCTGCATGCATATAAAAATATATATAAATATAAATTAATTTTAAAATGAATATACATGTATATTATTTTATATATATGTACTATAATATATGCACACAAACCTACCATAAATTAATCAGAAATGCATTCATAATCAGTTGAATATATAGGATCATGAATGTCAATGTCAATGTTAGCATCTTCAAAAGGAGGCTTTCTAACTATCTCCTTCAAATCCCAATGCAAAACATATCCATTCACAATATTTTCACATGCACTGACTAGATTTTCATTAATGCAATCATCACAAAGACGTGTTTTCTCTCTTACTTTAACTAGTAGAGGTTTATGGTTTCCTGTAGTCATCATTTGATGCAAACTTCTAATACCAGGGATTGTTTGACAATTGTAAGGATTAGATCAATCTATATCTATTACAAATACATTAAAAATAATTGTCATATTTCAAAATAATTATATTTAATATAAAACTAAACAATCTGAAAAATACATTTACAAATAAATATAACTTTGAACTCACCTTTTACATCCCAAAAGTAATGCTTATTGTATTCTGTATCTCGAGTAGAAAAATGAACTTTTCACCATTCAACAATTGGATTTGCACTCTCTATCCTATTCCCTATATGTGCATACAATATGCATATATATAAAATTTAAAAGTATATATGCTACTAGTATTAAACATGCACATGAAATGCATATATTTACCTACAAGTTCATGTTGTCGAAGCACATGCTTTATACATTCTCTTGCTCCATCATGCTCCCCTTTTCCATGTCCACTTTCAAAAAAAAACCATAAAAACCTAACATTGGTTCTAGCATGTTGCATTGCTAACCAATTAAATGCTTTTTCAAATTTGAATTGTCCTATGAACATGAAACATGATAAGTATCTACAATTATCTGTGTACATCTATCAAATTGAAATAGGCATGTACAAATAAATATAAGTTAAAATAAAGTTAAATAAATGTGTAAGTTCGTGTATACTAACCTGCACATCCATCAAACCAAATTTAGTACTCTAAAACATTTATTCCATGATTTCTGAGATCTTCAAAGAACATTACACAACAATGGGCCACATAACTTGCATCATGAACTCTATCATCACTAATATAGAAATGAACCTCTTTGATGATAATGCGTTCATTTTCATCTAACCTTTTTATTTGATCCACCTCAAATTGTGCATTTCTATAGGTCACTTGCATAAATATTGTAACTTGTTCAAAATGATAATATTTCCCTTGAAGCTCTGTTTGAGGTGCAAATGTATAATTCTTAGAAAAATCTACAACTAAAAGTATACAACTAGGTGGAAAACAATTTTTAGAATCATGAAACTGTTTAGCTTGCCATAGTGCACCATGCCAATGTTGGATATGTGGATATATCAATTGATGAAACTTGGTCATAAACTCATCATAATGCAATTCACTCTCCTTCAATACAATTTTTATAGATTCATCTCCTATCTTATTCTAGTATGTCTCATATTCATATTGCATCCATGAGACTAGTGTGGATTCATTCATATTCTGAATTTCAATTTTTAAAATTTTGCCTAACTCTCCACAATCTTCATACTGATTTTTGATGCATTTACTTTGAACTCATCTGAATCTTCTAATTTATCACATAATATTGACTTCAAAAATTGTGTTGTACTGCAAGGGATGACCAAATTAGGATCAAGTATTACCATAACTTTTTTATATGATTGCAAGTGTAGACCAAATTCAACATGATTTCGACAACAACAAGTTTCACACATCTTATTTATGTGTACAAAGGAAGGATGCAACTCTCAAACATTCTTTGACATATTTTCACATTTGAGAATTCTCGCTTGAATGTTTGAAATAATTCACTTTGAGTTATATATATGAAATGTTTTCGATGTTCAATTTTGGCCCCTGTCTCTTGATCTTTAATTTGTATAGTATCATGCCTATTGGAAGAAACACGAGAATGTGCAATCCAAAATTCAATAACTTATCTTTCATAGCTTTAGAAATTTTGTCTTTTTGAGGAACTCTACAAATATTAACCCAGTTATTCTCAATGTTATCATCTAGTATATTTCTCCTCTTGATGTATATATGAATAGTTTTTCTGGATATATGTAGTATATTAGAAATTGCATGTACCTATTTTTTATGTGTCAATTTTCTACTAGATATAGTAGTGATCAATGCTCTACGTGCATTACTCAAATCACCTCCTTGAGTTGTGTTGTCAATTTTGTTATAAGCATTTATCAAGTTTTCAACTATTGTTTTATTAATATTATACACACGGTTTTTCCTATTATCAACACCTAACAACTCTAAAATAGGTCTCATATCTTTTCTCTTAAATAACTTGACAAATAAGTGTGCTTGCCCAAATATACTTTTATCTTTAAAATATTCATCCCACATGTTCTGACAATGCTTTCTAATAGTGTTATCATTTATCATATCTTTAGATGGAATTTGGTTAAAAAGTAGTTCCTCATCCAAATCCATCAAATTTTTTATGCCATCTAATTTTTTTCTATAAGTAGAACTGCCAATTTCTTCCTCTTCAATATTTTCATTCTCTTCATGAATCTCATCCTGTTTAGGAATTTCAGTAGGTTGGTTTTGGTTACATTTAGTGTGACCTTTCATTTTGTCATCTCTTTTCCTATTGTATTTTTGTGATCTTTTTCTTTTACTACCCATTAAATACTTTTATCTATAGAAAAAATAAATAAATTAGATTTTGAATAGTAAATACTAGGTACTACTTCAATTTAGAATACATAAAATAAAAATAAGTAGACGGGAAAAAACACCCTACAAATATTCGATCCTTTGCAATTCTGAGGATTTCAGTAAAATAATTGCTAAAAATGACTTCAAAAATCATTGTCTTCTAAAAATGCTCTTCTACTTTTTTCTATTTTCTATATTTATTAAAATAAAGAAAACACAAATCTTGTTTGTTACATGAAATAGTTTGAAACGAACTTATTTTATACTTGAAACCATCAAACTAACCATTTACAATTAGTTGGGCCGATAGAGGTTCGAGCCGAAACTCTTTCACCTAGAACGATTCCGACCGGAAATATTTTGGCCGAAATTACCTATGTGGCATTCTAGGTGGTAGCCACACAACCAAAAATAAGAACTTCTACAAACTTTTCAATTTGAAGGCCAATTTGACCTACCAATTTGAAGTTTTTTTTAAAACTAAAAATATAGTTTTGTAGGTTTTGGAGTCAAGATTATGATAATATAATTTTTTATTATTTTGATTATGGATAATATGTTATAATTTGAAAATATTACAAGTGGGTATTTTAAGATTCAGGAAGTTATCTATTGAAAAATAAGAAAACGATAGTAAATCATGTTCAAATTTTTTGTTTTTTGTTTTTATTCTGCACTAGAAGAGAGAGTCTTCTCCAAGAATATGTAATTTGTTTTAAAAAATATGTAGATTTGATAGAAAAAGTTAGACGAGAGAAAACAAATGTCAATTTCTGATAACTTTGAATTTGACCAGTTATAACTTGAAAAATATTAGCCAAATTTCAATTTTAATTTTTTGGTTCACTAGGTATACATCTTGACTCTAACATATTTGAAAATCAAACCAAAATATGAATATTTGCATATATTGATTTGACGGGAAAAAAAATCTATATTTTAAGAATTTTTTTTTTAAAATAGACTTTAAAAATTAAAAAATAGATAAAATTTTCACTCAATTTTTTTTCAAATATTACAAACATAAACTTCATCTAGTTTTACACATTTCATTAATTTACATCATCTTCAAATTCTAAGCACAAATGCCACTTTTATGTCGTTAAAGTTGAAGACTTTAAATTCTGATACCACTTCTCCTTTATAAAAGGTGACACAGGTTTGTGCTTTTACCCTAGTAGAAGAAAAATTTTGCTAACAAAAATTTAGATAGAGTTGGTTGGGTTCAAGGAACTTAGTACTTTGTATCCAGATGATCCTAATTTTGGTGAAGTATGGAAGGCTTGTATAGAACCTATTACACTTGACAAGACAAAGTGGTTGTATTTCACAATTGTGGATAGTATGTTGTTCAAAGAAAGCTAGTTGTACATTCCTAGAAGTTCTATGAAAGAGGATCTCATTAAGGAGAAGCATAGTGGAGAATTGGCTGGACATTTTGGTAGAGATAAACCAATAGCTTTGGTTGTGAAGAATTATTACTAGACATAGTTGCAATAAGATGTGAAGAAGCTTGTACAGAGTTGTATAGTATGTCTGATGGAAAAAGGAGTGAAGTGTAATACATCATTGTATCAGCCATTACCTATACCAGAGAAGCTGTGGGAGGATGTCAACATGGATGTTGTTCTTGGATGATCGAGGATGAAGTGGGGGTATGATTCTATTTTTGTGGTGGGTGATAGGTTTTCAAAGATGACACATTTTATTCCTTGCAAGAAGTCTAGTGATGCTTTCATGTGGCAAAGTTATTTTTTAGAGAAGTGGTGAGACTACAAGGTCTACCAAAGAGTATAGCTTCATATCAAGATACCAAATTTGTTGGGTATTTTTGGCATACATTATGGAAGAAATTGAAGATAGATTTGAATTTCAATTCATCACATCATCCACAGATTGATGGATAGACAAAAGTTGTGAATCATAGTTTGGAAAACTTGCTAAGATGTTTGGTTGGAGACAAGCCAAAAGGATGAGATCAAATTTTACCATAGGTGGCATTTGCATATAATAATTCTATCAATAAGAGTATTCGTAAATCACCATTATAGATTGTATATGGGAGTAATCCCATAAATGCTTTTGAATTGTAGCAGCTGGATAACAGAGAGATAAGTAGTGTTGAAGCAAAAGAATTTTTTGAACATTAGAAGAATATCCATGAGGAGGTGAGGAAGCACATCATACAGATGAATACATAGTACAAGGAAAAGGCAGATGTGAAAAGAAGGTGTAAAGAATTTTAGATTGGAGATGAAGTCACGGTTCATTTGTGAAATGAGCATTTTCTAGTGGGTACATATAATAAGCTAAAGATGAAGAAGTTTGGACTATGTAAGATAGTGAAAAGGCATGGTTCTAGAAATTCTTATGAAGTGGAGCTGCCTACTAAATTGGATATTTCACCAATATTTAACATTTTGGATTTGATAGAGTATTATGAAGGAGGTGATAGAGATGATGTTGCAAAAGTGTAGTGGAGTATTCTAGTAGCTAGTTTGGCTACCAAGGAGATTGAGAAGATATTAGACAGTCATGTTGGAAAAAGTACAAGGAACAAAATCTATGAAGAATAACTAATGAAATGGAAAATGCGGCTAGTAGACGATTCATCATGGCTAGAAAAGGAGGAGGTTAACCATCTTGGTTTTCCTCTAAACACCTGAGATGTGACAAAATCACTTCTCAAATTACCTTGGGTGTCTGATGTGGGAGCATCCTCAGTATAAGAGCAATCTTGCATTGCCCAAAAATATTATCCTTTTAGTCTTTTCTATTTTAATAAGGACTAGTAGCAAGGGGGCTGGCTATTTATGGGAACTTGGTATTTTTAGTAATTTTTTCATAAAAGCTAAGACTGTTCTAATTTTCTATATGAAGGTTCATTTTAGAGTTATAAGCCTACCATAAAAATATCATTGCTCTACCTTAAGTATCAGAGAAGTTATTACATATTTTTGGTGGAAAAATTTGCAAAAAATTATTCAGGCTCACTAGTGGAGGACTTAGAGTGCTCGGATGAGGTCCAAAAACTTGATGGAGGGGCACTTGTGCCATGCCAAGCTTGTAGATCATGAGTCATCATTTTTGAAAAGTGGTTATAATAGCCAATTGGAGCAACGATTCGAGAGTTATGGCCTTCCAAAGTTGGGCTACTTAAAATTTCCAAAATAATTATCAAAGATGTATTTGGCCAACTTTGTATGTATTGTTAGGGTCTTTCAGCCCCAGGTATTGAGTTTTAATGTTTAGGACCTTCCTGGGCAGCATAAAATTGCCTATCTAAGAAAGGCTCGAACATTGTCTAGGACAACTCTAGGTTGTAGTTCACAGCTTAGTCTTGTAGAGTATTATAATGAAGGTGTCCATGTGTGTTAGCATATTGTACTTGTGAATTATGTAATTTCGCATTTGTGGTACCAATAAATAGTCCATATTTTGTTCTCACATTTGTTGTTGTTTCTTTGTTTCTCTTATGGTTTATGGTATTAAGGGGAGCACCCTTCATCAAATTCAATGATTGTAAAAAGATTAAGTAGGAGTTATTATTTATTATGAAATTATTAAGTACAATTTTATTTTAAATTATTCAATTATTTTTGAAAATGTTACAAATTTATATCTATTTTCTACATTCCAATTTTTATATAAATTTAAATAATTTAAACACTTCCTTTTTCTATTGACTAGAAGTAAAAATAGTTATTACCAAAACCAAATTAATTTACTTTTATTTCAAACAAATTGGTAATATTTTTAAAAGTGCCTCCTTTATTTTAATTTTGAGTACTACATTTATGAGTTGAAAATTTAGAGAGCGCAATCAAAGATAAAAATCTTTCTTATTAAATGGGTAGAGAATGCCCACTATAAAATTCTCCATATTTTTTAATGCAAATTTGGTCAATTTTTCAATTCTAATTGGTTGATTTTTTTATGAACTCGTTTGCTGCTATTTTTTTGGTTGAACATTTGATAGATGAAGAGATCATCAAAATTCTAACCCCATTTGCATCAAAAATTGACATCCAAATTGAAATGATCCTTGTCAAAAAATTGTCAAAAAAGAGTACTTCGTGCCAGATTTTTTATGACAATAAGTAGTTAGCATCAAAATTTTATTTTGAAATAATGTTAATAAAGATGGTGGATCATCAATGTAGATCTTCCATTTGAAACAGATGGTCCAGATGGTACAAGAATCTCCCCAACAAAAGATTAAGTCACCACGATAGATGTAAATCCTTTCATTTTAAAAATGATAGCTAAGATGCAACAAGGGATTTCATTATTTTAGGGGCCCTCAAAAATGACCCTTGTGAAATGGTGAAATGGGATAACACACAAATTTTTCCCACTACCATGTGGCACAAACCTATGCAAAAATATAGACTTGACCCATATAAAAAAGATTAGATCTTCCCCAAAAATGATGATTGTCGATGTAGATCTCCTCATTTGAAATATATAGCTCAGATGCATCAAAAAATCTCTATATCTAATGGTTAAAATGTAGTCATCGATCAAGATCTTCTTTATTTCCAATGGATGACTAAGATGCAACAAGGAAATCCCCACAGTGAGACCAAATCTAATAGTTGTCACATCTTCGCAAGCAAAAAAAGAGTTTTCATGAAAATATGAGGGTTGTCAGATTCAAAGAAACTTAGTAAAATGTTGAAATGGGATAACACGTTAAGTTTGTCCCACCTCCATGTGGCACAAACCCATTTTTTCACAACTAGATGTTGCTATTTAATAGAGACAAGGAAAGAAGCTTTCCAAAATATCAAATTTTTTTATTTCGGAAAGGGAGGAAAGGGAGCTTTTTGAAATGAAGAATTTTGCTATTTTGGAAAGGGCATAAAAGGTGCTTTTTGAAATAGCAAAAATGGTTAACACAAAATGTTAACTAATGCAAAATAGCATGTTAAACCATGATAAAGAAAAGAACCCATGGAAGGTGTCTCATGTTAGTCAACAGTGATGGGTTGAATTGGGGGGAAAACGTGGCCAACATTCTAGGTGACTCAGAGGGGATGCTTGTTTGCTAAGCATAGATCAGTGGACTTAAGAAATCCATTGGGCATGGAGTCACTAGAAGAAATGATGTGTTGCCCCACTTGCAACTTCACCAAATTCTACAACGAACGAAAAATGAAAGGGCTTCCAGAAGCTTCAAAAAGCTCATGAAAACTCTAGAAAAGGGAGAAAATTTGCATGCACAACTCTTTGAAAGCTAGAAAGACCTACTCTACTATGTATAGGTATTTACAAATAAGAAGATCAAACCAAGCGATTAACTGGCTTGTTGAAATAGTTTTCCTTCCTCAGAAGCTAATTTATTTTCCCATGCACATGGGTAGCTGAAAATAGAGGGCAACATGAGGGAAATATTGTTGCACTTTGAAACACTGACCCAATGGTGAGAAAAAGGAAGCTCTCTAGCATTGGGACACCAATTTCTTGAGAAAAACATGTTTCCTCTTCCTTGTGATCTTCACCCTCATGCTCAAGAGTAAGCATGACCAGGGAAAACTTGCTAATCTATTGAAGAGCTAGATGCCTTATGGGGCATCCTCTTGATGGCTTCAGGTCTAAGCAATCAACCTTGACCTCATTGTTGTGCTCTATAATGGTAGTATACTACTAGTTTGAAAGTGGCTTCTCCTATTCTTGTGAAGAAATAATCTCAACATTATCTTCATGTTGTGTATGAGTCACCCCCTTGGGAGCTACTAGTACGGTGTCAAGCCTTGAGAGAAAGTCTATTATGATGCTAGAAAAACCATCCTCCAAATCATAACTTGCATTTATCTTTTCTTCTTCCTCCTACTCATGCTTCTCTTCCTATAAAAACTAATGGTTTTGTTCTTCTTCTTCTCTTTGTGGTAGGTCTGATCCTTCTTCCCCACTTGATGCTTGATCAACAATCTTTGGTTTCTTAAGGGTAGCAACCACCTCATCCTCCTCTTTCTCCTTCATATCCATAAGAATCCACTCAACATTAAGCTGAGAAAGTGTAGGCTCTTGATTATTGTAGCAAAGAATGGAAATCTGGGGAGGCTCACTCCATCTAAAGCTAGAAAACTTGTATTTGGGTGGCTCTTCTTTAGATGGATTTGGAAATGTTCCTTGTGTGTGGGCCTTTGGATCTTGTGTGGAATTTTGCAGAATGAGAGGGATGCTCTATCTTAAGCTAGAATGTCTTCTCCTTCGAGGCTCTTGTACTTTAGCTTCTTGTACTTGAGCAAGCTTGAGACTTGTCTCTTCTTCCATAACAACCAATCCTCTTTCAAGATCATCCACAACCTAGGTGTTTCTCACCTCCTACTCTAGAGCATGAAAGAGAGCCTAATTATCTAGTTCTTATTGTTGAGGAAAGGCCCAACAAGGATAATATTATTCGTACTACCCCTATTGGACCTCCATTTGATACACCTATGGCTTCACAATCCCATATAACCCATAACAGAAGTACCACACCATTTCATCAGTATGCAAATATTTTAGATGCACAACTACATCTATTATATAGAAAAGTACTAAATGCACAGGTAAATCATTTTATAATTTTAGCATTAAACTACTATGTTCAAATCTTCTAAGAATTCCAAAATAATATGTTGATTATAGCATGATGCATAAATACAAAGGAACTTAACGGATCATTCACAAAGGTATAATCTAGGATAAGGCAAAGATCCAAACACGTCTTAACAAAAATTAGAACATTCATGTTACGGTTTTTTTTTTTTTATGTTGGTGATTAATAGTTGGTTTGAATGTTATGAGAGGAATATATTGAGAGTAATTTGATGTCCTTTCTTGCACTTTTCATGACAAACACTTTTAACTTCAATATAATCCCCTTTTTCATTTATATGATCACACAAATCTTGTGTCACATATTACATCACATACATATGGTTTTGACTTAATTAATAAATAATTCTTTACTCCTTTCAACAACTTACAAATACAACTTCATACATATTATCTGCAAACTTCCTTATTAGTGACTTCAACTATAAGATTTATAACACATCTGAAACAAATTGTCACACATCTTCCTTTTTGTAGAAATATTGCTACAAACAAGAATTCTTTTTAAACTGAAATTTTAACACTCAACACAAAATATTTATTACATTTTCAGCTTTATAAGTTCACACATACCTAGGTCTCTTACTAGAAAACTTCTCCTTATAGTACCCAAAGTTCAGCAAACACCATTACATGGGCATTAATTTTTGTAGCCATTTCTTCTCATTGTCTTCATCTCTTCTTTTTAGCCATCATGGGCTCAACCTCTTCCTATGTTGACTCCTTCAGCATTCTCTAATCATTACTTTTCTCTAGCCACTCGGTATGTTCAGTTTTCCTGCAACAAGTTCATACAGCATGGTCATATCAAGGATCTACTCCAAGATATGACTCCAAACTATAGAAAGATGATTTCTATATCATAATTATTTTAAACATGCAATTCTAGAAACTTATTTGTAGATTTTTGATGAAACATAACAATGACACACATTACTTAAAATTTGTCTTTTCCCTTTTGAACAACAATAAGGAGTTGATTACTTATTTCGATCAAATCAAGCATAGATATGCATCATAGAGTACCCATAAATGAAAGAGATGCAAACTCTTGTAGTTAGCAATCCCCGTCTATGCTACCACATTTTGTCAAATAGTTACCATGCCTCATCCATTCCTATTTCCATAAATAATAGAAACAAGTTTGTGGGGTTTGTATTTATAAAGTGAAAGGGATTTGATGAGTGACATTCCTATTTCCATAAATAGAAGGAACTAGTTTTCCCATTTATTTATTCATTCATTCATTTAGGATTCAAGAGTTAATATATATAATGTCTCTTTCTATGCCTTTGTCACCTATATCTTTGCAATGGCATTTTTTAGTGGAGATGGAAGAAAATAATAAGGGAAATAAAGTATCAACAGGCAATCCAAATAATCCTTAATTAGTAGATAAAAGGTTTGTAGAAGGCATTTTGTGAGCCCCATTTTTTGTTGTTACATACTTTCTACCATTACTATCAGTTGAAGATGGTGTAGCTATGGTCATGTTGTACAGTTATCAAATTGTATATAAATGTGTGAATACATGGAATATATATATTCACATATGTATATCTATATTGAATCCTAAGTACAGACAATAAATTTTACTTATTTAATCTAAAATGAACTTGAGGCTTACATAAATAAATTAAAATGCTATTTCTGCAAATATGATTGACATTTAGATCAATCCTTGTTAAGCAATGGTTAGTTAGTAGTTACTAAATAAACCCCAGTGAGTAGTTACTAAAAAACCCTTTTGTATTCTATTTGATATTCGAGAGAAACAGCTGGTCATGAATGGGTGATTCAATTCATATACACTCTCATTCAATGGAAGAACCCAAACATCAAAATAGATAAAAGACTCATACTCTTCTAAAAATATAATCCCAATGACTTACACATTCACAGGAAATATACTAGCTTCATATATTAATATTGTGATTCACATATATGATACAACAATACTGCCAAAACAAATGCACGAAGCATTGGCATAGGCCATTTATCCTAGCAAAGAAGGACTTACCAATTTTTTTGGTCAACATGTATAGCTAAAACCCTTACTCCCATCTATGAACTATCTAAAAAAAATGAGATGAGATTTACTTCTTCTTTTTTTGTATTTCGTGTTTATCAAAATTTGATAAACCCTTCCTCTCACCAACATGTGATCTGCCTAAAACAAATTTGAATTGAAAGTTACTTTACTTTTCCTTGTTTATATCCTATGTTAATTCAAAATTCAACACTAAACTTAAGCCACTTCAAAATCTCAACCTTTTTGGGACATAAAAAACAAATAAAATTGAAAATCATAAGCTAAAATATCCTTTGGTCGAAATTCAAAGTCAAAATTTGACCTCAAATGTAGTAGTGGCCTATGCTTTGATCTTTTCTAATTTTTTGCATACAAACCAAAATCTCCAGATCATGTGACAATCATGTTTGTCAAAGATTTTTCAAATCACACTAAAATGGGCTACATAAATCCTTTCTTAAATTACTAGTCTAAATTATGATTCTAGATTGCAACACCTTGTGTGATACCCACAGTATTGTTAATTCTAATGTGAATAAACCAATTTGAATACAATAGATTATGCAAGCCAAAAGTGGGTCATTTCATTCAAAAATCAAATTTATACAATGTTTGATGAATCCAAAGAGCCACCAACATCACTTAAAAAATAAATGAAGAGTTCACATAGTTTTTATTAGATAATATAATATTCAAACTATGCAAACTACTTAAAAATAATTTCAAATTTTATGTCTAGTCATAGAAGTCATAACTTTTAGCACATAGTTCAAAAATGTATGCCGCTTACACCATTGGAAAGGTAATCAAATTTTCCATCTCAAAAGTTTAAGAGATAATACCCTTGAAGCTTTTAGGGCCCATAAATGCTCTGAAGGCCTCCAAAAATGTAAAATACTAAAATATAGAAAATAATGGAAAAATACATTTCGGTTTTTCCTATTTCTACTTTCGTCGACCTCCTATGGATCATCATGGACCATGTTCTAATCATTTAATTTACATAAAAAAATATTTTTGAGGGTTGGTTTTCTTTTTCCATTAGAGATTTTTAAGCTCGAAATTCTCAGTCTCCAATATCTTTTATAATTCTTGGCACATTTCTGAAATAAGTTATATAATATCAAATTAGAAAAAAAAAATAGGTTAATTTATTTTTTCCAAAACCTCTTGATGCTTTAGATATAATATGAATTTTATTTGTTGTGATGTGGCTATTACACCCTAGTTCTAGTTTGGGGGGCTAAAATGGTTACCAGATTGTGATGCACTATGCACTTCTTTGTATTTAGAATCTAGAATGTTTACCAGATTATGGTGCACACTTTGCGCATAATTGTATTGTTGTCTACTTATATCCCCCTTTCTATAGTCAAAAGGGATGATGTAAAAGAAACATAGAGTGTACAAATAGTCAAATTCTGGCAATGACCTTGACATTCAAAAGGTGAGAACCTCACCTACATCTTCTTTCATTCTACAATCATACTAGACTCGAATTATATAGCTACTCAAATTGATCACTTCTATTTCTTGAAAGACTATTTAGATGTACTTACTAACTCCCTTCTATCCTAAATATCATGATGCCCCAAAATACTTTATTTACTAATTCACATAAAAGTCAATGGTCAAAAATTTGACTATCACTTCTAATGGTTAAAACACCTTTTTATGAGTGTTTGGTCATTTTAGTGTCTCATTTTGAAATATTGATTGTCAAATTTTTAATCAACTCTCTTTTCCATCATGCTTTGCTAAACTAAAATTCTAGTATACTAGCACTTGCACCTGAAAGAGGTTCAGGGGATAAGCTGATGAAGTATTTTATGAATATCATTGTCTTAAATTGCAAAGATCACCAAAGGGTACAATGTATTTTACTATGATTTATGAAATTTTTGGTCATGAAAAAACAATTGCCTGGGTGGTACCAAAGTGCTTCATAATAAAGATATTTTTCAACACCTCAAGTTATCTCTATCTATCAAATTTTCATAACAAGTATTTTTCAAGTTCAACTTTCCAAGTTATCTGCTTATCAGATTTTTGCAACACCTATATCTTAAAAGTTCAACTTTCCAAGTTATATCCCTACAGTCTATTGTTTATTTGATTAACTTTTACATTTTATTTATGTAAGAATTTTTAATCAATATTTTGAATCACTCACGAGTATATTATCTAGGCGAGTTTTTGACATGTGTTTGGAATAATGCTATCAAATCTCCTAATAAATGGAAAATAGTGCTAATAAATTCATCTTTATATGACTTTATATTGCTAATTAAAATGAAAAACATATGACTTCAAACAATAAAAGATATGTCCTTTTTTTATTTTAGAAATTATAAATTTATTTTGTATTTGTTGAAACATAGACTTGAAGGAATGATATATTTGAAATGTTCTTCTAAATAGTCACCTTAAATTGTTAATGTAACAAATTAATTTAAATATGTCTAAAAAACTTTGCTAGATGTTATTTACTTCAATTAACGTAATTTCAATAAAGTAGTTATTTAACCTTTTATGAGTTAAAAAAATATATATTAATTATCATTTTTTAAAATCAAAATTTATTTTTCAATGGTTGAGAATATTTCTATTAGGAATCAAATATATTAAAAGGTAAGTTGCATGAGGTTTAATTTTTTTTGTTAAAAATGTTCTTTCACTAGTAGTAATTGTTTCAAATTATTATAATTAGTTTATATGATATTTGAAATATTTTAATTTTTAGAAGAAATATTGCATCTCAATTAAATTTAAAATAAACATTATTTATTCTATAGTTGATTAAAATTAAGCTTCTTTTTATTTGGTATAATGATTTTATAAATTATAAAAATATATCAATCAGAATCTAATAATATTTAAGTAGGTTGTAATTGTGATACATTTATTTGGAATGATTTTTCAAATAATGAATATATTAAGTTAAATAAATATTATTTTAAAGTGTATTAGAGATTATTCTTATGTACTTCAACTAAACTAATTGGAATTGTCTAGTTTAAATTAAATAATGAGAAAAAGTCTAATTCTTGATATAAAAAATATTGAACATTTTTTCTTGAATTATAGTCTTATTTTCAATATAATTTTATTTTTTATATTTTTAATTTAAAATATTTTAATTAATTTAATCAATTTAGACAAGAACCTACAACACAATAGTAAATTGTGAGCCTCTTATTGGAGAGAGGTTGAGTTCGACTATACACAAGCTTAATAAACAATAATAATTGATCTGAGAACATAATAATAATGAATCTTAGCTTTAGCATCTTATCAAGAAAAAAAATAAAAATTAATTAATTTAATCAATTTTCATAAACCAAACTACTAATAGTCTATCAATGAGATAGACTATAGAAGTCTATATAATCACATTCATGTTTTATATTGGCTAACATTAATATTTTATATTAGCTAAACAAGTTATTAAAATCAACAATTTTATCAAAGAACAAGTTAGATGAACAAGTTAGAAAAATTAACGATTTTGTTAGACAAAATCCACATGAGATAAAAATATCGCAGCTTGGATATGAGACATTGTTTGAGTGTGAGACAATAAATGATGCATATGGTAGTGAGTTTTCTCCAAAGGAGAAGCCTATCAACTTAAATATGGACAACATTGAGTTTTAATCATGTTGGAAACTTGGAAACATCATCTAAAAAAGACTTCTATAATTTTCTTGAAGCATTAATGCCAGAACTATACATCTAGAAAAATGCAAAAATGTTGGATGTGTGCCAACTCATTCCCACGTTCCTTTGTGAAGGTGAGTTGGCAATTTACATATTCTAACAACCCAATTGACAAAGTTAGATTCATTTGAGTTTTGAGTTTAGATAAAATGTTTATAAAGTCAATGGGACAACTAACATAATTATCATCTACAAGAGTCCACACATTTTATGCAACCCACTTATTTGAAAAAGATAGGGTAGGTTATCTAAGATATTAATATTGTCCCACTAAACAATATGAGTTTTATTTATTTAATTTCTTTGGTAATTAATAAGCTTCTTCTTTTGAAGAGAATTTGGCTAGATTGTTTGGAAAATTTGGTAGTCTTATGCCAAATAATTTCATGACATGATACGGTGGTGGAAATAGAAATCTAGCATCTCTAGCTACATCAGAATGAATAGTATATCCAACGTCAACTTCATATAGGTTTACTTGCGAACATATGTATATTTTTCTGTGTACCAAAAAGAAGTTAGATTAGACAATTTTTCAGTGTTTCCTTTGAAGTCCAACGTAAAATATTGCAAGGTTCTTATCATGGCATTGTTGTTGGTTGTCTTGTATTGTTGGAGACCTACGAATTGGGAGGAATTCCATTGTTAAATTTTATGCTATCTTATATTAAAATCTTTTCTAGTGGTGTATCTAATGTGTATCCCAAACTTGTTCACCATGCATTGAAATCACAAAGGAATATAAAAAAAATTAATTTATTGAACAATAGTTAAAGACCAAGAATAATTTAATAAAAAATAATAATAAATGAGACAAATATGTAGAGAAGTACTATTCAAATAGTAAATCTACAATTAAATTCATTAGAGATGGGAGTGGTAATAGCCAAAATGAGATGCAAAAATATGTTGGTTTGAAAATTCAATGAAGTGCAATGTTATGTTTCATTGCATTATCAGGTGATTAAATAGCCTTTGAATTAGGGTTACAGTTAGTAAATATATTTACTAAAGCAATTTCTTTGAAAATTATAATGAATCAGACTATGCAGTATGGGATAGAATGAATAAAAATCTACAAAATTGAAAACTACACGTTGAATTATGAAATACTGATAAAAATTACAAGTTTGAAATTCTAAAAAAATTTTATGATTGTAAGTTCAATCTGACTTAGCATAACTAATGAATTTTGAATAAAATTGTCACAACGAAAATGAAATAGAAATTCAACCAATTGTCAAATTTGGTGTGGTTCTATAAATAAACTCAAAAAATTCTCAACTTTCAAGTTTTTTTGTCTAGAGAATATGTCCATGACCACAAAGAAATAATATAGATAGTATTCTCATTTCAATAACCATATCTTAGTCAAGTTATGGAAGAAAAATTGAATGGAAAATAAAATTGATGCAAGGATGGATGAAAAGCTAGGGCCAAAGGCACACCTAACTATCCAATCACCTTTCTAAGTAAATACACTGGAAGAAAAAAACACAAAGAGAAACACCTAGGAGAGAGAGAAAAACAATTGCTTTATTGATTCATCCAATTATCAACATATATGTCTAGCTGTAAGGCCTTTTGGGTTATGACCAATACAAATATTCAAATTCAAGATCTACAATCTCTATTAGTTCAACTCTAAACTCACTCCTCCAAGATCACCCACTCCAAGCTCTCTAAGTCTTTCCTAACCTAAACCTAAACACTAATATTTATACTTGCCAAAATGACTTAGAGAAGATTCTATATCTTTACATAATAGAAGGCTAACCTTAAAATGGTCTACACACATACCAAAATGAGACCCTTACATTAAAGTCATGATCCAAATTAATTACATAAGTCGACTCAGACTAAGAACCAATAACAAAAAAACTTGATTAAAGAAGAAACAAAGCATCAAAAAATATAAGGTTTACTCAATGCATGAAGGAATGCTTAGTCACCAAAGCAATTAGTCAATACTAAACAACTTGACCAACACTAAACAACTTTGCCAACACTTAATGACTCAGGAACAAGTACATCTCGACAACTAGTGGAACTCAACACTAATAGAAAAAATGAACAAATATGAGAAGGATAGAAAGAAAAATCAAGACACTCCTACATCAAACAACTAGAGTTTGTTAGGATTAAACCACAAATAGAAATAACAATTACATACAAATATAAACAATATCAAAATATTAAACAACACAGAAGAGAACACAAGACACCAAGATTTAACATGGTTTACCCAAACTCTTGGCTACATCCACCAAATAAGAATTCCAATATTATTATGATCTAGTGATTACAACCTGAGTATATTTTGTAATCCCTTACAACTCAATACCACCATAAGAAGCAATTTTTGCATCACACCTTATGGAAAAATGCATAACCCTAAGCCCTTTCATAAAAGTATTTTTGCCACTTTAGGGTTATAATTAATTACAATATGTCAGCCCAAAATTAACAACAAAATATTAGCGATAAAATAGACCTCAATAAAATAGGACCAAACCCCCAAATAATTATGAAGTATATACAATACTTCCCTAATCAATCACCACAAACTAAAAGGGTTCCAAGAAATGATTCTCCTAAATCATTGAGATGTCAAAACTTGAGCAGAATCCAACTCATATTGAGAAATCCATGTAGCATCTTCAACTATTGTGTTCTTGCACTTCACCAAATATTCATAACTTAATATTTTCCTCTCATGCTTTTACTAATTGTCTGATCCAAAATCTATTCAATATGCTTCTTAGGATAATCATCTTATACAACAACTTCATCATCTAACTCATGATACTTATATAAATCAACAACATTGAATATAGAAGATATATCAAAGTCATCATGCAAGTCAACTTCATGATTATTAGCATTGTCAAACTTCCTCAAAAATCTAAAGGACAAAACTTCTTCATTGTTACCTTATATCCCAATAGGAAATTTTCCTTTCTTTGAATGAACTATCACCTCATTACCAACTTCAAAAATATGATGTCTCCTAGACTTATCAATGTTCTCCTTATAATTCTAATTACTTTTTTCCAATCTCAACTTTACTTTCTCATGCAAAGACTTTATAAATTCAGCAAACACTTCCCCTTAAAGAATTATGTTTTCTTCACGAACAACATCCCTCAAATATAATATAACTTTAGGCTACATTCTAGTAATAATCTAAAAAGGTGTTTTCCATGTACTTCTATTCATAAAATTATTATATCAAAACACAAATTTTTCCAACACCATATCCGAATTACTTATTTTATCTCTAAATAAACATCTCAAAAAATTACATTGCACCGTCATCAAAGAAAAGGATCAAGCAAATCACTAGTGGACTAGGCAAGTGAAGGAAATATATGCAGATCAGTGAATGTAAAAGTTCTAAGGATGAAGCTGGAGATAGATCGATAGCTGGAAAGAAGACATGGAAACCAAAGGTAGAGGACCTAAACATGCAAATAATTAATGATGAAAATTTTGTATAGTTAAATAAGTATTATAATCTGTATAGTAATATGGATACAATGGAGTTAGAAAATGCCATTGTAAGAAACATGATTTTGAGGAATAAGAAGTTTGAGAACATTCAAAATAAGATACCTAAAGACCTATATAATAGGCTAATAAACAAGAAGAAGAGAACATTAGAAGACGATTTGAATTTGAGGATCACTATGATAAATAAACTACATGAGGTTGAGTCTAAAGAGGACTCAAACAAAATTTTGAAGGGTATTGAGCCCTTGCTAGGGAAAAAAATAAGAGCAATTCTTTTGATGAGAGGAAATTATGAGGATGTCAAGAAGGAGACAAAAGAGGCAATTGTTAAATTCGTGACTACAATGCCTAAGGTGAGTGCATAGTCAAATCTTGATAGCTCAATGTATGTGGAAGAACACACACCATCCAATGATGAGGGAGAAGTAGAAGAGCAACAACAAGAACCCTCAACAACACATATTGTTATGGGTAGTGAATCCATGCAAGTGGACAATACATACATAGCTATAGATGCAAAGGAGAACCATTTTGTAGGAGATGGATCAAATATTATTGGCAATATCAGCAATACAACAAATTACTCTAGCTCTAATGAAGATGAAGAAGAGAAGAAGAAAGAAATAGAGTTAAAGAGGCTAGAAGAAGAGGATAAGAAAAAGATAGAAGAGGAGAATAAAAAGAAAAGAAGAAGAGGAAAGGAAGAAAGTTGAAGAAGATGCTAGGAAAGAAGTAGAAAGATTGGAAGACGAGAAGAAGAAGGTATCCTAGAACTAAAAGTAATTACCTCTATTCCTATAGTAACTTTAATCATAATAGAAAGAACAACAATAGTATCAGTGCCATCAGATGATGATGATGATGATGATTAGAAAGGTTTAATGAGATTGCTAAGCAAGTTGTTTGAAAAGAACTTATCTGTAAAGCCTTTGGAGAAGACATCTACTAAAGTCTTGTACAGATTGTAGAAGATAGTCATTACAACTATAGCCAATCGAGACTTTCAGGTATAGGCCTAGGACTTGGTAAAAATCTTTGATGAAGATTTCACAACTCTAGCATAAATAGCTTCAGTGCAAGCACATGTGAATCATGATGCATCATTATTTGATATAGTATGCACCAATGTGAGAAAAGACTTAAGAGCACTTGATAGAAGAATCAAGGAACTTAGAAAACACATTGATGAAAGGAAGAGATTATATGGATAGTGCACTTTATCATACAAATACCTAACTGACTTTGAGAGCCAAATCACAGGTAAGATGATTGAACTTGAATCACTCATTGTGAAGTTACTACTCCTTGAGACCAGCATTGAAGACTGTACAAAAAAAGTGGAGAAGATCAATAGTGTGATTAGAGACTTGAAATCTAACAAGGAGAATGCAAAAAAAAGAGATTCTCTAGTCTTATAGAAATTTTTTCAACTAGGTTGAGTACCTTGCAGAGGTAGCTGGAGGAATGTCTTGCAACAAGGACTTCGCTTAACATATTATAATAATTAATTCCAACAAATAATAATAATTAATCTAGGCTTCAGCCATTTATCGATTTATAAAAAATAAAAAATAAAAATAAAAATAAAAAAATTAAATAAATATTATTTATTCTATAGTTTATTAAAATTAAGTTTCTTTGTATTTGATATAATAATTTTATAAATTGTACAAAAAATATCAATCAAAATCTAATAATATTCAAGTAGGTTAGAATTGCGATACTTTTTTTTAGAATGATTTTTTAAATAATAAATATATTAAGTTAAACAAATATTATTTTAAAGTGTATTAGAGATTATTCCTATGTATTTCAATTAAGTATAGCATCTTAGATGTGAGACATAGTTTGAATGTGAGACAATAAATGATGTTTATAGTAGTGATTTGCTCCAAAGGAGAAACTTATCAACTTAAATATGGACAATGTTGAGTTTTGATCATGTTGGAAACTTGGAAAAATCGTCTAAGAAAGCTTCTATAATTTTCTTGAAGCATTTTCACCAAAACTACACATCCAGACAAATGCAGAAATGTTAGATGTGTGCCAACTCATTCCCATGTTCCTTCATGCATGTGAGTTGGCAATTTACATATTCCAACAACCCAATTGACAAAGTCAGATTCCTTTGAGTTCTAAGTTTACATAAAATATTTTTAAAGTCAATGGGACAACTAACATAATTATCATCTACAAGTGTCCGCACATTTTATACAACCCACTTATTTGGCAAAGCTCGGGGAGGTCACCTAAGATATTAATAATGTCCCACTAAACACTATGGGATTTTTTATTTAATTATTTTGATAATTAAGTAGCTTCTTCTTTTGAAGAGACTTTGTCTAGATTGTTTGAACAAACTAGTAGTCTTATGTTGAGTAATTTCATGACATGATACAATGGTGGAAATAGATACATTAGAATGAACAGTATGTCCAACTTCAACTTCAGGTAAGTTTACCTGCGAGCATATGTATATTTTTCTATGCACCAAAAAGAAGTCAAATTAGATGATTGCTCAGTGTTTCCTTTGAAATCCAACATAAAATATTGTATAGTTCTTATCATTGAGTTGCTTCTGGCTATCTTGTATTGTTGGAGACCTACAAATTAGGAGGGATTCCATTGTTAAATTTTATGTTATCTTATATTACAATCTTTCTTAGTGGTGTATCTAACGTGTATCCCAAACTTGTTCACCACGGATTGAAATCATTGAGGAATATACAAACAATTAATTTATTGAACAATAGTTAAGGACCAAGAATGATTTAAATAAAATAATAATAAATGAGATAAATACATAGAGTATTTCCATTGAAATAGTAAATCTACTATTAAATTCACTAGAGATGAGAATGGTAATAGCCAAAATGAGATGCAAAAATATGTTGGTGTGAAAATTCAAGGAAGGGCAATGTTATGTTTCATTGCATTATTAGGTGATTAAATAGCTTTTGAATTAGAGTTAGAACTAGTAAATATTTTTATTAAAGAATTTTCTATGACAAGTATGCTAAATTCCACTATGAAATATGGGATAGGATGAATAAAAATCTATGAAATGGGAAACTACACATTGAATTGTAAAGTACTGATGAATATTACGGGTTTGAAATTCTAAAAATTTGTTATCATTGTAAGTACAATCTGACATAGCATAAGTTAATTATTTTTAAATAAAAATTACACAACCAACATGAAATAGAAATTCAATCAGCTATCAAATTTGGTGTGGTTTTTTAAAAATACCCCCCAAAAAATAGACTTTCAAGATTTTCTATCCAGAGAAGATGTCCATGACCACAAAGAAATAATATAGATAGTATCCTCAATCTCAATAACCATATCTTAGCTAAGCTATGGAAGAAAAATTGAATGGAAAATAAAACTGATGCAAGTAGGGATGAAAAGCTAGGGCCAAAGGCACACCTAACTATCCAATCACCTTTTTGATAAACATAGTAGAATAAAACAACATAAAGAGAAACACCAAGGAGAGAGAGAAAAATAATTACTTTATTGATTCATCCAATTATCAACATACATGTCTAGCTATAAGGCCTTCTAGGTTATGACCAATACAAAGATTCAAATTTAAGATCCATGATCTCTATTTGTTCAACTTTAAACTTGCTCCTCCAAGATCTTCATCTCTAAGCTCTCAAAGTCTTGCCTAACCTAAACCTCAACACTCCCATTTGATGTCATGACTACAAACAAATAATATAAATAGTATCCTTAATTTCAATAACCATATCTTAGCCAAGCTATGGAAGAAAAATTGAATGGAAAATAAAACTGATGCAAGGAAGGATGAAAAGCTAGGGCCAAGGGTACACCTAACTATACATTCACCTTGTTGATTAAACACAGTGGAATAAAACAACACAAAGAGAAATACCTAGGAGAGAGAGAAAATAATTACTTTATTGATTCATCCAATTACCAACATATATGTCTAGATGTAAGGCCTTCTAGGTTATGACCAATACAAAGATTCAAATTTAAGATCCATGATCTCTATTTGTTCAACTTTAGACTTACTCCTCCAAGATCATCATCTCTAAGCTCTCAAAGTCTTTCCTAACCTAAACCTAAACACTCCTATTTATACTTGCCAAAATGACATACATAAGATTCTAGATCTTTACATAATAGAAGGATGACCTTAAAATGGCTTGCACACATCCCAAGACAATCTATCCTTACATTAAATTCATTATCCAAATTAATTACATAAGTCAACTCAAACCAAGAACCAATCATGGAAAAATTAGTCAAATAAGTAACCGAGCATAAAAAACATTTAGGTTCACTCGATGCATGAAGGAACACTTAGCCACCAAAGCACTCAGTCAATATTGAACAACTTGACCAACACTAAACAACTTGGCTAACACTAAATAGCTTAGTAGCAAATGCATCTCGACAACTGCTAGAACTTAACACTAACAAAAAAATTTAACAAAGATAAGAAGGATAGCAAGGCAACCCAAAATTCTCCTACATTAGATAACTGGGGTTGAAAGAAATGATTCTCCTAAATCATTAAGATGTCACAACCTGAGTTGAATCCAACATAGATTGAAAAATCCATGTAGCATCTTCAACTAGTGTGTTCTTCCACTTCGCCAAATATTCATTGTAACATTTTCCTCTTGTGCTTTTTCTAATTCTTTGACTAATATCTGTTCAATATGCTTCGTAGGATAATCATCTCATAGAAAAACTTCATCATCTGATCCATGATACTTATATAAATCAGCAACATTGAATATAGAAGACATATCAATGTTATGAGGTTAGTCAACTTTAGAAGCATTACCACTATCAAACCTCCTCAAAAATCTACAAGGACAAGACTTCTTCATTTTTAGCTTATGTCCCAACATGAAGTCTACCCTTCTTCAAATTAATCATCACCTCATCACCAACTTCAAAAACATGATGTCTACTAGACTTATCAACATTCTCCTTATACTTCTAATAACTTTGTTCTGATCTCAACTTCACTTCCTCATGCAAAGACTTCATAAAATCAGCAAACACTTCCACATCAAGAATTCTCTTCTCTTCACCAACAACATCCTTCAAATATGATATAACTTTAGACTACATTCTAGTAACAATGTAAAAAGGTTTTTTTCCATGTACTCCTATTTATAGATTTATTATATGCAAACTCATTTTTTCCAATACAATATCCCAATTACTCAGTTTGTCTCCAAATAATATCTCAAAAAATTACCCAAGCTTCTATTCAAAATGTATTTCTATCCATTTGTCTATGGATAGAATGCATAGCTAAACTTAAATTGAGTATCCATCTTCTTCCACAAATGTCCTCCACAAATATCCAACAAAATTTCTGCATTGGTCATAGATCTAATACATTTTAGTAATCCATGCAATCTAACAATCTCTTTGAAGAAAATCTCAACAACATGAACAAAATCTAATGTCTTCTTACATGGTATAAAATGTGTCATATTATAAATCTATCCACAACAAAAAAAAGGAATCATACCCTCTTTCTCTCTTAGGTAATCCTAGAACAAAATGCATATTGATGTCACTCCAAGGTTTCTCATGAATATAAATATGTGTATACAATCCAATATTCTAACTTATTCTAAATCTGTAACTTGACAAATTCCATAACTCCTTACAAACTTGTGAACATCCTTATACATCTATGGCCAATAATAGATTTCCTTAAAAAACTCAATGTCTTATCAATTTCAAAATGTCTAGCTAATCCACCACAATGTTTTTCCTTTGTCAATTCAATTTTCATAAAACTTGGTATACACAACTAAATTCTTTTGAACAACATACCTTCTTGAATGAAACACTCGTCATACCTACTTAGTTGATATTATATATTTGGTTCTCTGCACGCTCTCCACGCCTCATAATAATCATGGTCAGTATCATACAACTCCTTCATCTCATCAAAACCAAGAACCTCAACCTTCATCTCGATAAAAAAAGGAACATCTTCTATTCAATGCATCTACAACTTGATTAGTAACTCCACTCTTATGCTTTATCCAAAGTGTGAAACTTTGCAAATATTCAAACCCCCTTGTTTGTCTCAATTTCAAATAATGTTGACTTCCCAAATACTATACAAGCTTTATGATCGTTATACAACACAAACTCCTTAGAAATTAAATAATGTCTCTACTTCTTCAAGACTTGAACAATAGCATAAAACTTTTGATCATACATAAAATAATTCCTTTTAGCATCATTCAATTTCTCACTGAAGAAAGAAACATGTTTACCTTCTTGACTCAACACAACTCCTATTGCATTGTCACTTACATCACACTCAACTTGAAATGCCTTATTGAAATTAGGAAAAGCTATTACATATAACTCAAGAACCTTTTATTTCAAAGTCTTAAGACTCTTGTAAGATCCATGTTTCCATTTGAGATCCTTTCATCTCCTCTCATAGTCTCATACATAACATTAAAAACATAATTGAAATCTTTTTTAAACTTTCTATAAAATTAGCCAAACCATGAAATGATCTTACGTCACCCACATTATCAGGTGTAGACCATTCCAAAATTACATTAACCTTCTCAGGATCCATTTTTTAAACCATCATCTAAAATAGAAAATCCCAAATACATGATTTCTTCTTGCATAAAGGAACACTTTTCAAATTAATCAACAACTTCTCCCTTTCAATCTATACAATACTTGTCTAATATTCTCACGATGTTATTCCTTAGTCTTACTAAATATCAGAATGTCATCCAAGAAATCATAAACTTAGCCACAATCTCTTTAGGATTTCATTCATCAACCTCATGAAAGTATTAGGTGCATTATTTGAAAACTAAAAGGCATAATCAACCATTCATAGAAACCAACTTTTGTCTTGGAAGTAGTCTTCAATTGATCACCTTCTATGATTTTGATTTGATGATAACCACTCTTCAAGTCAATCGTGATAAAATACTTTTCTCCACTCAAAAAATCCATTATGCCATCCATCCTCAACATAAGAAACATATGTTTCACTGTTGGCTTGTTAATAGCTCTGGAACTAGTACACATTCTCCACTCTCCATTCTTCTTAGGTTCTAATATAACATGTACAACACATGGAATCAAGCTTTCTATGATCAGACCTTTCTACAACAACTCTTGCACTTGTCTACTAAGTTGTTCATTCTTTGTGGGTTTCAATCTATATGGTTCTTTATTCAAAAAATAGCTCCAAGAATCATATCTGTGTAATGACTTATGCTTCTTACTAGCAGCAAAACATCAAGGATATCTTCAACAATAATCTCCTTGTACTCATTCAATAATATTCTAATTTTTGCTAGCACTTAGCTAAAAGTATCAATTTTTGTTTTCATTCAACCTCTACTATCTTTTGTTACTCGACCTCTATCTATTAGTAGGTCATTACTATATCCTTCTACTCATTCATTACTTGCACAACTCAACCCTCTAAAAATTCTAGCCAAAAAAAACATGGTTATTTTTCATCTCCTTTTCAAATTACTTTTCATTAACCATGCGAATTCTAATAGTAGTACAATTTATCTCATTAGGAAAGTCAATCGAAGGTAACAATATTTTCTTTTCTCCATTCATCTAAATTGTATATTGATCCAATCTACCATCATGTTTGTATATCATATTGCCAAGGTCTACCCAATAGAATATGGTAACAATCCATAGACATAATATCACACAGAACGTCATCAAAATAGTTCACAATCTTGAATTTGACAAGATATTTCTCACTTACCAACAATTTATGTTCATCCCTGACCCATGAAACATAATGGGGTTTAGGGTGTCTCAACCCCTGCAATTGCATTTTTGTAACCAGCTCCTATGATGCCAAATTTGTTGAACTTCCATTGTTAATGACCACTTTACAACATTTTCCTAGCATCTTACATCTGGTTTTGATGTGACTTCTCGTCAAGATAGGTTCCTCATCAACTTTCTTATTCCACAAAGTTCTCCTCACCATCAAGTTTTCTCCAAACTTAGGTCCTTAGGGTGAACCTCTCAAGATCTCCTTGAATTACAACATTTCTATTAACTCGTTCAATTCTACTAGAGTATCTAAAGTCAAATGATCTATGCCCTTCTTTTCCACATCTAAAATAATTTCCATGAAAACCACCTCTAGAATAAGAATTATATATTCCTCAATAAGAACTAGTACCTCCTCTGTAGGAACTACCACCATTCCGCTTAGTATTTTGTTTCTCATCAATTTTCCATTTAGATTTTCCCTTATCTTGCATAGAAATGTTTAGATATACCACCTTCTCCATGAGATCTACATTTGCCTCTCTAGAATATACCACGTCTACCTCTCTATCTTTGTTCATACTTCTTTGTCATGATATCCTTAGCTTTCAAGGCATATTTATATGATTTGATGTCCAATCTATAGAATTTCTCAATGTACTCCTTCATAGTCATGTATTTTTTCTCAAATTTTGCATCTTTCTCAACAATTTAACTTGGTAATTAGTATGAAGGAACTTCTTCTTCACCTTGTTCATCATTTTCAACAAGGTTCTAATCTTCTCTTTTCCTCTTCTTTTCTATCTATTTAGAAATTCTCCCATCATAGTGAGACATGACCTTTTAACCTAGTGACTCCAATTTTGACCTTCCTATTATCAAGAGTATCCTCAAATGCAAAGAATTTCTCCATATTAGAGATCCAATCTAATACAACATTGGTGCCCAGTTTTTTATCATAAGAAACAAATTCCAGAATAGGCTTTGAATGTGCCCTAGATAACACTCTCAACAATCTTTTCTCATCTTGATTTTCCTTAGGTTTTAGATTAGGGTTTGGTGCTATTGCTTCATCATCAAGATGTGCTCCTCTCTTGTGAGTTGTCTCTATTATATCTATTCAGGCTGCAATTAGTCTAAACATGTCCATCATAGCAATGCCAACATTTTCTCTACCTTGAATAATCTTAACAAACAATTTCTTGCAAGATCATAACCATTTGTAAGTTATAGGTAAAATCCACAAATGTACCACTTGACAACCAAATCTAACCTAAGGTTCTGGATAAGTGCACCAAGTTGTTGTTCCAAAAGAGGGATATAAGTGGCCATTTTTTCCCCCCAAAATCAACAAGTCTTTTTTTACCCGGAGAACTCATTCGATTATCACAAGCACAAAGAATGGATCGTGCTCTCAAAAAAAGAATAAACTATCAAACCATTTTATTGGGATGACAAACGCATCTCTAAATACTCAAAGTTTTCTATCGGAAGCGAGTTTTTAGGAAACTACTCAGGTCTTAGTGAAATCTGCTCTTCAAGGTCACATTGATTGGTTGAAGGTCTTGAAGGAAAATGTTATTCTTGGGAGAATGATACCTGTTGGTACTGGATTCAACCGTTTGAAAAAACAGAGTAAAATAGATCTGAGAATGAGTCAGAAAAATATATTTCCAATAAAAGCGAAAGATTTTTTCTTTAAAGTTTTATTGCAAAAAGAAAACAAAAGAGTTCTAAAAAAACTAGTCAAAATAAAGAAAAAATCAAAACGAGTAGGAGTAGTAAAAATGTAATTTATAAAGAAAGAAATCTAACAATTTGCTTTATTGTATAAAAATAAATAAAAAATCAAATGAATACTTGTACCAAGTAGGCTACAGCAAGAAATTTAACCCATTCCATTGGAATGTAGGTATTCTAGTTCATATTAAAAAGCAAAAAAAGAAAATGACAAAAAAAAATTGGAACATCAATTTGAAAGAAATGGTAAGAGTAGGAGTTCATTTTGGTCATATAATACACAATATATATTGTGTATTATTTATTGTATAAATAATGTTTTTACTTGTATCATTGCTTCTACTCGTTCAAATGTTGTCTTTTACCCTTTTTGCTAGTTGACAGGAGTTTGGTTACTGTGCTAGTATGATGCATAGGGGAACAACCAGGATAGCTCAGTTGGTAGAGCAAAGGACTGAAAATCCTTGTATCACCAGTTCAAATCTGGTTTATGGCATATACACTTTGTATAAGTATGAAAAAGGATAAGTAGACCTTATTTTATATTTATTTCAATATTTCAATATAAAAACTAAATAATATTGATTATTTATGAATAGTCATCAGTAAATCTATGTTATTGAATTAATAGGGAATTCGTCCAAGTTATTTCAAAGGGGATAAAAACTACTTGAAATAACTGGAACTAGAGAGCAATTTTCTCTATTTCATTCATATTAATATCTTCTCATAAAGATAGAAATAAATAGAAACTATTATATAGTTTATAGTTTCCAATTCCTCTAGAAGATTCTATATATAAATGATTTTGATTAATATAAAGATTTAGAAAAAATAGCTTCCACCTTAGCACTATATAAAAATAGGACTAGATCAAGGTAAGGACCAATACCTATAATTGGTAGAAAGAGGTAGATCAAAATAAAAAGTTCGCGTGGTCCCGAATCTTTAAAATAAGGATTGGGGACATTAAAAACCTTATATCCATAAAAAATTTGACGTAACATAGATAACAAATAAATGGGAGTTAATATCATTCCAATTGTCGCTATTGCAGTAATAATGATCCTAAAGGTCGAAGAATAATTATGATTAGTAATTATGCCCAAAAATATCATAAATTCTGCTACAAAACCAATCATTCCTGGCAATGCAAGAGAAGCCATTGAAAAGCTACTGAACATAGTAAAGATTTTAGGAATTGATATAGTGATTCCTCCCATTTCATCAAGAAAAAGAGTACCTATCCTATCATAATCAAAATTTAAAGATATGACAAAAAAAGTAATAGTCATTTAAATCTAGTTTCTAAATTACTATTTTTTTTTACCAAATGGTTTAGTTTTAGGTCGTCAAAAAAGGGGGCCATAGAAAGTGGTACTATTTTTTTAGAAAAGAACATAACATAGTGTGAAGTGTGGCCCCCCTATATTTCAATTTTTTTTTTGAAATTCTTTAATTGCTCTTGTCAAAAGTTGCCTAACACCATGTAGTTTAGCCCAAATTTTTTGGGTAATTTAATAATTTGTATTTTTTTAATGAATTTCATAACTAGACACATCCCAAAATGTGAAATATCTGTGTGCTCCCCCTAGAAATGATTGAAAACTAATCTAAAATCATAACTTCTTTTTCTCAATGTGTGTAGAATGGAGTCTAGTTTATGAAAAATTAAGTTTTTGTGAAATTCAATGAATGAGCTAAAATCTACACCCCTATTAGTACATTTTGGTTTTTGAGAGAAAATGTAAAAAACATTCAAAAGAAATTATAGTTGAAAGGCTAGAAATAGGATGAATTCAAAATAGATTATATGGTTATATAGCTAGCACTGAGATCTACAATATAATGTAACTTCTTAGGCTAGTTTAGAGACTCCAAACTTTTGGGTTGGATCCCTAAGGAAAATACAAGCCTTAGACTTGGTCTAATCCAAAGATTTAAATAGCGTGCATGTGCTATTTAAATCATTTTTAAATTTAGGCTTGCATAGTGCACACACACTACAATGCATACACACTATAGTGTGCACACACACTTTGTAAGCCTAAATTTTAATAGAGAGGGTAGAGAGTGAGAGTGAGTAGAGGATGAGGAGAGAGTATGAGATAGAAGTGGGTGGGATAGGGACACAAGGAGGGAGGAAGAGAGAGAGAGAGAGAGAGAGAGAGAGAGAGAGAGAGAGAGAGAGAGAGAGAGAGAGAATAGGGGATGGGAGAGGGTGGGATAGTGGGAAAGAGAGATGTGTGTGAGAAATATATATAAAAGAGAGGAGTGGGAGAGAGATTCAGCTAGAGACATATGGAAATATGGAGATAATGATTAAGACACACACACACACACACACATATATAGAGAGAGAGAGAGATTGATTTATAGAGAATAGAGGATGGGGCTTCAAAGAATACATGGGATATGATGCATAGAAAGAGAGAGGGGGGGCAGGTGAGGGAGGAAGACATATATATAGAGAAAGAGAGAGAGAGAGAGAAATAGTGTTAGTTTGTGGTGACTAATCAGGGAAGTATTATACATACTTCATAATTCTTTGGCCCCTTTTTTATTGGGATTTTGGGTTGACATGTAGTAATTTATTGCTTCTTATAGTGGTATTGAGTTCTAAGGGATTATAGATTATAATTATGTTGTAATCATTGGATTGTAATAATATTAGACTTATTGTTTAGTAGATGTAGCCTAGGGTTTGGGTGAACCATGTTAAATCTTGGTGTCTTGTGTTCTCTTCTATAAAATTTATTGTTTCCTATTATTGTTTATACTTTCATTTAATTTTTGTATCTATCCATGGTTAATCCTAAGAGGTGGTATTAGAGCGAGGTTGTTTTTTAGTAATCCTCTACTGGAAAGTCTCAAAGTTGAGTGGTGGCAGATGAGGGTAAAAGGAAGGTTGACAAGTTTAATGGCTAGTTCTTTAATGGCTAGAATTGTCAATTATGGAAGATGCAAATAGAAGACTATCTTTATCATAAGGATTTATTGATTCTGTTGGAAAGAAAATCCAAGAAATAGGGAACTATGATAGATGAGGACTGAGAGATTTTAGATAGAAAGGAAAGTTAAGCCTAGCACCATCAGTCACTTTTAAGATTACAAAAGAGAAGATGACGAAAGAGTTGATGGAAACCCTAGCAAAATTGTATTAAAAGTCCTCCACTTCAAATAAGCTAAGTTTTTATTTAATATGAAAATGGTAGAAGGTGGATCTATTGTAGATGATTTAAATGAGTTTAATATTTTTACTAGTCAATCATCTTCTATGGGTATTAATTTTGATGAAGAAATTAGGACTCTCTTGATTTTGTGTTCTTTGCCTGAAAGATGGAATGGCTTGGTAATGGCTATGAGTAATTCTATTTTTGGGTCTAATACTCTAAAATTTGATGAAGTGATTATTTTTATTCTAAGTGAGGAAACTTTTAGGAAAATCTCAAGTGGATCTACATCAAGAAGAGCTTTGATTACACAAAGAAGAGGTAGGATGATTGAGCGAGGAAACAATTCTAGACATCATAGGAAATCAAGAGGAAAATCAAAGGGGAAGAGGTATTAATCAAGAGGACCAAATGACTACTAGTACTATGTGAAAGCACGACATAAGAACAAAGATTGTTTGACTTAGAAGAAAAATGAAGGAGAAAAGGAAGATAAAGACAAGGCGACAAATGTGGTAAGTAACAAATTTGAGAGGATGCTTTGCTTCTATCTTTAGAAAGTGTTGATGATTCATTTGTTTTAGATTCTAGGACTTCATTTCATGCTACACCTCATAAAGAATAATTTATTGATCATGTCCAATGGGATTTTGGGCTTGTTTATCCTGGGGATAATGAACTCTGTTAGATTGTTGGAAAGGAAAAATTTAAGATTAAGTTGTAGAATGGGAATCATTGGCTACTACATGAGATAAGACATATTCCAAGGTTGAGTAGGAATCTAATTTTAGTAGGGAAACTTGAGGATGAGGGTTATGTAGTTACTTTTAATGATAAAAAATGGAAGGTTTCAAAAGGTTCCCTTCTAGTAGAAAAAAGTTTTAAAGTAGGGCTTATATCTTTGTATAGGTCATATTCTTCCTTCTACTTTGATTGTTTTAGAGAAAAATGAATGTTTAGGAATAGTTGCTTTAGTCAAATAGGGAGAAGATGTTACAGTAATAAGATATTGGCTTTTTAATTAAATTATTTTGATTTAATTATTAAGTCACTTATCATGTCTAGTTTACTCAAGCTAAACTTTAGGCATATAATAATTAATTCTTTTCTTAATTATTATCATGTAAACTAGGTTTTACCTTGTTAGGGTTTTGATCTCCTTTTATAAGTATTGAACTCTTTGTAATTTATTCATTCACTTTTGATAATAGAAATCTCTTTTTTTGTTCATCAAGAATGTCTCATCTATGGATTTGGGAATTTCAAACTACATATCTTTTGCTTCTATCTTTCTATGATAGGTGTTTGCATGTAGGTGATTCTCGAGAGTTGTGGAGTTTATCTTTCATCAACTTCAACATGGTATCAAAGTTAGATTTTAATGTCCCTATTCTTCTTTTTGAGAAGTCTATCTTGGCTTTAAGATATGTGCTTTCTATTCAGAGGGTTTCATTTTTAGAGTTATTTTGTATTGAATCTGGGAGTTCATGACTATTTTTTGGTAAACTTTGAGGCCAAACAGACATCAATGTTGAGTTTAGAGCACCCAAAAACCCCTATTTTCATATCAAATTTTTCCAATTTGGACATAGTTGGAATTTGAGGCTAAAAAATAATCCTCTCGAATTGGGCATGTTTCCTGATACGGTTATTTTTTGATTTTATGCAACATTTCCCAATGAATCATTTTTCAAATTTTGGCATGCAAATCAAGAGTTTTTGTTTCATGTTTCTCAAGGTAAAATTTTTATGAATTCTGTACACAAATCAAGATTTTTGTCACAATTCTAGAGGCAGTGATTTGTGATTTTTGGCATGAAAATAAAGATTTTTTTGCTACAAAATTTGAGATTTTTGGGCATGCAAATCAAGACAGTTTTGGTACAAAATTACTACGCTTCTTGAGGCAATTTTTGGTACTATTGGACTTGCTTTTTGAGTCATTTTAGCATGGCTTCCAAGGCAATAAATTTTTATTTTATTGTTTTTCTAGCTCCTTTTTACCTACATGTGGATTTTTGGCCATAATTTGCTCATTCAAACTCTATTTTTGATCTGAAAGTAGTGCCAGAACACTGATTCTGAGCCCATCATGACGGTGTAGTTTATTTAGATTTTTGATAATGCTTGTGGCCTATTTTTTTCTATCAAATTTACAACTTCTTTTTTACAATCTAAGAGACATATTTTTGAGATTTCTATTTTCTAGATTTTACTCCAGGCACATCCCATTCATTTTTTCCCTTTTTACATTCTAATGGATATCTTGGTTGTTTCATGTTTTGGGATCAATTTTTTTGTTTTAGATATTTTTCTTGGGTTATACTAACTATTGTATTATCCTTATGTCTTGTTTGATCTTTGTTGACATCCTTTTGTAGCATTTTTGCAAACACATTGAGATAAAGTGCCACTTTATGCATTTTGGGATCTTGTACATCTTTGTGTTTTGTTTTACTTACACTATATTATAAAGTTCCTTGGGGGATTTCATGTTGGCCATATTCACCATCTTGCTTTGTCAAGTGAGTGTTCCTTCCATGACATTAGCCTCATGATGTGTTGATGATGTTCCTTTATAGGTGTCTATACTTCTTTTACACACTCGATGTTTCTAGTTCTTCTTTCTATAGGATATATTACATCTAGTTTTAGTGTTCATGTCTTACCTCTTAGCATTATGGTGGGGTTATGTTGGTTCTATTGTTTTCTTGATTCTATGGAGTGAGCTATGCATTTAGTATTTGATCCTATGTTCTAGGTGATTGTAGTGGCTAGATACCTATGCATCTCAATGAGATGGATCTTTTACCATATAGAAATTCTTTCATTCCTATTCTTGGAGACCATGAAGATACCTTCCATCTTTGATTTATCATCTCTTAATACTTATTCTTCTCTACTTGGTCATGTTCTATATAGTGAAGGTTCTTTAGATCAATAGTTTAGTAATGTTTGCAACTTCATGCTTCAATGGTGTTCTTCATGATCATCCTTTGTTCCTATGTTCTGGAAAATTCTTTCCATCTCTTTTAGGAGTAGGATTTTTCCCATGTGGTTTTCTCTATTTCTCCCTTTACAAAGATTTGGTTGTGCTGGGGTAGCTAATTAGACTTTGTTGTCAGGACCCAAATTTTCTTTCAATAGTAGTTTCTAGGTTTTAGCTACACCCTAAGTTTGTCTTAAGGGGGGTGTTTGAGTAATAAGATATTTTCTTATTAATTAAATCACTTATTATCTCTAGCTTACTTAAGCTAAACTTTAGGCTTATAATGATTAATTCTTTTATTAATTATTATCATGCAACCTAGGTTTTACCCTATTAGAGTTTTGATCTCCTTTTATAAGGATTGATCTCTTTGTAATTTATTCAATCACTTTTGATAATAGAATTGTCTTGTTTTGATCATCAAGAATGTCTCATATGTGGATCTAGGAATTTTAGCCTCCATAGCTTTTTCTTGTCTCTTTCTATGATAGGTGTTTGCATGCAACTAATTCTTGGGAGCTATGGGTTTGATATTTCATCAACTTCAATAGAATAAATAGTTGTTGTAGATTTTGATACAACACTATGATGCAATAGACTTTGACACATGAGTGAGAAAGGTATGAAAGTATTTCATTCAAAGTAAGTTTTACCAAGTCTAAAATGTGTTAATATGGACTTCTATGAAAGTTGTGTGTATGGAAAACAAAAGAGAGTGAGTTTTGTGAATAGTGGGAAGGAAAAGAAAAGTGACAAATTAGAGCTTGTGCATACAGATGTATGGGGACCAACTTAGGTATCTTCACTTGGTAGATCTCATTATTATGTTACATTTGTTGATGATGAAACTAAAAAAGTATCAATTTATTTCTTTAGATAGAAATATGATGTATTTCAAACTTTTAAGAAATGGAAATGCTTGGTTGAAAATGAGAATAGTAAGAAATTAAAATATCTCATATTTGATAATATTGGTGAGTATTATAGTCAGGAATTTGAAGATTATTGCTCCACTAATGATATTGGTAGACAAAAAATTAGTTAAAGAACTCTGTATGAAAATGGAGTGGTTGAATGGAGTGTGCAAGGAGCATGAGGTTGCATGCAAGGTTGGCCTTAAACATTTGGGTGGAGGCTATAAATACTATTTTATATTTGATTAATAGAGGTCCCTCTACTCCTTTGGGCTATGGTATTCTAGAGGAAGCATGGACTAGTAAGAAAGTGAGTTGTTCTTTTCTCAAAACCTTCAGTTGTGAAGTATTTTCTCATATAGGTTCTAAAAATAGAACTAAGCTAGAAGCTAAGTCAAAAAATGTGTATTCATTGGATACGACATTGTTGAATTTGGTTTTTGGCTTTGTGATTTTGAGAATTGTAAAATTATAAAAAGTAGGGATGTCATATTTAATGAGAAAGTGTTATAAAAAGATCTATTGCAGCAACATGAGAAGAAAGAAGATAATGATGTAGTGCTAGATGATCCTCCAAAAGATGATGTTCCAACAATTCCTCATGATTTGTAACAACTGCAACAAAAAATACCACATACCCCAGTGAATGTTAGATGGTCAACAAAGCTTAGTAGACCTTTAGAAATATTTGTCCTTCTTTGTACTCTATTTTATTAATAGATGCTAGTGAATCTAAATGTTATGATGAAGCTATGCAAGTAGATACTAATATTTAGTGGAAGTTTGCAATGGTAGATGAAACGGACTCTTTGCTAAAAAATAACACCTGGGATTTATGCAGGTTGCCTATAGATAAATGAGCTTTATAAAATAAATGGGTTTACATGTTGAAAGAAGAGATGGAGGTAAGAAAAGATTTAAAGGCAGGTTAGTTGTAAAGATTTTTCACGGAAAAAGGGAATTGATTTTGATGAGATATTCTCTCCTATTGTTAAAATGATTTCTATTCATACTATTTTAAGTATTGTGGCTACTAAAGATTTGCATTTGGAGCAAGTTAATGTTAAAATAGCCTTCCTTCATTGTGATTTGGTTGAAGATATATATATGGCACAAAAACATTGATTTGAGGTCAAAGGTAAGGTAAACTTAGTGTGCAAATTGAAGAAAATATAATATGGCTTGGAGTAAGCACCTCAGGAATGGCATTTGAAATTTGACAGTTTTATGGATGAGAATAGATAGAGTAGGTGTCATTCAGATCGTTATGTTTACTTTAAGTGGTTGGATGATGACAACTACATTATTTTATGTTTATATGTTGATGGTATACTTGTAGATGGTCTAGCATGAATCACATTAAGGGGTGAAAAGAACAATTAGCATGTTCATTTTCTATGAAGGATTTAGAGGCAGAAATAAAAATCCTTGGTATGATGATTTGTAGAGATAGGAAGAATAGGAAATTGCTATTATCTTAGGTTAATTATATTGTGAAGGTGTTGCAATAGTTCTCTATAGAGAATTCTATAGCTATTAGCACAACTTTTCCTAGTCATTTGAAGTTGACTAAGGAGATGTGTCCCAAGACATAAGAAGAGGAGAATAAGATGTCTACGGTACCTTATACTTCAGTTTTAGGAAGCTTGATGTATGAAATGGTATGTACAAGGCCATATATTGCACATGCAGTGGGAGTCATTAGTAGGTATATGAGTTATCCAAGAATTGAGCATTGGAATGTAGTAAAATGGATTCTTAGATATTTTATTGGAACATACAGTAAGTGTTTATATTTTGGGGGCTCTACTATTGATTTATAGGGATATGTTGACTCCAATTCGGTAAGGGATATTGATACTAGGAAGAGTACTATAGGTTATGTATTTACTATTGGTGGGGTAGTTGTGAGCTAGGTTTCTTGGTTGCAAAAGGTTTATGATTTATCCACTACAGAGGCAAAGTATGTTGTTCATATAGATGAAGACAAGGAGATTATATGGTTCTAGTTATTCCTGGAAGAATTGAGACACCCTCAGAGGGATAATTATTTGTTTATAGATAGTCAAAGTGACATTCATCTTGTGGAATTTTTGGCTCTGCATTCAAAGACAAAACACATACAGTTGTAATATCATTTCATTTGATCAATTTTGGATGATGGACAATTAAAGCTAGACAAGACACATATAGATGATAATCTAGCAGATATGTTTACAAAGGTAGTGACAAGGGAGAAGTTGAACTCCTCTTCAGCTTTAGTTGGTCTTCTAAACTGAACAAAATAAAATAAAAATAGAGTCTAGGGTGGTTTGATCTAGTAGAAACCCCATGTGCTAGTGGTATTGGTACACGATCAATCTTCAACTAGGAGATTATTGTCTAGTATGGAGCTTGACCAATCCCCAATTGGGAGATTTTTAGTTTGTGGTGACTGATTAGGGAAGTACTGTAAATACTTCATAATTCTTTAGGCACTATTTTATCAGGATTTTGGGCTGACATGTAATAATTGATTATAAACATAAACCCAAAAAATACTTATATAAAAGAGCTTAGGGTTAGGGATTTTAACAATATGTGATGCAAAAATCTCTGCTTGTGATGGTATTGAGCTATAAGGGATTATGGATTCTAATCATCGTAATAATATTGGACTTCCTTTTTAGTGAATGTAGCCCAGGGTTTGGGTGAACCACATTAAATCTTGGTGTTTTTTGTTCTATTCTGTAAAATTTATTATTTCCTAATATCATTTATATTTTCATGTAATTGTTAGTTCTATCTATGGTTAATCCTAACAAATAGGAGAGAGAGAGAGAGATTTACAGGGAGTAGGGGATGGGGGTTCAAAAAGTACATTGGATGGAATGGGAGAGGGAGGAGAGAGAGAGTAGGAGATGAGAGAACAAGAGACGGGGATAGGAGAGAGAGAGGGAGAGGTAGATAGGGAGTAGAGGATGGGAGTTCAAAGAGTACATGGGATATCATGCATAGAAAGAGAGAGAGGGACATAAAATAGGGGAGAGAGGGGGTGGAGGAATGGAGTGAGAGGGATGGAGAGAGAGGGATGAAGAGGAAGGGAGGGAGAGAGGCAGAGAGAGAGAGAGAGAGAGAGAGAGAGAGAGAGAGAGAGAGAGAGATGGTGGTTCGAAGAGTACATTGGAAAGGATACATAGAAAGTGAGAGAGGGACATAGAGAAGGGAGAGAGAGAGAGAGAGAGAGAGAGAGAGGGGGGGGGGGGGATGGGAGAGACAAAGAGAAGATATTGATAGGGAGTACCAGATGCGGGTTCAAAGAGTACATCTTATATGATGCATAGAAAGAGAGAGAGGGACATAAATTAGGGGATGGATGAGCATGGGAGAGAGAAAGAGAGTGAGAGAGATAGAGAGAGAGGGTGGGGAGAGAGAGGGATAAGGGAATTAGAGAGAGAGGGAGTGAGATTTATACATAAGGGATGGGGATTCAAAGAGTACATTGGATGGGATTCATAGAAAGAAAGAAAGAGCGGGAGAGAGAGAGTAGGAGATGAGAGAGAGAGGGAGAGATTGATAGGGAGTGAGTATGGGGGTTTTAAAGAGTACATGGGATATGATGCATAGAAAGAGAGGGAGGGACATAAAGTATGGGTGAGAGAGAGAGAGAGAGAGAGAGAGAGAGAAGGGAATGTGAGAGAGAGGGAAATATTTATATGGAGTAGGGGATGGGGGTTCAAAGAGTACATTGGATGGCATGCATAGAAAGTTAAAAAAGGATACACACACACATAGAGGGAGGGAGGGAGGGAGATATAGGGAGGTGGAGAGAGAGAGAGAAAGAAGGGAATAAGATAGAGAGAGGGAGAGATGGATTGGGAGTAGGGGATGGGGGTTCAAAGAATACATTAAGTGAGATCCATATAAAGAGAGAGAGGGACTCAAAGTAGGGGATGGGAGAGGGGGAGAGAGAGAGTAGGGGAAGGGGGAAAGAGTACAAGGTAAGATGTAGAGAGAGAGAGAGAATGGAATATGAGAGAGAGAGGGATATATTGATAGGGAGTACAAGATGGGGTTCAAAGAGTACATTGGATGGTATACATAGAAAGAGAGAAAGGGACATAGAGTAGGGGATGGGAGAGGAAGAGAGAGAGAGAGGAGGAGAGAAGGAGAGAGATAGAGAGGGAGGGAGATGGAAGGAAGGAGGAAGAGAGAAAGGGAGGGAGGGAGATGGAGAGAAAGTGAGAAGGGGATAGGATAGAGAGAGAGGGAGAGATTGAGAGAGAGTAGGGGATGTAGGTTAAAAGAGTATGTTGGATGGGAGCCATAGAGAGAGAGAGAGAGAGAGAGAGAGAGAGAGAGAGAGAGAGAGAGAGAGAGAGAGAGAGAGTCCTCACAACAAAAGTGTGCTTAAGTCTAGTCCTTCAAGGAAACTCAATACCTTCCAAGGGTCTCTAAGAGTCCTTTCTCCCACACTCCAACTATTTGAAACTCCTAAAATAATTTCCACATTATTCTTCACAAATTCCACAAAGTGACTCTAAATGCCTACTTTGGATCTTAGGGATTAAACTTGGAAATGATCACAAAACAACTTGCTAACTCTAACCAAGACTTGGAACACTTCAAGGGACATACAAGGATCATATTTCCACCATAGTTTGGACACTTAACACTTCTAAACACCAATTTCACTAAGAGGCCTAGTTTCCCCTAGTAGTACTTTTATGGGTTTTAGGGTAGAAAATTGGAAATTCATTGAAGAAATTGGTAAACCAATTATAGATTCAATCAACCTTTTGTGCCTTTTACCTATTCCCAAAATTTCAACTTCCTAACCCACTCTAGTTCCCCTAAACTCACACATGCTTCTTAGGCCTAACTAGCCAAAAGGGGCTTGGAACACTTGGAAAATAACAAGAATGGGATCCTAGGTTTAGTAACTAATGTGGAAGGTCTTCCTCTAACTTATTGCAACATGAAACAACCTTCTACTAAGTTCTATACTTACATCCCTTTGTTTATGCTACAAACCCTGACAAATTTGATTGAATATATGTGAATATTCAAGCTAGGGAGCACTCATAGAACCTTTAGATATCTTGAGGAAAATATAAACTTAAGGGATCTATAAGTACATGTCTTAACCTTTTAAAATCTAGGAGGCCATTGAATTCCAACCATGGAGTTACAAGTTAGGACCCGAAAGCCATGGAAACCCTCAATTTCAAGGTTTGGTAACCCAACTTTAGTAAAATAGAGATATCTTTCACCAAACTAAACAAAAATGAATGAAACCAAGTAAAATGGAATTAGGATTCACAAGTCTATCAAGTTATGCCATCTGATCCAATCAATCAATTTATACAAATCTATACACACAATAAATGCTCAAGAAAACTATTTATTTCTCCTTAAATCTAATTTGTCCATAAATTAATTCACAAATCTAATTATTTCTAGAGTGGGGATGCATAACTACATCATCCCCAATGGTTACAACAAAATTTTGAAAGGTTGGAACCATTGGGTGAAAATTTGCTCTTTTTGACAAAAAATTGCAAATCAACAACGTTTACAATGTTTCTCTTAAGACAAGATTACTTGTTCATTTTCCTTGCTTCAAACTTTATTAAGGTAGAATGAACATAAAAACATATTAGAGACTCCTTATATTTACTCAAAATATGCAATTTTAGGATCTTTTTGGACTAAGTGAACTTTGGTTTATAAGCACAGTTGAAGTTCCTTGACCATACATAAGATCATTGCTTATTACATTCAAAATGAAATAAAAAACATCTTTTTGTTTATCATTACATATCTTTCACAAGGTCATCCTATGCCTTGATCCACATTGTGCCCTTGGTGCCCTACACCGTACTCCTTTGGCCAAAATACAATCAAGTCCCTTGATTGGGAATGTCTACAAATTTTACTCTAGTCTTCTGAATATCTTTCATAGACATCCAAGTTTCTTCCTCCAGTGGTTTATCTTGTCATTTGATCAAATAATCATAATAGGAATGCGTTCTAGTCTTCCTACTGATCCTCTTTTCTAAGATGCATTCAATGCATGGAGGGCTTTGTCTTGGTAGGTCCTGAAGAATATTCTTAGAACTTGGATCATTAATGTTAGTATAAGACTTATATGCATCAATATCAAATACATTAAAGATTGGTGAGAGCCCTATATTAGGAGGCAAGTCAATCTTGCATGCATTAGGACCATATTGTTTGAGGATTTGAAATGGTCCTATTATTTTCCTGTGTAGTTTTCTATACTTCACTTTAGGAAGTCTTTCCTTCTTAAGGTGGACCATAACCTTGTCCCCAAACCTAAAGTGTATTTCTCTCCTCTTTAGGTCTACTACCTACTTGTATTTTTGAGAACTCTATTTTAGTCTCTCTCTAACTTGTTGATGAATTTATTTCATCACCTCAAAAAAATCATTTGCTAATACACTCCTCTGATCAATGCTCTCCATGTATCTAAGTTCAAAACCACCCCTTAGATGAGAACCATAGGTGATTTGGAATGGAATGAGGCCTACACTTCTATTTATAGAATCATTAGAGGAAAACTCAGCGTGAGACAAGATAGTATCCCACACAACACCATACTCCTTGTTTGGGAAACTAAGAAGATTACCTAGAGATTTATTTATGACTTTAGTTTTCCCATCAGACTGTAGGTGACAGGAAGATGACATAGCAAGGTTGGTTCCCAATCTTTTCCATATAGTATGCTAGAAATTTTCTACAAATTTATGATCACTATTTGAGATAATGGTTAGAAGTAGGCCATAAAATTTTGCTACTTCCTTGAAGAACAAACCTGCAATGTTGGAAGCATCATGTATTTTCTTGCAAGGCAGAAAATATGTCATTTTGGAGAATCTATCTAACACAACATATATATTGTCATATCCTAATTTGGTCATAGGAAGACCCAATACAAAGTCCATGCTGACTGAATCACAAGGCTTTGTAGGTATTGGCAATGGTGTACAAAACACTTGGTTTGAACATGTTTCTTTAGCCCTCTCACATATCAGGAAAGTCTCTAGAAATTTTCTGATGTCAATCTACATTCTAGGTTAGAAGTAGAATCTCCTTACTAATTCCAAGGTCTTATCAAGGCCAAAATAACCAAATAGGCTCCCATAATATTTCTCTTTGATTATGTTTTCCCTCGTTGAGCATTGAGGTATGCAAAATTGACTACCTTTAAACAAAAGTCCAAGTTGCTCCTACTTAGGGCATCAACAACTTTGTTAGCCACCCCTTTCTTATGTTTGGTTGAAATAGTTTAAGATTGTAGGTACTCAATCCATTTGATTTAGCTATGTTATAATTTCTCCTATCTATTCAAAAAAATCAATGGTTGATTGTCAGTGAAAACAATAAATTCCATAGGTAGCAAATAGTGCCTCCATTTCCTAAGGGATTGAACCATTGTATACATCTCTAGATTAAAGGTGGAGTATTTATGTTTTTCTTTATTTAGTTTTTCACTAAAAAAGGCCACAGGCCTACCCTCCTGGCTTAACACATGACCAATTTCCCTCTTGCTAGCATCACATTCTATAGTGAAGATCTTGTTAAAATTGGGGAAAGCTAGTAGTAGTTATTGTGCTACCCTTGTTTTGATATATTCAAATGACTGATTTGCATCTCTAGTCCATTCAAACTAACATTTTCTTTCTTCCTTAAGAGTATTGATCATAGGTACACTTATCCCACTAAAATTCTTAACAAATTTTCTATTGAAACTAGCAAGGCCATGAAATTTTTTTACCTCATTAGATGGTCTTGGAGTAGGCCAATTCAATATGGCTTCTACTTTTGAGGGATCCATCTTTAGGTTATCCTTGGAGATGACAAACCCAAGAAATAAAAGTTCCTCCTACAAGAACACACACTTTTCCGAATTGATCTTTAACTGCTCCTCATGTAACCTCTTCAATACCATATAAAGATGCATTATATGTTCTTCTTTATCTTTACTGAAAATTAAGATATCATCCAATTAAAAAACAATAAATATATTTATGAAAGGTTTGAGGATTTTTTTGGTTTAAATCATGTATGGCCCATTTTGCCTAGAAATGGGGACCCCTACTTTATTTTTTAGCTTTTTGGATCTCTACCTAGTCTGGGGTCTGAGTCCTTTTTAGGGTTTTATCTAGTATTTTTTGTCAAATATGAGTCCCAGTTTTAAAAACTAAATTCTAAAAATCATTTTTGGAGAGATAAGTCATGTTTACAAATAAAAAAGGCACACCAGTGCACCTAAACAGGTGTGCTAGTTCACCAAATCACTTTAAAAAAGGGCATCACCCTTTGATGATGCACAACAACACACTAGTATAACTATGCAACACCAAGGGGTGCATTGGGTCCTAGGTATATATAACCCAGGGACCTTCACCCCTCTCCCCACTTTTGTTTTTATTTACTTTGAGCTTCATTCTAGCACAACATTGCACCTTTTGAGGTGCAGCTCCCCACCTCTCCTTCCCATCTACACTCAAATTAAACAACTTAAAAACATCAAAAAAAGGGTGTGCAGTTGTGCACCTACCTAGGTGTGTAGGTGTGTGCCTCATTTTTTGGCAAATAAACCTTAAAATATTAAAACATAAAAAAGCTTAACTAAAAAAGCACCTACTAAAGGTGCACATCAGCACACCTTCTTAAGTGCACTATAGTACACCTTTAGTAGAATACTCTAGAGATCCTTTGCACTAAAATGAATACAATGGTGCACATCAGCACACCCCATGATGTGTGCTATTGCACACCCCATATATCAAAGTCTAATAAGGATAAAGGCACACCAGGAACTCCATCAAGGTGTGCTAGGTGTGCACTTCTTTTGCATTCTAGGGGTAAAATTAGGTTTTGAGTATGTGCAGGATCATGGTCAACCAAACTATGGCCTTAAGTGGCAATGAAAAACTAGCAAATCAAGGTTATGTCAACTTGATACATAATTTTAAAGTGGTTCTAGACTTTATATCAAAAATTTGCAAGAAAATAATCTATAGGAAATTGAATGTACTTTCTAAACTACTAGGCCTTATTTGAAGAAAACTTATTTGATTGGTCAAAATTTTGGATTTTAATATAGTAGTACAAAAATTTTAGGGCAAAAATAAAAAGTAGGTGTATGTCCAACCACCTTAATCAATATCAAATCATAATATTTTTTAATATAATTATAGATATAAAAAGTAGACTCATGCTCTGATGTGATGCATATTTTGTGTATTTTTATTCCAAATAAATAATTAAATATGAATTTTCTAATATAACTTTTCCAAAATAAAAAAATTCTTATATTTGACCATCTTAACTAATTTAAAACTATATGAAACTAAATTATTATTTTTCCTTATACTAGTCGAAGCATAGAATGTGACACAACTTTTGGATTTGAAAAATGTTATACCATTTGAAAGTTATAGTTGTTTTTCAATCACTATGTCAATCAACACTTTACAAACATCTTCATTAAAAAATAACTAATAAATATTTATTGAACTCAGAATTTGACAACAATGAGATCAATGGAATCTTTAGAGTGTTATAAAAAAACCATTTTCATTTCATTGAATTTTGATGAAAATAATATCGTCAAATGGCTACTCGAAGTCTGAATGTCAGTGAAACCTTTCCCAAACACATTTTATGAGTTGATCAAATAGGTTTGGTAAATACCAAGACTAATTAGGTACTTGATTTCATGTTGGGTACCCGATCCTAGATCGGATGCCCAATTTCATATCAAGTATCTGATTCTAGATTGGATACTAGATACGAAATCGTGTACCTGAAAAGTGGCAGCCTTGGAAATTTTATTCTTGGAAAGAAACCACTCAATTTTGTAGGGAAACCAAAATTTGGGTGGTGTGGGCATTATTATTATATATGATTATGATTATTATTATTAAATATAATATAGTAATAAAGATGATTATTATTATTAAATATAATATTGTCCCAAAATGCATCGAAAGGGGTCATACATTAACCTCTGACCCTTTTTGACGCATTCAAACCAACCAAATGGGTCTCTAGGTGTCCTAAGGCCCCTAGGGATATCTGTTGTCACAAAATGCATTAAAAGGGGTCATAAGTTAACCTTTGACCCCTTTTGATGCATTCAAACAACCCAGATCGGTCCCTAGGGGTCTTAGGGCCCCTAGGGACATATGTTGTCATGAAATGCATTGAAAGAGGTCATAAGTTAATCTCTGACCCCTTTCAATTCATTCAAACCAACCAAATCGATCCCTAGGGGTCATAGGGTACCTAAGGACATATGTTGTCATGAACTACATTGAAAAGGGTCATAGGTTAAACTATGATCTCTTTTTATGCATTTAATCCAACCAAATTGGTCCCTAGGGGTCCTAGGGCCCTTAGAAACATATAATGTTATGAAATGCATCGAAAGGGGTCATAGGTCTTTTGATGCATTCAAACCAACCAAATCGGTCCCTAGGGGTCCTAGGGCCCCTAGAGACATATGTTGTCATGATATGCATTGAAAGGGTTCATAGGTTAATCTTTGACCCATTTCAACGTATTCAAACCACCCATATCCGTCCTTAGGGGTCCTAGGGACCCTAAGGACATATGTTACCACAAAATGTATCGAAAGGGGTCATAGGTTAACCTATGATCCCTTTCGATGTATTCAAAGAAACCAAATCAGTCCCTAGGGGCCGTAGGGCCCCTAGGGAAATATGTTGTCATGAAATTCATCAAAATGGGTTATAGGTTAACCTATGACCTCTTTCAATGCATTTGAACTAATGAAATGGGACCCTATGGATCCTATGGCCCCTAGGGACATATGTTGTCATGAAATGCATCGAAAGGGGTCATACGTTAACATCTAACCCCTTTTGATGCATTCGACCTAACCAAATTTGCCTTTATGGGTCCTAAGGCCCTTAGGGACATATTTTGTCACAAAATGTGTTGAAAGGGGTCATAGGTTAACCTATGACCCCTTTCGATGCATCCAAACCAACCAAATGGGTCCCTAGGGGTCCTAGGGACCCTATGGAGATATGTTGTCATGAAATGCATCAAAAGGTGTCATAGGTTAATGGATTACCTCTTTTGATGCATTCAAACCAAAAAAATTAGTCTTGAGGGGTCCTAAGGCCCCTAAGTACATAAGTTGTCATGAGATGCATCGAAAGGGGTCATAGGTTAACCTCTGACCACATTTGATACATTTAAATCAACCAAGTCAGTCACTAGGGGTCCTAGGGCCCCTAAAGGTATATGTTGTAATTAAATTCATAAAAAAGGATCACAAGTTAACCTATGACCCCTTTCAATGCATTCAAACCAACCAAATAGGTCCCTAGGGGTCCTACGACTCCTTAGGACATTTGTCATCATGAAATACCCCTATGTCAAAATGGGTCATATGTTATCTTATGACCCCTTTCAACTCCTTTGAACCAATCAAATGGGTCCCTAGGGACATATGTCATCAATAAATGCATAGAAAGGGGTCATAGTTTAATCTATGACCCCTTTTAATGCATTTGAACAAACCAAATGTGTCCCTAGGGGTCCTAGGGCCCCTAGGGACATATGTTGTCATGAATTGCATCAAAAGGGGTCATAGGTTAACCTATGCCACCATTCAACACATTTGAACCAACCAAATGGATCCCTTGGTGTCCTAGGGCCCCTAGGGACATATGTTGTTACAAAATGCATTGAAAGGGGTCATAGGTTAATCTGTGGCCCCTTTCAACACATTGGAACCAACTAAATGGGTCCTTAGGGTTCCTAGGACCCCTAGGGACATATGTTGTCATGAAGTGTATCAAAAGGGGTTAGAGGTTAACCTCTGACCCTTTCAATTCATTCAAACCAACCAAATCAGTCACTAGGGGTTGTAGCGCCTCGACGGACATATGTTGTCATGAAATGCATCGAAAGGGGTCATAGTTTCCTTTCAATGTATTTTGAACCAACCAAATTGCATGGGTTAAGCTATGACCCATTTTGATGCATTCGAACCAACCAAACCAGTCCCTAGATGTCTTAGGGTCCCTAAGGACATATATTATCATGAAATGTATTGAAAGGGGTCATAAGTTTACCTCTAACCCCTTTCGACACATTTAAACCAACCAAATGGGTCCCAAGGGGTCCTAGGACCCCTAAGGACATATGTTGCTATGAAAATCATTGAAAGGGGTCATAGGTTAACCTCTAACCCCTTTCAACACATTTGAACAAGCCAAATCGGTCCATAGGGGTCTTAGGGCCCCTAGGGACATATGTTGTTACAAAAGGCATCAAAAGGGGTCATAGGTTAACCTTTGACCTCTTCTGTCACATTTGAACAACCCAAATTGGTCCCTAAGGGTCCTAGGTTCCCTAGGGACATATGTTGTCATGAAATGCATTGAAAGGAGTCAAAGGTTAACCTATGACCCCTTTTTGATGCATTCAAACCAACCAAATCAGTCTATATGGGTCCTAGGAACTCTAGGCACATATGTTGTCATGAAATGCATCAAAAGGGGTCATAAGTTAACCTCTAACACATTTCAAAGCATTCAAACTAAACAAATCAATCCCTAGGTGCCCTAGGGCCCCTAGGGACATATGTTGTCATGAAATGGATAGAAACGGGTCATAAGTTAACCTCTAAACCCTTTTGATGCATTTGAACCAACCAAATTGGTCCCTTGGGGTCAAAGAGTCCCTGGAAATATATGTTTTCATGAAATGCATTGAAAAGGATCATAGGTTAACCTATGATCCCTTTCAATGCATTCAAACCAACCAATTCAGCCCCTAGGGGTCCTAGAGCCCCTAGGAACATATGTTATCATAAAATGCATTAAAAGGAGTCATAGGTTAACCCTATGACCCCTTTCAATGCATTCATACCAACCAAATGGGTCTCTATGGGTCCTAGGGCCCCTGGGAACATATGTTGTCATGAAATGCATTGAAATGGGTCATAGGCCTTTGGATGCATTTAGGGACATATGTTTCTATGAAATGTGTCGAAAGGGGTCATAGATTAATCTATGACTCCTTTCGATGCATTCAAACCAACCAAATGGGTCCCTAGTGGTTCTAGGGTCCCTAGAGACATATATTGTCACAAAATATGTCAAAAGGGGTTAGAGGTTAACCTATGCCCCCTTTTGATGCATTTGAACCAACCAAATGGGTCCGTTTGGGTCCTAGGGCCCCTAGGGACATATGTTGTCATGAAATACCTCGACGTCAGAAGGGGTCATATGTTAACCTATGACCCCTTTTGATGCATTTGAACCAACCAAATGGATCCCTAGGGGTCCTAGGGCCCCTAGGGATATATATTGTAACAAAATGCTTTTATCAATGCATTCAAACCAACCAAATGGGTCCTTAGGGGTCCTAGTACCTCTAGGGACATATGTTGTCATGCAATGCATTTAAAGCAGTCATAGGTTAACCTATGACCCCTTTCAATGCGTTTGAACCAACCAAATCAGTCCCTAGGGGTCCTAGGGCTCCTAGGGTCATATGTTGTCATGAAACAAGTCGAAAGGGGTCATAGGTTATCCTATGACCCCTTTCGATGCATTCAAAGCTACCAAATGCATCCCTTGGTGTCTTAGGGTCCTGAGGAACATATGTTGTCACAAAAATGCATCAAACGTTGTCATAGGTTAACCTTTGACCCCTTTTGATGCATTTGAACCAGCCAAATCATGAAATGCATTGAAAGATGTCATAGATTAACCTATGACCCCTTTTGATACATTTGAACCAACCAAATATAATAGTATCATATTAAATATAATAATAATAATCATATATATAGTAATATATTATATTTATAGGTCATAATAATAATAATAATAAGTAATAATATTATTAATAATAACAATAATAATATATAAATTACTATATCATTTTTCATAATAATAGTAAAAATCCTAAAAATATAGTATAATAGTCATATATATTAATCATATATATGTTGGAATTACAAATGGGAAAAATATACTTATGAGGGGGGGTGGGGGGGGGAGGGGGAAGGGGAGAGCGTAGGGTGGGGTGAATTAGAAGTTCAAACCTTAGTACTTAAACCTTTTTAACAATTGATCAGATGCATGTAAAGTAGATGCATCAAACATATAATCATACACACACTTGACACCTAATATGATTACCTAGAAACCTTCCAATGAGAAGGTAAAACTTGGGTGGGGATGACACCCACAGATCTTCACTATTGCAACAATAAAATGTCACCTGTTAAGGTTACATAGTTTGACCATTTTTATGATTTTCCCTATGAAAAGTTTGCCCTATTAAAAGCTTACAAAGGATTGTTAGATCATACCTTGTTAAAGGATTTTGAACACCCCGTTAGAAGTGTGCTTGGTTAAAGGACTTTCAGAACATTCACTTGGAATGTTACCCTGTTAAAGATTTTACAATGACTGTTAAGTCAACCTTAGTCCAAAGGATTTCACACTACTGAAACAGTTGTTAGAAAGTAACAGTATAATTTTTGATTTGATATCTTACAACTTTTCCTTGCTGATTTCAGATCTCAATTTTGTCCACCTTGATCCTCTTGATCTATTATAATAATGTTCTATTGTTGCTCCTCTATTTTGCAAACTGATTCTACAATTCTATCACTCTTCTAAGTCACATTAAATGCTTTCAAATCAATTAAACTCTTTCCTTCCTTCTATTCTTCATTCACATCACTTATTGAATCATGGGGCTTCATCTTCCTTTTAAAGACTTTGGTGGCTTAGGGTTAGATATGAATCTGCAGCTGAGATTCATCCATTTTATCATTTAACCTTTCCAATTTTTTGATTGCTTGCATGTTGATTACATAGGAAACCCAAATAGATTCGATCTTATCTTCAAAGCTTCGAGATCTATCCATAAGTCAGTATAAAATTGGTTTACATAGTTGGTTGTGCCATTACAAACAACTAGGTCCATTCTATGTTAATCGACACTTGATAATACTAATGCTCAACACTTATTGTAATTTTGTCTAGCTCAGCACCTAAACTTGCTCGACATCAACTAAATACTTGGTACTTGAATCACCTAGCACATAAGTGACTTTGCACTCATTTGCAACTCTACATCTATACATATTATACTTGGCATGTATTACTAGTTCGACATGAACTTAGGAAATGCCTTAAGTGTGTTGGCACTCAATTATCAAAACCAATCTGAGATCAATAATATAATAGTAATAATCATATATAATATAATAATCATATCTAATATCCCTTTAAATATAATAATAATAATAATAATAATAATAATAATATCAATAATAATATAAATAATAATAGAAAAAATAATAATAATAATAATATTAATAATAATCATCATAACAACAACAACAACATTTCTACAAATTTTTTCACATTGCCCACACTTTCCAAATTTTGATTTCCCATATTGGGTATCCTATCTAGGATCGGTTAGGTACTTGAAATACTAGCATACTTTTTCAAAAATATTCTCTGTCATTGCAGACCCAACAATCACGCTCTTTGAGGGCCATTCTCATGGATTTGAGAAAAAATCATTTCTTCGGGGCCATATGATCAAAAAATGTTCTATAATGTATGATTAGGTGTCTGATATTCTTTTCTAAATGGGAAGTAGTAGTCATCAAAAAGCTAAATGAAAAGGAAGACATCGAATGAAGACATGCAACATATAGGGAAAGGGACAAGGTAATTCACTGAAGGAAGAGACAAGGTATGTTAAATGTGAGTCATGTTGATGATGTATTGGTTGAAAGTGAAATTGTAGAATCAGATAATGAATATGTATAGATGGGGAATGAAAATGTACTAATTGATAATGATAATGCTAGGATTGAAAATTTAGAGAATGAAAATTTGGTGAATGAAAACTTACTAGTTCATAATGAAAATTGCATGATTGACCATGTCAAAAATGACAATGCATAGGAACGTTACAAATCTCCTAATTATAATCGACATGAAGGTTGTAGAACACCAAAATGGATAATTGAAATTGATGAAATGATTATTACCAATTTGGAAGGGAAAAAATTGTAAACAACCATTTAGTTATGGGCTTCAAGACTATATAAGATTTTTTTGACAACAAGACAATGGTGGAGCAATGTCAATTTTTTATGCACTTATTAAAGATGAAAAAGATGAGACCTATGCTTTCTAGATTGAAGATTTGTGTCAATAAAAAATTGGAAAGAAATTCCATTACTATGAAGAATCCATTTAGTGCTCTCAATATCATTGAGAAAAATAGTAGGGAGAAGGATAAGAAAGCTACTCGGAGGGTTATTACAACCTCTTTGGTAAGTCATCATTTGAGAAAGGGTAGATATATGAGAAAAACTTGTATTTCCTTGAACCTAAATCATACTACTTTGAGAAGAGCACTTAGTAGACGAGAGAGAATTGATGATCCTCTACAAAATCTAACATGGGCTTTTGGTAAGAGACTTCCACATTTTGATAAGAAGCTATCTGATAATGTGAAGGAAGAAATTACATAGTTTGGCACTCTAGCTCAAGAGTATCACCCAATGCTAAAGATGTGTTAATGTTGAGAATTGGCATCAGAAACAACACACCACATCCTAAACATTATTTGGAAGTAATTCAAACTATGTTGTTCAAAGAATTTAGAGAGAGTCATCCAAGATTGCACATATCAAAAAGGGCTTTTGAATCTTTTAAGCCATTTTATTATGTGCCACTTAAAATTTAAAATACATGTTGCAAATATTATGTCAAGTTTTCTATGCACTATGAACTATTACACTCCATCTATTCTACTTTGCATAGTAAAGAAATGTTGGAGAATTGTGGCACTAGTGGGCTTCCAAATCATCAAGAGACTTGCTAAATTAACTTTTATGTCCTAGAGTTGATGGTTGTTTCTTTTATAGGAATTCTTTCTTAAATGAGAAGTGTTTAGAATGTGGTGGCTTATCCAAGTTTGACACATGTTTCCATGAGGGGTGCGAATAATATTTTGGGAAGAAAATAATAAAAAAATGGTATATGAAATGGTGAAATACACATTGAAGAGTGGGGGTGAGGACTCTAGATGAGAATTGGTTGCAAAAGAAATTAGTGTGGCTAGTTTTATTTCATATTTCAAGACAAATCTTTTCTACAAGTATGCAAGACATAATCATAGGTCTCAATGGTTGGATCAACAATTAAAATGTGCAAGGAGACTATTTCCACTAACACTATTATATTGGTTGTTGAATTTTCTGAAAACTACACATTGTAGCCTAAAAATGAGACACAATCTCAGTATTACAACTCCATTCAAATTGTTATTTTTGTCCATATAACATATATAAATGCTCTTGATAGTGAGGAAGATAATTGGAAGATTATTAAAGAGTACCATTTTTATATAAGCGATGATAGATCTCACTCTCATGAGTTTGTGCAACGTTGTTTCAAGAATTATTTTGATTTCCTATAGGAGCATGACATTTCTATGGATAGACATATCATTTGGTCTAATAATTTCATGGGTCAATTTAAGAATGCTCGCATATTTTATTGGTTGTGTAGGATGCACATAGAGAGGGGGGTGCCTCATACTTGATGTTTTTCTAAGTCCAGCCATGGGAAAGGGGAAAATGATAGAGTAGGGGCATGTGTGACTAGAGCTCTAGTTAAGGAGCAATTGAAGATTTCACTAGCAGAGCTTCTTGATGCTTGTAGCATTGTTGATTGGTGTAGTTCAGCATTATCATGGTGGGACTCTTAATTCAATAGTACAAGGTTCTTTTGGTTGGTTGAAAAAGAATCCATAGGTGATAGATCAGATTGTGCTATAGTGAGAAACTCATAAAAAATGCATTCATTCTAGAACTCTAATTCTAGTACATGAACCATTTGGACACGAAAACTAGCTTGCTTGTGTCCTAGTTGTTTTCAATGTGATTGATATCATTGTGAGTTAAGTGACTGGGTGGACACATGGGATCCACATTATCTTACTCCATTGTATATCATGACCTCTATTAGAAATAATGACATGGAAAGTTCACTTGAGCATAACCATTTATTAGATCTTCTTCAACTAGTACATGTCTTTGCATTGGTTGCACCATAGGAGAATGATGAGAAATTAGATTATTGGTTAACACATTCTGTAAGAGTTAAAAAAAAGCTTGCAAAATGGATCATAAATGATGATGGATTCACATATCCTACTAGTTTAGTGGTTGTTGCTGGAACATGGCTGTGGACATACATGCTTAGAAGGAATGAAATTCCTATATTCAAGGACTATCAAAAGCACAAAACAATTCTCATATATTCGCATCTTATTATAGCAACAAATGTGTAATTGTTGAAGCATCAAGGAAGACCAAAAGTAATGTAGTGCCTACCCTCGTTCACATCTTTTCTAGACTTATTTGTTGCTATTATTATCAAACTTTGATGGACTAGTTTTATGTTGATGGATTAGTGGTATTGTTTTGACACTATCAGACATTATGTTATGGATTCAGTGGTTATATGATGAGATCATTTAGATTTTACATTTCATGCATACATGATGATCATTATATTGTTTTTCAGTTATTATTGATGATTAGATGGATGGTTTATTATCTTATGTGTTTTATTATGGATACTTACCCCATACTTGCATGTGTATGGTGTGTGTGTTTTCTTATTGTATGGTGTTTTTGATGTGGTTAAGGAAGGGAATCGTAGTCACTTGCTTAGTCGAGATCTAAATGATGCACCACTTCCTACCATTGTCTGTTTAGCTTAGCATTATATATTGTATGTACATGCATAGTTTTTTTGCAGGTTGTAGGTACTGGGTATCGACTTCCCTGAATTGCTAGGATGAGCATACCCTATTATACTATCTCAATTATAAGAGAAGGGAGATAAATTCTCAAGTCCAAATCCCAAACCTTTAAACCAATTGTCCTAGTGAGATAGGACAAGCATCTGGATATTTTACCCACCGAATGTGTCGGATGACATGATTCGTGGTTTTTAACCCTTTAGACTGATTTTGAGTGATTTTCTCAATGATGGGTTTTCATATTTTATCTTGGAGGTCTATGGTGAATTTTCTATTAATTAAGTCTTAATAAATAGATTTAATTAATAAATTATTTATTTGAGAAAATTAATATAAAATATCATGTTATTTGATATATTGATTGTAATTAATTAAATGTGAATTATTGAGGAAAATGAATTAAATAAAAGAAAATTTAAAATTTAAAATTAATAATAATAATAAAATAATAATAAAGTAATAAATAAATAATAATAATAAAAGTTATAAAAATTAAAATGAAAGTTATAAAGATTTAAATGGAAATTATATAAAAAGTAAACTGGAGTTATAAGCTTGCATGGGAGTTAACGCACTTTTCTATTTCTCATGTGTCAACAACACGGGGGTTAGTGCATCAATTAAGCACATGGTGTCTACAACCCTATGGCTCATCTTGAAGGATGGAAAAGACCCATGCTTAGTTGGTGACACCTTCCAGCTATTTCTAGAAGCATTCTACATGTTTCCTGAAAGCTCTTTATATTTGAGCATTCATAGAAGCTTAGAGATAGCGTTGGGAGAGAAATTGGAGCTTTGGAGGACTCGAGAATCCTGAAGAAGGGAGGAGCTTGCTCTGCGGATTATCTGAGGAAGAGCGACTTAGCATCAGAATCCGGGTAGATTCTTGTGATTTTACTTATGCTATTTTCGCATCATGCATTCTCTGTCTTCTTCATGTCTTCCATATGTCTTCTGAGAAGTTTCATATTTATATACATTCTCAATGTGGGTAGATTAATTTAATTGGAGAATTTTATATGCATTCTATAATGCAAATATCTTATTCTTGATTGTGGATATAATTTTTGTGGAAACAAATATATATATATATATATATATATATATATATATATATACATGGTTATATATTTAGATCTGCATACATATACATATATATAAATATATATTTATATATATGCATATGTATACATTTGTTATGGATCTATTATAAAATTTGAATATATATATATATATATATATATATAATGCATTGAATTGAGCGATTGATATAATCGTAGTGGAAAATTTATTAATTCGCATCGCGATATGAAACAAAGTTTATATATTATATGCCGTAGGCACGATTCGTACCCCGCACCGGCAGAAGGAAGAGACCTGCCGTCGCAAGTCTGCGGCGATAGGGGTACTATGTACCCGTTGTCGGCGCAGTGCTTGTGACCGCAGGTGTTGCGTACCACAACAAGAGTTCGGGGGGGGGGGGGAGGGTTAATTGATGTTAATGTTATGCAAAAAAAAAAAACATTTATGTTGAAACGTTTATATACAATCGATTCTCATATGGTGTCAATCGATATTATTAAATCGATTTTATGAAAACGTATTTAGATATGTATTTATATATGTAATATGTAAATTTAAGTTATTATTTGATCAATGACTTATATTGATGGTTTATTTTCATAAAGGTGACTCTTTAATAATTTTTAACTATTTAATAATTTAATTGTTTTAAATTATTAAATAAAGGATTGATAGTTTGGTGGGGAATGTATCAAACAAATGTTATTAATTGGAAAATGGATTTTTAGTTCTAATAAGGAAAATTTTTATATATCCAAAACAATATGTGTGTGTGTGTGTGTGTGTGTGTTCCTCCATTCATTTTTCAAACTTGGAAACTTAAACTAAGATCTCTACATTCAAGTTGTAAAACCAAAACATGTGTTTACATTGTGTATTCTTTATGCTATTGTTTTGGGTTTCGGGTTGACTAGTGTTGACTAGTTATAGGACGTCTACTAGGGGCTTGGGAGTTATGTGATTTTGATGTCATGATGATGTTTTAATCTCGATCTTTATAAACCCAACCATGGATATGTGATGGAATGCTCTATGTATTGGATGTGATTACTGATTGTTATAGTTGAGATTCTTATGTGTGAGACACTTGACTTAACCATTATTTTCGTCATCGATCAGTTATCCTTGGTTATTTTTTTAAGTCGCCATGATGGGACTGTAATGTGGATTTATTTTGATGATGTCATGATGTGACATGTTTGACTCAACCATTTTTGGAGTCTTTGATCAGTATGATTGAGATATATATTTTAGTTATTGAGAACCATTTGATATTTGATTATCAGTGATACTTTAGTTGCCAATAGAGAGCTGTTATGTTCATGATTTTCTATGGATGTTTGCTCATGGAGATATGATGCTTTTATGCATATTTGATGATTTTATTATGGATTATCTTTTGTGATTTTGAGATTTATGATTCCATGAGCATTAGGGTAGGATATCTGCATGTAGTGACGGGAAGTGGCTTGCAATGGGGGTCGAGGCCCTAAGAGGCTGCCAGGGTAACTCATTGTAAGTTGGATTAATAAGTGATAACATTCACACCTAATACTAACTAAATGAACCTAAAAAGATAAGTGTTTTGTTCTCGCCTATGCCTTGAGTGCTTGTACAGGCTAGGATGGGAGTAGTGAGACGCAGGGTTGCGACCTTGCATTCTATAGTAGGCCTCATCAGTATGAGAGGATACTATTGGCTGCATAAAATCAATATGGACCCGTGGAGTTTGGCTAACTACCAGGGTAACTTGTACGTGATAATTGCGATGACACTTTCTCACTTGCATAGTAGGTTCCTACATGTCATTGTGTGCCTCTGGGATTAGATGTAAGATTTTGTGTTTGGAACCTTTGAGTTAGTATACTTTTAGGATTCCTGGACTTATAGAGATTTGTGCTACGTAATTTTGGATAGCCTGTTCGGGACTTGAGATTATCTCCTCAGCACGGTGGGAGTGGACCACTTAGGTACCATGCGGTCGAGTGGTAGTGTATTTTTCGCTCTTATCATTTGAGATTCATTGAGACATCATGGCTGATGCCTCCTTCATGATGGTGGATATGTATCCTTTCTTGATGATTAGCATATGTTAGATGATGTTATCTTATGCTTTTATTTTCATGTTAGATTAATTTCTACATATGATGTTGTATATGTTAGGAGTGACATTCCTACTATGTTAATACCAATGATATTTTCGGTGATTTGGGATATTACGCACGGAGGGATGGCTAGGATCCACGATGGTCTAATGATGCTATTGATGGTTGGGAGGAACTGTGCACTTAGTTTATTATGTTTGATCTTTATGATGGATGTATATGTTCTCTATGATGTTGTATCATGTGATTATCTCTACTTTGATGTATCATGGATTAGAATAGGATGATGTACTTTATTCTATGTATATTCTTTTGGGATTTTCATACCCTGTGACATGTACAGTGGATGAATGAGCATTTGAAATGTAATGTATAAACATTGGACTTATCATTTCATGTGAATGTTACACTAGATGGTTTCATGTATGATAGTCGATTTGGATGTAATTCAACATTAAGGGATTTTAAAGAATGTAATATGTTATGTATGTTTACTTTCAGATGGACATTGCTATTTCTTTTGTTATTGTGCATGAGTTATATGTGGTATTTACTTTTATAAAAAAAAAAAAATGCTACCAAAACTTAGTGAAATCCTAGGTTGATTCTTTGGATCCCTTGGCAGGGCATTACAAGTAAAATAAATTTTTACTATTACTAATACTGATTATGAAGCCCTATTGGAGACTCCAAACTAGAGAGAGGACCCTACTAGAACACTTGACTAGGTCTATTTACTTCTTACGTTATTTTGTGCATAATGATTCGATGAACCGATGATTATCTTGTTTAATATAATAAGTTACTAATATTTTTTATTATCTTATAATCTAGGTACATCATGAAGAGTAGCCATGCATGAAGATAAAAAATTAAATAAGGAATAGAATGAAGATAATTCTATTCAATATTTTGGACACTACAATTTTTGACACTTCTTTTTTTGACGCTACAATTTTTTCACAATACTATTATTGACACTATGATTTATGATATTTGTGTATTGATATAATAATCATGAAATAATTGAGATATTGTGAATGTAAACTTGTTGATTTAATGTAAGAAATAAAAATGATTTTAATTATTGCAATTTATGTGGAGAGACCTAAAAAATGATGATTTTAATACATACTAACAAAAAAGTTGCACTATGCACAATGCCAAAAACTTGAGAAAGGTAAAAAATAAGGTTTTTACTTAATAATAACCCTAGTGACACCCTTGTTCTAGCCAAAGAGAGCCTCAATCATTCACGGCCACCTCATACTAAGGAGTCCCTAAAGTGCTTTAAGTGTGTCTCGAGGTCAATCTTCTAAGGGTTGTAACTTAGAGTTCATGAGGGCCATCGATGAAATGAAAAATGCTACAAGATAGTCATGCCAAGAAATAAAATAACCTATCTCATTTTTGAGAGATCACATTCCATTTGGATTTGGTATAATGATCTTGTTTGATGCCAAAACTCACAGTGTGCCTAAATTCCTAGGTGCATCATAATGTAACTTTGAAACTGTTGATCTTTGAATCAAATCATCAATGTCATTACCTCCAGATGGTTAGGTGAACCCTAGTGAAACCCTTATTCTAGTCGTGGAGAGCCTCCATCATTTTTGGCCACCCCGTATCAAGTAGTCCCCAAGGTGGTCTAAGTGTGTTTCAAGGTTGATCTTTCGAGGGTCATAACTTGGAGCTCGTAATGAATATTGATGAAAAATCAAATGCTATAGGGCACTTACTCCAAGGAATAAAATAACCTATCTCATTTTTGAGAGATCACATTCCATTTAGATTTGGCACATTGATCTCACTCGATGCCAAAACTCATCGTGTGTCTTAGTTCATAGGTGCATCATAGTATAACTTTGAAACTGTTGATCTTGGCATCAAATTGTTAGTCCCATTAGCTTTAAATGGGTGGATGAACCCTTGTGACTCCCTTTTTCTAGCCGCAAAGATCCTCCACATTCATAGCCACCCCATATAGAGGAGTTCCCAAGGTGCTCTAAGTACATTTCAAGGTTGATCTTCTGAGGGTCATAAATTAGATCTCGTGAGGGCTATTGATGAAATTTCAAATGCTATAGGATGGTCATGCCAATGAATAAAATAACCTATCTCATTTTCAAGAGGACACATTCCATTTGGATTCAGCACAATGATCTCACCCGATGCCAAAACTTATAGTGTACCTTAGTTCACAAGTGCATCACAAAATAACTTTGAAACTACTAATCTTGGAATTGAATGATAAATACCATTAGCTCTAGATGGGTGGATGGACCCTAGTGACACCCTTTTTTTTGCCATAGAGAGCTTCCATTATTCATGGCCACCCCATACTGAGGAGTCCCCAAGGAGCTCTAAGTGTATTTTGAGGATGATTTTTTGAGGGTCATAACTTAGAGCTCATGACGGCTATTGATGAAATATTAAATAGTACAAGAGGGTCATGTTAAGGCCTAAAATAACCTATCTAATTTTTGAGAGATCGCATTCTATTTGCATTTGGTAGAATGATTTCACTTGATGCCAAAACTCGTAGTGTGCCTTAGTTCATAGGTGCATCACTGCGTAACTTTCAAACAATTGATATAGAAATCAAATCATTAGTGCCACTAGCTCTAGATGGGTGGGTGAACCCTAGTGACATGCTTGTTCCAGCCATGGAGAGCCTCCATCATTCACGACCACCCCATATTGAGGAGTCCCCAAGAGCTCTAAGTGCATTTTGAGGTCAATCTTCTAAGGGTTGTAACTCAGAGCTCATGAGGGCTATCAATGAAATGATAAATAATCCAAGATGATCATGCTGAGGACTAAAATAACCTATTTCATTTTTGAGAGATCAAATTTTGTTTGAATTCAGTACAATGATCTCACTTAATGCCAAAACTCGCAGTGTGCCTCAGTTCATAGGTGCATCACAGTGTAACTTTGAAATCGCTGATCTTGGAATCAAATCATCAACATCATTAGATCCAGATGGGTGGGTGAAACCTACAAACACCCTTGTTCTTTCCATGAAGAGCCTCTATCATTCATGGCTACCACATATCAAGGAGTCTCCAAGGTGCTCCAAGTGCATTTCAAGGTCGATCTTCCAAGGGTTGTAATGTTGGAAATAATCAAGACTAGCTAGGTTACTGAGAGGGAAGAGGTGAATCAATAACCTCAATTTTTTTAACAAATTCAACACCTAACAACATAATCCATTCATCATTAATTGATCTAATCTATTGCATGCATGATAAATTGAAATATAAACATTCATGTCACATGAAAACAATATTTGGTAATCGAGAAACCTTCCAATAAGAAAGTAAAACTAGGGTTGGGATGATACCCACAAAACTTCAATACTATTGTATAAAGTTGGTCTGTTAAGGCTTACAATGATCACTTATAATTATCTACCTTGTTAGGAGCAATTAGGACTACTAGGTCTACCTTGTTAGAGGTTTTACAAACATATAATGAAGTATGCACTCTGTTAAGAGATTTCAAGAAAAGACTGTTAAGTCTACCCTATTAACGGATTAGAATCTAATTCACCTATTAGGATGAAATGGTAGATTTGACTTACAATTGATTTTTTGATTAGATCCTTGATATGCTAATCACCTCTTATGATAGATGTGACTTGACTATTCCTAATTTGACCTTGTTGAATGCTATGCTCTATTATTGATTCACATTCACATTCACTCTTCTAGAAACATTACAACTTCATCATGCTTTGGTATGATACAATACATTATATATATACCACCCAAATTCTCATATTTACAAGGTTGACAAAAACACAAGTTAACATCAATATTACTAAGTCGGCCCAAATGTAGAAACTTGGGTTTTGAAAGTTGACTTGGTGATTTTCTAATACTTGACGTCCTACATTACTTAGCATCATCATGCATTAGGTAGAAGTAGAGGCTTGGTCCATACTAATCACTCAACATAGCTTTAAACTCAGTGAACAATAGAGACTTGGTAGATATAATGTAGCTCGGTAGAAACTAAATACTATGTTTACCTTGTCTACACTTGATAAACACTGCAAAGCTTGGTAACCAGTAACTACTCGGTCTGAACTACTGGACTACTGAAATCACTTGGTAACCATTAGAATGCTTAGTCTAAACTATGAAACTTGGTAACCACTAAATTTCTTGGCAAACATTGGAGACTAAATGATGAACTCATTAACTATATAGAATTATGAATAAGTGTTGTCACTAATGACAAACATAACTTAATGCCAACAATCTCCCCCTTTGGCATTAGTGACAAAAACACTTATTAGCCAAAAGTTTTGTATAGTGACATGCTAATTTTTATTTTTTTTTCAAAATTTTCCTTTGAAATACATTTGCACACATCTCCCCCATACCGTATAATATCATACTGAGTGTATATACAAGTATTTCTTCTTCTTTACAAGTCTCTCCTCTTTTATTTTGTACATATGTCTCTCCCCCTTTTTGATAATAATACCAAACATTTATACACAACATACTTATACAAAGACACTAAAATGTGAGAGAAACTCAAAATGTACCTTAAGAATAAGAGCTAATGTCTCATCCCAGTTTTCTTGCAAAATTTTATAGGTATGAAATGCAACTTGAACTTATGTTGAGAGTTCAATCATATGATCTGCAATGGAAAAATTGTTATTATGGATCAATTATTTTGAATAAGAAATATGCTTCTACATTATGTCCATGATTAGAAGGGTCATGTTCTAGATGTCTATTAATGTAGACCTGATCCTTGTTTCCTCTCTCAAAAATTCAGCCTACATGTTTGATAGGAATCTGACCTTCATGTGATGTGCTGAGCTTGAGTTGGGGTCAAGATGCAACTTTTGAGCATTGGCCTTTAGATCCTCATCTATCTTATTCAATTTTTCCTTTATTTCCTTAGTGCACTCAGTAACATCACATAGCTTGGCAAAAAGAGATGTTACATTTGTAAAAGAATTTTCAAGATTAGCCAAAATTGAGGAAAGCTCTACCTAATGAATAACAATATGCTCAAGCACTTTACTATCAAAGTTTTTCTTAGCTTTTTCTCTCAACTTTTCTTGACTAGTAGATTCCTCATTGAATTTATTTACTACTTCTTCTAATTGTAAAAAAATGTGTTGAGATGAATCAACATCTACACCTATAGCCTGTGTCAAGATATTCTTTGCACTTTCTATGATTTAGAATTCTCTGTCCCTTTCTTCTCTTAACTACTTCTGTCCAGCCTTCCATTTAACGAGTTGACTGACCAATTTCATTTGTTCTGTAGTAGCATTATCAAAATCCAACTTGGGTATCTCAATTTCTTTGTCCAAGTCTATATCTTCATTAATTTCTTTTCCAATAATCAGAAGTTTAAGTAGAGTCCTTGGTTCAACTTTTGATATTACTGGTTTGGACTTTGAAATAAAAATAATGGTAGAAATAGTAGGGCTTTCTGTTAAAACTTGTATAGGGCCTACTGAAGGAATACTGATTGGAGTGCTAAAAGAATCCAAAATTGATGTGCTACCCAAAATTGAAGTTATTATAGGAGTACATACAATGGGAGCACTGATAGAAGTATTTACAAATGAATAACTTACAAGAGCATGCAAAATTGAAGTAGACAAAATTGTAGAACTGGATGCTATACTTAATGCTAATGTCCCTAACTTAGGAGCTAAAGAAGAGGAGGGATACAACTTATTGGTAGACACTTCCATCAGTGATACCTGGAGTTGACAAGTAGAAAATAGTGATTGAGTAGATGATGTATATGTTGTGGTTGTAATCACACTTGTTGAAGTCGTCTCCATGGTAGATGATGTAGTAGTTTTTTGTGGAGAGTGAGGAAGGGAGGCTATAACTTCTACAACTATCCTAACTAGATCACTTTCTTCATCTTCTTCTTCAATATATTCCTCTTTAGCTTCTTCCTCTTTCTCTTCTTCACCATCCTTCATCAACGCCTAATAATCCTCAGCATCAATAGTGACACAAGGTGTATTATCTTCTTCATTATCTTCATCCTTGTCATTTTCATCATCATTTATTTCCATTGGATCCTCACTTGGCTTGTGCATGTGATAAATATTTTTTCACATGGATGTAGCACCCTTAACTACATGCTCAATATCTTTCACCAAAATCAAACATGTATGAAAACTCATCATCATCTCATCTTCATTTTTCTTCATTGCTTCCTTAACCTCTACATTGGTAAGACTCGGTAGGAATTGTCTCAAAGATTTCTCATATATATCCTTTGTTGAATGCATAGCTAATTCCCATCTAGGTTTCAACCTTCCTAATAACTCATTGGAAATTTGAGGGGCAATTTGATCTGGGAAATATTTCCATTTTCCCATCTTTTTTAGCACTAGCTCCTCAATCTACATCTTGTCTGCATTAGTTCTAGTTTCATACTTTAAAGCTTTAAAATTTGTGACACCTATACCTTCTTCTAATTGCTTCAATCTTTCTTGGAAGGTGAGTGGGGGCTTACTGAACATAATCTCATTGCCTCCTATCTTCTTGGATCTTCTTGTGAACATAGTTGTAGAGGCCTTGGGTAGCTTGGTGATAATCACCTTGCCTTTCTTTCTTATAGGCTCTTCCTCCTTTTTTGATTCCTATTCTTCATCCTTGGATTCATCTTCATCTTCACCTTTGCCCTTGGTGAGCATGAGAGGGGCACTTGTAGTTTTTAGTTTTGAAATCCTCCTCTTACCTTTGTTTACCACCTATGTGAGCTTGATCTCAAGCTCTATTATGGCCTTTGCTTCCTCATAAGTTCCAAAGATGGATACCTTTGGATCTACAGGCTCATTCACTAGGGCTTCAATTATCTCCTTTGTTTCATCAATATTAACCTCATAAGGAAGAGGTTTCACCCATACCATTGTAGGCCTTACTACCTGAATATATACTTTTTCATAGTCAACCATGAAACAAACATCATCCTTGTAATCTTCAACTAATTTTGGTGGAATTCAGAACCTATTATTCATCTTCTCCTTAAATGCTTCAAAATAGTTATCCATTATACTATCAAAATTCTCACCCATTTCTGCAATAAACTCATTAATTTGGTACAAAATTGGAGTATCCTTTCTCCATACCACTAATCCTTTGGAGGGGAAAAACTTTTGAACATAAAAGAATAATCAAGTTAACAAAGAACTAAATTTACATGGATTATTCTTTGAGGTCCTAATACTTTCCATGTTCTTGTTCAATTGTTTCAACATTAAATTTGCTAAATCATATTCCAAATTCTTCTTTACTACCTTGTAAGCTAGGTCCACAGCCTCAGACAACACACTATTTAGTCAACTGGAGCTGTATATCTTATGTGCTATAATGTGACTACCAAACCTAAGTTCCACATCAGATACATGACTGATCTTCAGTCATCTATCATCCCAATTGGCTAGGGTTTTCTTCTGTAGCTCATCTCGACCTAGGGTTTTGGTAACTTTAACCTTGTTAAACATAGGGAGGCCTATGATTCTGTGAATCAACTTCTTCATTAACAAGACTAGTTTTTCTACCATAGTTGACCATTATGCACTCAGCTTAAAATATAACTAATCCATTTGATTGGGAAGTTTCTTGGCAGGTGCAAAATGTGGGTCAAGCCTGTCTCCTCTAGATGTTTATGTTCAAGCTTAAGGGTTCCATCCACACACAATTCTCCTAGGGCACTATCCATTTATAGGGTTCTAATTCCTTGCACAACACATTTGAAATGAGTACAAATAGCATTTATAAGGAGTACATTTTGTAGAATTTGTGATTGAGCTCCACCGAGATTGAGTGATTCCACAATTGCTAGCACTAGTTTAAATTTTGGAGCCTCCATTTGACACCCTACACAAACATCTCTAATTATTTCTTTGCCTTGTTGCTATTGCTAGTGGATGCCATGATCACTTGGTAGATTGAGAAAAAATTCTTTGAAAATTTTTCTGCAAACTCTACGCAAGATTGCTTGAATGTTTTGTAAATTGCTCTGCCATAGATATACTAAATTCAAAGTGAAAATGAAGTCAAAATTTTTCCCTTTTGATGAAAATTTCTCATTAATTCTTGGTATGATGAGATCCATAATGACATGGTACTTGATAGGATGTCATCCACTATCTGCATAGATTGCTCTGTAAAACCTTCTAACTCAGTGACCAAACAAAACTTTGTTACTCTTAACCTCGCTCAGTATGATCTAACCGTGCTTAGTGAATACTGATGCTAAACTTCTGTGATCCCTATGTATTTGAAATACTGATTTGGATCTTTTGCTTCCTTCCATTGAAATTGTTTGAGATATGACCTTGAGAATATAGTGTTGGAAATATTCAAGATATAATAGGTTACCGAGAGGGGAGGAGTGAATCAATAACAATAAAACTTTTAAGTCAATTTAGAATAACCATATGCAACATTCATTCAACTAATCTGCTGCATAAAAGAACTATTAAACATTTAAACCATATATGCACAGAGATTTGGTGACCCAGAAACCTTCCAAAATAGAAAGTAAAACTAGGGTGGGGATGATACCCACAAAGCTTCTTTACTACAGTAGGAAGTTAGCCGATTAAGGCTTACAATGACCACTTCTAGTGATCTGCCCTATTAGGATCATAAAGGATTGCTAGATCCACCTTGTTAGAGGATTTAAAACACACTTTACAAGTATGCACTCTGTTAGGAGATTTATGCAAAGATGGTTAAGTCTACCTTGTTAGAGGATTTTCAAGATGATTCACCTGTTAGGATGAACCAATAGATCTATATTTCACTTTGATTAGATCCTTTACAATAGATCACCTCTTGTGATTGATGAAATCTTTTACTGCTCCTTGTGGACCTTGCTGAATGTACTGCACTACTGCTGAATTCACTTATGTTCTTTATTTATATATGAACACACACCTTTTCTTGCTTTCAATCATTCATACATATCTTATTTTTCATACATATTGAAAGATGTAATGCTTTATACATATATATCATTCTAGCAATTATAGATGCAAGGTCGGCTAAACATAAGTAAACAAAATATAACCGAGTCAGCCAAATAGTAAAGTAAACTTGAGTTCCTCAGGCAGACTTGATGACCTTCTAATACTCGACAACCACTACGTTACTCAGCATCATCATGCACTCGGTGGAGGTAGGGGCTTGGTTCATACTAGTCATACAACATTTCCTGGAACTCGGTAAGCATTGGTGACTTGGTAGATATAGTGTCACTAACTTCTTCGTTAACCTTCTGAGCTTGGTTATCACTAAGTCCTTCTTCACTCGATCATCACTGAGTGCTTCCTCACTCGGTTAATACTAAGTGTATTTTTACTCGGTTAACACTAAGTGCATCTTCACTCGGTTAACACTAAGTGCATCTTTACTCGGTTAACACTAAGTTCTTCTATACTCGGTTAACACTAAGTGGTTCTATACTCGGTTAACACTAAGTGCATCTTCACTCAGTCTGAATTGTATTACTCAGTCTGAACTGTATTACTCGATCTCGGTTAGAACTGTGAGATAAGTGTTGTCACTAATGGAAAATAACTTTATGCCAACATATAGTTCTAGTTTTTCTTTAAGAACTTAATTGGAAATGGTGGAGTCACCCACTTCTTGAGTGACATGACCATCATCACTTGAACTAGCTTGTTCGATAGATTTGGGAATCCATTGCTATCTCATCTGCTTCCTAATGTTATCACCTTTAGCTTTCTTTTCATCTTCAACTCTACCTATATTCATGCAATTCTTAGCTATATGACCAAGTTTAGTGCATGTGTAGCATCTTATTGTAGTATCCTTTCTTCTCAAATGATGCCTTGCAAAATTTATGCCGATGTGTCGATATTCTCCATAGTAATGACATCTACGCCAAGTATTGTAGTCCCAACCAAATATTTTCTTTACAAATTGTTTAGCTAGATTAAATGGTTTAGATTTGCATTCAGATGCCTTATGACCTTGTTTCTTGCATTTGTGACATTTACCTTCAAACTTTGGTTTCTCCTTGCATTCATTAGCTTTATGAGCATGTTGACTGCAATTATAGCATTTTCCATTGAATTTTTCCTTTCCATTGCTCCAACATTTATTTGATGTATGGCATATCTTACCACAGTGATTGCAAGTAGGTCTTTGATTCCTTTGAGCACATTGTTTGGAGGATGCACCTTCTTCTTTGTATCCAAGTCTTGCTTTACCCTTTTGCCTATAAAGATTCTACTCACTTTGCTAATTCAATTGATCCATGTCTACTTGGGATTTCATTATTCTTTCATTAAGTTGCTTATCAAAATTTAGATCAACTTTCAATCTTTCATTGATTTTCCTTTTAGTGTTTAAATCATTCCTTAACCTTTTATTTTCAGATCTCAAACTGATGATTTCCTCATTTTCATTGGAGAGTTGATTCATAAGACTTTCTTGTTGAAGGGATTGATTTTGAGTTTCATTATTTCTAGCCTCCAGGTCTTCACTTAACTTATTTCTTTGTTCCAAAATTTCACACAATCTTAGTGACTGAATTTCTTATTCTCTTTTCAATTTTCTTACCTCTTCTTGCAGGGAGCCATTCTTTTCTAGGAGTTCTTTGATTACCTCATTTTCTTGATCCAAACTACTTGAAGGGAAAATTTATTCAATCTTTTCTTCAACATATTGGTGGTCATTCATCTATTTTGCAAGTTCCTTCCTTCTTTATAGGGATTGGGAAAGATGCTCTTTTGCTTCCTTAAGTTGACCTATGGCCATCTCTAGATCTAGCTTCTTGATGGGGACACAACCCAAGAATAGAATGGACACAACAGAAAAGAGAAATTATATTAACTAAGAAATAATCTAGTACAAATAGTACAGAAAAAATAAACTTCAGAACATGCCCTAAGGGCTTACAATAGAATAAATATGGAGAATATTTCTCCTTTTAGCACCTCCTCTCAAACTCCACTCCGAACTGCCTTTTACAATGCCAGAAATCTCCTTAAATAGACCCCAGAGGGTTAAGGACTAGGAGTACATTCTAGAAAGTGCTAGTAGGCATCCACCAACGAAATAGAAGGTTTCGGAAGCTGCGTTAGAAGTTGGTGCAAATCTAGAAGAATCCAGAAACGGTAACTGAACTTTCGGGAGGCATAACTTTTGAACCGTAGCTCCGATTGACAAACCGTTTACATTTTTGGAAAGCTCTCGAAGCGTTCTATAGCCGTATGGATGAGCTTAGCTCATCTCCCATTTTTTGACCCTTTTCGAGGTCATTTAATGCCCCAAACCTGACTTTGAAGCATTCTTAGGAGGCCTCCAAAACCCAAAAAAATGCAATAACTTTCAAACCGTGGGGCCTATTGACCTGATTCTTTTTTTGGAATGCTCTAAATCATGATTACATTCATCTGGCCAATTCACACCTTCTAGTTTACCGAAATGATGGCCCAAATACATGCTCCTATTTTTTTGGGATTTTCAAACGCACTGATAGTTGAACTATGAGAGTTGGAACCTTTATTTGAGCCAAATGGGTATCCAAAAATGTAAAGACATGAAATAGAAACTAAGTGAAAGTACATTTTTCTGGGTGACACAGGATTGTCCTTATACCTCTGGATGCTCATGCATCACTTCTCATTGTCAATAGCTTTGTCAAGTCTGAATATCTCCATTGTCCTTGATCTTTTCTCAAGTTTTAAAACTTTATCCTAAGAACCACAAAGCTCTGATACCAATTGTTGGAAATAATCAAGACTAGCTAGGTTACTAAGAGGGGAGGAGTGAATTAGTAACCTCAAAACTTTTTAAAAATTCAAAACTTAACAACATAATCCATTCATCTTTAATTAATCTAATCTACTCCATGCATTATAAATTTAAAGATAAACATTCATGGCACATGAACACAATATTTGGTGACCTAGAAACCTTTTAATAAGAAAGTAAAATTGGGGTGGGGATGATACCCACAAAACTTCAATACTACATTATAAAGTTGGCCTGTTAAGGCTTACAATGATCACTTCTGATGATCTTTCCTATTGGGAGCAATTAGGACTAGTAGGTCCACCTTGTTAGAGGTTTTACAAACATAAAATGAAGTATACACTCTATTAAGAGATTTGAAGAAAATACTATTAAGTCTACCCTATTAAAACATTTGAATTTGATTCACCTATTAGGATGAAATAGTATATTTGACTTACAACTTATTTTCTAATTAGATCCTTGGTATGTTGATCACCTCTCATGATAGATGTGACTTGACTGTTCCTAATTTGACCTTGTTGAATACTCTACTCTGCTGTTGATTCACATTCGCATTCACTCTTCTCAAAACATTACAACTTCATCATGCTTTGGTATGATACAATGCATTACATATATACCACCCACCTTCTGATATTTATAAGGTTAGCCAAAACACAAGTTAACACCAATATTACTAAGTTGGCCCAAATGTAGAAACTTAGGTTCTAAAAGCTAACTTGGTGACTTTCTAATACTCAATGTCCACTGCATTACTCAAAATTGTCATGCATTCAATAGAAGTAGAGGCTCAATCCATACTTATCACTCAACATAGCTTAGAACTCGGTGAACATTGGAGGCTCAGTAGATATAATGTAACTAAGTAGAAATTGAGTACTATGTTTACCTTACCTGCACTCGATAAACACTGCTAAGCTCGGTAACCACTAACTACTCAGTCTGAACTGCCGGACTATTGAACTCCCTTGGTAAACATTGAAATGCTCATGTGAACTATGAAACTTGGTAACCAGTAAATTTCTTGGCAAACACTGGAGACTGAATGATGTACTTGGTAACCATACATAATTATGAATAAGTGTTGTCATTGATGACAAATATAACTTAATGCCAACACGTAACTCAAAGCTCATGAGGGCTATTAATGTAATGTTGAATGCTATAGAATGGTAATATTAAGGACTAAAATAACCTATCTAACTTTTAAGGGATCACATTTTTTCTGGATTCAACACAACGATCTCACTCAATGCCAAAACTTGTAGTGTGTGTCAGTTCACAAGTGCATCACAGTGTAGCTTTGAAACCATTGATCTTGGCATCAAATTTTCAATGCCATTAGCTCCAAATTGGTGGATAAACCTGAATGACATCCTTTTTCTAGTTGTGGAGAGCCTCCATCATTCATGGCCAACCTATATTGAGGAGTCCCAAAGGTGCTCAAGTGCGTTTTGAGGTTGATCTTCTAAGGGTCATAACTTGGAGCTCATTAGGGTTATTAATGAAATTTTGAATGCTATAGGATGTTCATGTTGAGGAATAAAATAACCTATCTCATTTTTTATTGATCACATTCTATTTGAATTTGGCACATCAATCTCGCTTGATGCAAAAACTCGCAGTGTGCCTCAATTCATAGGTGCATCACAATGTAAGTTATAAACCACTGATCTTGGAATCAAATGATCAGTGCCATTAGCTCTAGATGGGTAGATGAAACCTAGTGACATCCTTTTTCTAACCACAAAGAGATTCCATCATTCATGGCCACCCTATATCGAGGAGTCCCCAAGGTGCTCTAAGTGCATTTCAAGGTCAATCTTTCAAGGGTTGTAACTTAGAGCTCATGAGGGCTATCAATGAAACATTGAATGTTGTAGGATATTCATGCCAAGGAATAAAATAACCTATCTCATTTTTGAGAGATCACATTCCTTTTGGATTTAGGATAGCAATCTTGCTTGATGCCAAAACTCCTAGTGTATCTCAGTTCATAGGTGCATCACAGTGTAACTTTGAAGCCAGTGTTCTTGGCATTGAATTGTTAGTGCCATTAGCATTTAATGGGTAGATAAACCCTAGTGAAACCATTTTTCTAGCCATTGAGAGCCTCCATCATTCGTAGCCACCCTATACTAAGAAGTCCCCAAGGTGCTCTAAGTGTGTTTTGAGGTCAATCTTTTGAGGGTTGTAACTCAGAGCTCGTGAGGGATATTGATGAAATGTAAAATTATATAGGATGGTAATGTTGAGGAATAAAATAAACTATCTCATTTTTGAGAGACCACATTACTTTTTCATTCGGCACAATGATCTTGCTTGATGTCAAAACTCGCAATGTACCTCAGTTTATAGGTGCATCACAGTATAACTTTGAAATCGATGATCTTGGAATTGAATATTTAGTTTTATTAGCTCTATATGGATGGGGTATCATCCTTATTTTGTCCATGGAGATCCTCCATCATTCATGGCCACCCCATTCTAAGAAGTCCCCAAGGTGCTCTAAGCGTGTTTTGAGGTCAAACTTCTAAGGGTCATAACTTAAAGTTCATAAGGGCTATCTATGAAAAATTTAATTCTATAGGATAGTCATGCCATGGAATAAAATAACCTATCCTATTTTTGAGAGTTCACATTCCATTTGAATTTGGTAAAACGATCTTGCTAGGTGCAAAAACTCATAGTGTAACTTTGAAACCGTTGATCTTGGAATTGAATTGTCAGTGCTATTAGCTCCAAATGGGTGAGTGAACCCTAGTGACACCCTTTTTTCAGCCATGAAAGTCTCCATAATTTTTAGCCACCCTATGTCAAAGAGTCTCCAAGGTGCTCTAAGTGTGTTTTGAGGTCAATCTTTTGAGGGTTGTAACTTAGAGCTCATGAGGGCTATCGATGAAATGTCAAATGCTATAGGATGTGCATGCCAAGGCTTACAATAACCTATCTCATTTTAAAGGTGTGGTAAGTGCATTTGGGCTGGTGAATTATTGTGACATCTTAAGAGATTGTAGAGATTATTTCAAATTCAACATATAGGATAGCATTTCAAATTAAATATTGCATCAAAAATTGATTTTAAAGGTTGTTAAAATGTTATTCACAAACATGATCAAAATGAATGATATTCCATAAACATGAAAAATACACATGATCCATGATAATTTGAAAAATAATATACTAAATTAATATTTTTTTCATTGTGTATGGGTACAAGTACAAAGTTGTGTCACCTTTTACGATGACTTATTACAATGACTAAATTTGAGTATTTTTATCTAAAAAATCAATTTTGTTCAAAGATATGTTCTAGATAAATTCCTTCTAGCTAAGTTATATATGGTCTCACACTTTTCCAATTGGAAATGCCAATTATGCATGTTTTATACTAGTTTTTATCAAATTACTAAAGAAATAAAATTATTTCAAAAAAGTGGTGTTTGAATAACTCTTACTATTTTTTATGATATATTTTTAATAACATATAGACACCATTTTATAGAGCTCAGAGTCAAAAATATTTTCATATAGATTTTATAGTATTTTAATTAGTTATACTATATTATTATTAAAAAATTCTATAACCTCATATTTAACACTCAAAAAAAATTATTAAATCATATGAAAAAAATTTAAAACCTATATGATTTTCTATAGTAGAGAGTCCTCTTCTAGAATGTATAATTTTCTCCTAGTTAGAATAGATTTGTTTTGGAAAATGTGGTGGGAGATGAAAACTATTGATTTCAAGTGAGTTGAAATTTGAATCATTATAAAAGATAAAATATAGGTCTAAATCCGACTTTTATGTTTTGATTGTTGTAGTTATATATATTAGCTATAACAAAGTTTGAGATCAAAGGGAAATAAATTTATTTTGATATAGTTTTGTGGTGGGAACTAGACCCCTAATTTTCAACATTTTTTAGCAGCTAAAACATTATCTATGAAAACTAGGGAAATGTATCAAGTGTTATTCTAAATAATTATTAAAAAATATAATCCTAAACATCATCAATTTCTACACATTTCATTAGTTTACTTCATTTTAAAATTCAAAATAATAATACCAATTTTATGTTAGTAAAGGTGAATAGTTATACTTTTGTTAGCCTTTTCCTTTAAACAAGGGTGACACAGATTTGTGTTTTTACCTGCACATAAATGACAAAAATATATATTAAAATACATGTATGAATAGAAAAATTACACAAATATATATATATCAAAGTTCATGTATCCATAGATGAATTATGCAAATATATATCAAAATACAAAGATCCATATACAAATTGTGGCTGATCATGCTATCAGAATGTGTATAATATCAATTTTTTTGTATACAATGTGGCATAAGCCATCTCAAAATGTCTAGTGACGCATCCTATGACAACTATACTATCCTATGCTGCTAGTTAATGATCAAAATACAACCTCTCTGCTGCACTAAGTGGATCAGATGCCTCCTACATAAACAAAAAAGGAAAACCCAAAGTTAGACTACTAAATTTATATGATTCTATATATCTAACATTTAATTACTCAAATGAATAATGATCATTTTTTTAATGAATATTTATACTATTAAACTTTCATCATAAATACCTCTCTTGTCAACCTCCTGTGCCAACCAAGAGTCCTCTCATATGTCCTTAGCAATGCTTGAACCTCGTTCATTATGGCCTATGTATGTTGAAGTATGTTTTTCAGATGAATCTACAAATTAAACTATAACATTATAATTCATAGCATGCTAAATTTACAACATATAATCAAGAATTCATACTACAACTTATCTATTTTGATGACTCCTCTAGATATAATCGTCACATCAATAAAGATACAAAACTCTGGCATCCAACCACCCATGCACTAGGTGTTTCCTATGAGATACAAAATACTAGTTGTTAATATCATAGAAATAAGTTTTGAATTTATTTAGGAAAATAAGGAAAATAAAAAATAAATGATACTTATACATATAGTGGGGCTCTCACTATGAATGGAAATGCCAGAGTGTCTATGATGTGGAATCAACCTAGACTCATCACTAGTAGCCATGCCCTATACAATAAAGAATGTAATTAAATTTCATTACCACAAATATTTTACAAGAATACATCAAAATTTAATCACTTTCAAAGCACCTAATTACCTTTCCCTTGTCAATGGGTTGTGCCTCAGCCCCCGCACTCTGCCCCCCACTAACAAGTGATACCTACAAGACAAAAAAAATTAGAGACCATATATGATCTAACATCAAATAGAAAAAATAATCAGAACACAATATAATATACAATAGATGTGTCAAGGCCAAAAAAAATAGCTAGGAGCATGACATTATCAAGCTTTTTAAGCTCCTCCTTAGTGATATACTAAACATGAATGAAGATCCCATACATGTATAAGTTAGTATGGGTTTAAAATTGAAATTGCTCTATTATAAAGACTAACTTTAAATTGCATATGTGGTAAAAAAAATGGATACATGTATCAACACAAAAGGATTCCATGTCTCTACATGCCCCTCCTCTCTCACATTAGGGTGTGTAGCCTTTATACGTGCATCTAGCATATCCTCCTCAAATACAAATTGATACTCAGGAAAATCACTTGTGGGACTTGGACAAATACTCTTGCATGTTATGCAAGTACAGGACACACACATGTGATGAGCTCACCAATGATGAACTCCTGGCAACATCATCAACATGGGGAGACAACATTGACCTAGTCTAGGATATCAATAGGCTACTCAATCTATGGATCACTCTAATAGTCTGAGAGCTAGCCTCTATAATGATATTAGGATTCTACACTGGAGGAGGGGTGAACATAGCAATGGGGGGACAAAAGTACCAGCTTTATTCTACTGGGCAAAGGGTCAATCCTAAGGAGGTCCTCCCCCTACACCCATGTTGGGCCTCATGCTCCAATAATTCACCTTGAGGTCCAACACAAATTTGACATACAATTTTCTAATGAAATAAAATGGCACCTCTAAATTGTTGTGTGGAGGGATGTCAAAAACCATCCACCAACGATCCCAAAAGTTTGCACTCATAGCCTCATTTGTGCACCATTTAATTGATAGTTTGGACTTTGTGCATTCTACTTGTTTACCAATTTTTGGGTCCACAAAAAGGCTAACGATATCATCTTTAGCTATATTTAGGGTTGTGACCTTATCATAGTCCAACCCATCATCAAACATGGCATGCATTTGGTCACGCCAGTGAAGAGGAGCATTTTTTTCATTGGTAATTGTTTCAACATTATCCACTATGGTTTTTAACATGGATAATATGGGAGCTAATGCAGGTATAGTGTAATGTGTGGTTGCAAAACCTTTAGTTTGGCAAGATTCTAAAATATCTAATCTTTAATTCAAGGAGGGTTTTGAGGGGGTAGGGAATCATTTGGTGGATAGTTTAGAGGGGGTATTGGATCATTTGGTAGAGGGTTATAAGGAACATTGTTTCCTGCCTCAGTATCATCATTTGAGTTAGCCATACCTATTAATTTGTAAAACATAATTTCTATTAAAAAATCCTAAATTTTAACAATTTCTATTAGAAAAACTAATTTTTAAGAAATTCAATTTAAAATAACTAATTTATAATAATATTCATTGAAAACATTAAAAAAAACTAAAAATATTACCTTATCTGATACCCGAATTGACCTCCATGCTCAAACCAAAACAAATGCAAATGTAAAAAGGATCTCAAGTTTTATTTCTTAAATCAATGCTATAGGTTTCATGCATCTAATTTCATATCAATTACTCAATATTATCAGGTATTCGATATGAAATTAGATACCTGATTACCAATCAGATACCCAAAAAGGCTTGGTCTTAACTTTTTAGCCTTGTTATCAGGATGGGTGGAAAAATGTCAAGGAAAATTTTGCAACACTTTTAGACATTTTCAAACTCCACTTTTTCACATCACCACTTTTTTGGCACACCATGATCTTGCACATACCCTTTTCTAGATGTTTTTGAGTAGTCAGGTTTTTGGGTTCTATTTGGGTTAGTATTAGGGCTTGAGTTAACCAATTTTTCTTTGACCTCGGACTAATAAACATTGTTTTTTTGTAGATTCAATGGTTTCTTCTTCATCCTCCCTTGGTGTAAAGATGGTCCCAAAACCCACGGTATTCAAGTTTCAAGGTGTTCTGACCAAGTCATGCTTTCAAGATGACTATTTAGAGATCTGGGACATGAACTTGGTCACACAAACTTGAGTGCATTCCTAGCATTGTGCAACAAACCAAAATAAAGGTCTCCAATGATATCTACTTTGATCCACTTAGGACTTGGTAATGAAACATCACATCCAATTTTAGTGTAGTCCTCATAATTGATTACGACTCTTGCGAAAAACTATGTTCCTAAACAAAGGGTTGTGAAGAGATAACTAGAGAGATCATCTTGGATCTTTGACCCAATGATATAGAGAAGGTGTTCCATCTTTTGAGGAAAGATCAATTCATTAGATTAACCTACTACCAAGAGGAGAAATGGTACAAGGAACATGTTGATGAAGCTTCTAAAATTATTCAATCTTCATACCTCATTGAGAAGACTCCTTTGAACTATAATACAAGCAAAGTAGACATGATGAGATGATATATAAAGGAATTTATTTGATATTTGATCATACTCTTTAGTAGAATCAGGGGCTTTCCAGCATTGAGGCACTTTAACATATGGATGGTGCATTTCACTAAAACTATCAAGACAACAGAAATGCCAATTAATTGGGCTTCCATCCTCGGTAAGAACTTGGGTGAGCAGTTGGTGGTGGTTAAGAATAATCATAAATTTTACATGACATCATATTTTGCATACTTGTTACCCACAACGGTGACAAATTACTTGGGGCTCTATAAAAAGAATAGCATGCAAGATGTAAATGCATGACCCTATATAGTATATCCTTAACTTGTGAAGAAGAAGCTTCCAGAGCACTGAAAGGAATATAGTATTGTGAATGATGTATTTATATTCATAATAAAACAGTTTATTGAAGGGGATTATGCGAAGAGGATGTTAGAGGAGGCAGTAGCTAAGATATTAGAGGTTGGAGCCTACTACATCTAGTTTCAAACATTCACATATTTGAGTATAGGTAGTACAACTATCAACCCCAAGAAGCTCCCTAGGTATCCCATTGATAGACTCATTCTACTGGAGATCACTCAACAAATCTTGTCTACATATGATAGAATTAGGAAGCAACACAAAATATGTTAGATATGGCCTATTACTATAGGACCTTTTAGTGTGATCTGAAGATAAGATATTCCATCTTTTGAGTCTGAATGAAATAACTCTCCTCAACCCTATTTTGATAACATTGGAAGAGTTCAATGTCTAGCTTACAAGACATTTCAGCATAAGATGTAATCAAAGATCATTGGATGAATGCAATTTATGACTACAACATCCATATTCAACATTATTGTAGGATGACTCTCTATATGGTAGGAAGTTCTTTAACAATAAAGATTCATTTGAAGGCAATGCAAGAGGATGCAGAGGATCTTCTAGATACATTTTTCAATAGGGACAAGATTGGTGACCGGCATATCATGAAAGATGAGATTGATAAAGAAGAAATATTAGACATCAATCAAAGGGTGAGGTATGTCATCAAATTGACAAAGGATTGGATCAAGAGACCTTTCAAACTTCATCCAATTCCTCAAGTAATGGTCTTCCACACTCAAGCATTCCTAGCTAAAGGTTGAGGAGCTCTAGTCACAATGCCAAGATTTATAGCTTAATTACTAGTGAGACCCAAAATGGTGCACCAAATTGATAGACTAGTTGGATATTGGAGGGCTCAAAACGGTAAAGGCAAGAGGAAGAGAACTCCTCAACAGGCTGAGCCAGAAGAGGAAGGGACTCAAGCACCTCCACAACCAAGAGAAAAAAATATACAAGGGTTTGAGAATGTGGAAGCTGCACAAGCCCAAGATAATCCTCAAGTGTCACCAGCTGAACAAGGCCAACGAGAAGCTAAAATAGAATTACAAGAGGTGTCTTTGCCTCAACAAGAGGTACAAGCCTCCCCTTATGGTCCTAAGAGAAGAAAGACTAAGACTCGAGTCAAGAGGAGGCAAAAGATCATTCAGAGAGTGATTCCCTTCCCATTAGTCCCCAAAGCTATCCCAAAAGAAGATGAAGAAGAGGATGATGAGGATGAAGAGGATAACCTTTTGTTGAATAGGAGAACCCATCTTGCTAGAGCCATGAAGTTAGAAAGGAGAAGAAACTCTATAATTACACTACCATCCATTCCCAAGCAACCCATTCAGTATATAACCTATAAGGATAAAATGCAATAATGGATAGATGAGAAGGATAATGAGGGAAATAATGTCTTTTAGATGTCAGATTTTGATTTTATGCCACTTGGCACTAAATTGGTTAGGGATAAAATTAGAGATAATCCAATCAATCAACCTTAATAGGAGGATTAGAGTTAGTTGCCACCTGAGCCAAGAGGACCCAAAGTAGGCCTACCATTATCCATTCATGTTACATTTTTTGTAGACAACAGATTGGCTACCCCTATTTCTCCAACCACCAAAGAAGAATAGGTTTAGGAAAAACAAGAGGAAGAGCTAGAACAAGTGTCCCCTGAGAAAGTGTTAGAGGAAGGGAAAATAAGTGAGAAACCTCAGCAAACTTCCAAAGATGTAGAGTTGACAACTATGGATTCCATAGATATAGAGGCTCCTAGTGCGGATCCCTCACAGAAGGAGAGGACTCCAAAAAGGAGGGATAAAGGAAAGAGCATAGCTGAGAAAACTCCTCTGTCTTTGAAAGGTAAATTCCTAATAGAGTATGTACCTAGATGTCTAAGAAAATAGCTCATTAGAAATAGAAAGTAGCAATTCACCACTGAGGAAGATGATAGAATGGAATTAATTGAAGTTCTAATGAAACCTAAGTCACCCCCAAAGGATGCATGGGCATTAGCCTTCATCATGAGTATTTAGAACTAGGACTTATTTTCTCACATAGCTATCCCTCCTATGAATACAGATATTGAAGAATTGACTCTAAGATATTATTAGATAGGGGAGGTCATGCTGGGAAAGCCTACATTGGATACTACTAAATTGATGGTAATGACAAGGATCAAAGAAGTGTTTAGGCACTTGGAATAGGATGGGGTAGAATTGACAACTCTTGATAGGAAAAATGAGATCCTAAAAGGATATCTAAGTGAAGTTTTTGGTCCCTTAGATTCTACAAATCATGAAGAAACTTTGAATGCAACACTAGAGAGAAGGGATAGGACTGCAAGCCAATTGGATCCATTTTTGAAAGCTTGTTAGCAATGGCAAGAATGTTTTCAAAAGAAAAGAGTACAAATTATATAGGGAAATCTTAAGTTATTACACCACATGAAAGATAATGCGGATAGGCTAGTGGCCATTTTGAATCAAGATTTTAGTTTGATGGATGAAGTACATACCTAGGGGAAATATTTGTCAGCATTATAGTCTATAAAAGGACAAAGGTATTAGATGTTGATGGTAGTATATATAGCTGAGGGATTAGATAAAATTGATGATTAGATAGAGAAAATTGTGGATGGCAATAAAGTAACATGAATATTATACGCGAAGATTCAAAAGCTCAAGAATCAAACCCAAGAGCAAATTTTAAAGGCTGAGAGGCATTATAGTGATGCGTGTTTAGAAATGTTTGAGGATGATTCTAGGGAGAAGTTAGTATTTGTAGAGGTAACAGTTGAGAAATTTTAGAAAACTTTTGAAGGGGTTACTAATGATGATGATATTAGGCAAGCATTTAGAACAGAGGAAGCATTATTAGAATTGGATTTAAAACTCAGCAATTTTGTAGAGACTTGCATCAAGGTGGGCAACTAGTAGAAAGTAAAGGACTATTATGAAACCTTAGATTTTCAAGATGTAGCTCAAGTCACCGAGATCATTGAGAAATTAAATGGCAAATACCTAGACATAGCTCTGGTATAAAGGGGAACAAAATCCAGAAGCCAGAATTTGAATTTTGACACTTAGTGATATTTTGAATTTTTTGAACCTACTTCTGAGGTGTACAAGCACACTAGGTGCATAGTTGCACTAGGTCTACAGGTGTGCTAGTGCACTAGGTGTGCAGATGCACTTTTTTAGTAGTGTTTTGGAAGATTTTAAAGGATTTAGAGGTGTGTCGATAGTTAACTACCAATTCTAAATTTAGATCTTCCCATGCATTGAAAATGCATTCTGACAGCAATTTTAACTCCTACAGATGCCTAGTAAAGATGGAGCTTCTATTTTTGGCACTTTTAGAAAATCCTACATTATCTAATGAATTTCTTCTTCTTATTTTCTCAAGCTTTCTTTATTTTAAGACATGTAAAGGCTCATGCATCCAATTGATGATATAAATATGGATGGAGTCCTAAAAAGCACCAATTAGATGGTCAGTTTGTACATAAATAGTTTTGTTTTATTAGTTTAGAAGCATATGATTGCATAAAGATATCTCTTGCACTTAACACAAATTGAGGAGAAGATTTCTTATAAATTAAGGAATGTAATATGTATTCCAAGTTGCCATTTTTTTAATGCATATAATATATGCTATTGGTGCTCACATTTGGAGTGTAGTGATTCTTACCTAAGTGTGTTGTATTTTGTGATTGTATGTTCATGGAATATAATTTAGCTAAAATTTTATTACATTTTTTTGGTTGTGTGATCTTTTAATTTTGGTGTTTGCTATGATTCTACAAATTTTGTTGACGTACTTTGTTCAAGAATAGATCACAATATTGTTCCTACATAGTTTTTTTTCTCACAATAACATACTTTCCATGGCCTTGTAATCTGATGAAAAGTGAAACATCTTATAGTTACTGAATTCCCATCAATGATTGCATTAGTGGAATTAAGGAAGCACTACTATTTTTATTGATTACCCACTGATCTTTTCCAAAGCTTAACTTGTAGACATTTTGTTTGCATAGTTTATCTGCATTAGGATTTTACTCTTATTTTATTTGCTTAAAATTCTTGTTACACTATCTTCATTATTTTCTTTACTAACCCCTTAGTTAAATTAGGAATTCATATAGTTACATTGTTAGATTGCATTCATCATAAAAATAGAAATATATATATATATATATATATATATATATATATATATATATATATATATATATATATATATATATATATATATATATATATATATTGTGTTTTATTCTTTTGAGATAGCAAGCAGATTCAAAATCTTATCTAAATTGTTTAATGAACCAACAAAGGCCTCCTTGTGAACACTTACATAAATCTTCAACTGAGTAGATTCCAGTAGGTTGTATATATATATATATATATATATATATATATATATATATATATATATATATATATATATATATATATATATATATATATATATATATATATATATATATATATTGTGTTTTATTCTTTTGAGATAGCAAGCAGATTCAAAATCTTATCTGAATTCTTTAATGAACCAACAAAGGCCTCCTTGTGAACACTTACATAAATCTTCAACTGAGTAGATTCTAGTAGGTTGTAGGATCACCGGGTACCTTGGAGTTGATTCTAGATTAAATTTTCAAGGGAGGAGTTATAAAGGATTCATGTTGTTAAGCATCATGAAAAATGACAACTCAACAAGGACTTCATTCATTAATCTCATAAAAGTGCTTGGAGCATTAGATAGGCCAAAGGGCATTATAACCCATTCAAACAATCCTTCATTGGTCTTGAGGGAAGTTTTCTATTCGTCCCCCTCTCTAATCCATATCTGGTGGTAGCCACTTTTTAAAGTCAATTTTGCTATAGAGTCAGTGCACAATCTCCATATGCCTTCCTTCTTGGGAGCAAGTACTGCTGGAACAACACAAGGACTAATATTTTTTCATATAAAATCTTTGTCTAGAATACCTTGTATCTACCTAGCTGTTTTTGCCTCTCTTTTTTTGGTGTTAGTTTATAGGCTTCTCTATTAGGCAATGTGGAACTAGGGATTAGGTTAATACAATGACTAATCTCTCACATAGGTGGTAAGGCATTAGTCTTTTCATCAATAATCGTCCCTTTGTATTGTTCTAATAAGTCTGCAACTTATTTTGGACCTACTCTCCTTACTTTTTTTTTCTATTGATTTTGGCTTCACTATTACAGAAAAGCATGGGACATTCTCCTCCTTTAGTGCTTTTAAGAATTCCTTTTCTCCAACTAGGGTCACACTACTACTTAAGGCTTCCTCCCTTCACCCACAAGCAATGGTGTTATAGTACAATTCACCCCATCTTTGACCAAAATGTATACATTCTTTTTCCCCTCATATTGGGCATCAACATCATACTGCCATGGTGTCCCTAAAAGGAGGTGGTATGCATCCATGTTAGTAACTTCACACAAGACCTTGTCTTTATACTCCCCTATTTGAAATTCTACCCAACATTGCTCATTTACTATGGGTTTTTGGTCCTTGTTTAACTAAGACACCTTATAAGGGTTTGGGTGTGGAAATTTCTTCAATCCAAGTTTATTAAACATTTCTATAGATGTTAGGTTCTCTATTGAACCAAAATCAAAAATCACTTTAGAAACCTTTTCATTTACCTTGCAATGTGTCTTCAACAAGGTTTTCCTTTGGGAAGGCTCCTTCTACATTAGCACCTTAGAGTGTGTTCTATTGAACATGATACATTCTCCTTGCTCTGGTTTAGTAGGTCTATAGACACATGAATGGTAAGAGGCTACACTTTAACAGTCTTCCTCTTGGGTAAGTTACACTGTTCTCTCATTTTCTTGATGGCTTCGGCCTGCTCCATTCTTGCTTGGACATATGAAGGATTGATGTCCAACATGGTTTCAAGGAAAGAATCTATGTACTAGCTAACACATTATTTCCTCTCTCATTTGATCTCCCCCTACTATTTCCTTTGCCTCCTTTGAAGTTTCATCTAGAGCTTGTGTCTTTATCATTCTCCTGATTGCTTGATCCTTCTTGAGGTCTTAGTGTTGAACCTCTTCCTTGGAACCTTCCTTTGCCTTTGAAATTAGTTACTTTCCCTTTATTATGGTTATTCTTTCTCTTGATCATATCGTCAATCTTAAGAGAAAGTTGATAGCATTTGTGTACTGATCCTACTGATGCTAGAGTCATTTCATCCTATATGTTTTACTTGAGGCCATTAATATACCTAGCAAGTTTTTTCTTTTCATTCTCATACACCTTGGCCCAAAGAGTCAATGTATGGAACTCTTCGGTGTAGTTTCTCACATCCATGTACCTCTATTTAAGGTTCTTCAATTTCTTGTAGATCATGACTTCATAGCCATCAGAAACAAATTATTTCATTATCTCTATCATCATCCTCTTCTAAGTGGATATGGCCCATTTCTCCTCTTCCATCCTCTCATTTAGAAGGAAGTTACACCAACTCAATGCTAGTCCTTTCATTTTAGATTTTGTTGTCTTCATCTTTTGGCTTGTAGAGATCTCTTCATACTCAAAATAGTTCTCAAGGGCTTCAAGCCATTACATGCATGCTTCTGGTTCTACCTACCCATCAAATGTGGGTAAATCTCCTTTATCCTTCTTCCCTACTGTCTGCAGGGTTACCACATTCGTTCTCTAATCTTCAAGCACATGAGGTAAGTCATCCTCCTCTTCTTCCTCTCCTTCAAACTCTCCTTGCTCTCCTTTGCATACTTTCCCCTTTATTTTTTCAATCTCTCTTCTCAGAGTCCTATTTTCTTCTCTCATGGCTCTGCTCTCAACCAACTACTCTTTCACAATCTTTTCCAATTCTATATTATTTATCCTCAAGGGAATATCTTCCTCTAACATTTAGTGGCTCTAATACCACTTGGTGCATAGTGTGCACATCAAAAGTGTGCTTGAGTCCAATCGTTGAAGGAAAATCAATACCTTGCAAGGTTCTTTAAGACTCTCTTCTCCCACACTTCAACTATTCAAAACTTCTAAAACAACTTCCACGATCTTCTTCACAAATTCCACAAAGTGGTTGTAAAAGCTTACTTAGGATACTAGGGCACAAACTTGGAAATGATCACAACACAACTCCTTGACTCCAATTGAGAATTGGAACACTTCAAGGGACACACAAGGATAATATTTCCACCATAGTTTGGACACCCCAACACTTACAAGCACCAAATGCACTACTTGAGGCCTTGTTTCCCCTAGTAGTACATTTATGGGTTTTAGCAAAACTAGTTAGAAATTCCTAGAAGAACATGGTAAACCAATTATAGCTTCAAACACCTTTTTGGTCCTTCTATCTATTTCCCAACTTTCAACTTCCTAACGTATTCCAACACCATTGAACTCACATGGGCATCTCAGGCCTAATTAGCCAGAAAAGGCTTGGAACACTTGGAAAATAATAAGAATGGGTTCCAAGGTTTTGAAATTGATGTGGAAAGTCTTCCTCTAACTTATCCCAACACAAAAAAAAACTTCTACCAAGTTCTAGACTTCCATCCCTTCACTTACCCTACAAACACTCACAAATTTGGTTGAATACATGTGAATATTCAACCTAGGTCTTGCTCATAGAACCTTTAGATCTCTTGAGAAAGATATGAAATTAAGGAATCTATAAGTACATGTCCTAACCTTGTAACAGCTAGGAGGTTGTTGAATTCCAACAATGGAGTTACAAGTTAGGACCCAGAAGCAATGAAAGCCCTCAATTTCAAGCTTTGCTGACCCAACCTTAGTAAAATAGAGATATCTTTCACCAAACTAAAGAAAAATGAATGAAACCAAGTGAAATGGAATTAGGAGTTACAAGTCTATCAATTTATGCCATATGATCCAGTCAAAAATCTATACAAATTCATACACACAATAAACGCTCAAGAAAATTGTTTATTTCTCCTTAAATTGGATTTGTCCATACAATTTTTCACATCTCTTTTTATTTCCAGAGTGTGGATGCATAAGTACATCATCCCAAATGGTTACAATAGAATTTTGAAAGGTTGGGACGCTTGGGTGAAATGTTTCTCTTTTTGACAACAATTCGTCAACAACAAAAATTACAAATCAACAACTTTTACAACTTTTTGCTTAAGACAAGATTACTTGTTCAAATGGCTTCCTACAAACATTAATAAGGTAGAATGAACATGAAAACATATTAAAGACTCTTGTTTTCTCAAAATGTGCAATTTTAGGATCTTTTTGGGCTAAGTGAACTTAGTTTTATAAGCACACTTGAAGTTCCTTGATCAAACATAAGATCATTGCTTATTACATTCAAAATAAAATCAAAAACATCTTGTTGTGGATCATTATATATGTTTCACAAGGTTATCCTATGTCTTAATCCACATTGTGCACAAAGAGAGAGAGAGAGAGAGAGAGAGAGAGAGAGAGAGAGAGAGAGAGAGAGAGAGGAGAGGGAGAGAGTAGGTGCTTTTTTAAAGTGATTTCCTATAGCACATGTCCTATAGTGTATACACACTATGGAGAATCTCATAGTGCTTATGTGCTATAGCAAGCATGCACTATGACTTGGGCTCCAGAAGCCTAAGCCCAAGTGCTACAATGCGTACATGCTATAGTGCATGCACACTATTTGATATTTTGAAAAAAGAAAAAAAGGTGTCATGTTTTTGGACCCACAACTTGGTGCACACATGCCTCTACATGATCCAATTCCTCAAAGATGAATTTTAAGCTTTGATTCCACCTAACACAAAGAGGGATGAAAAGCTAGGGCCAGAGGCACACTTAGCTATCCAATCACCTTACTGAGTAAACACAACATATGAAAACAACACACAGAGAGAGAGAGAGAGAGAGAGAGAGAGAGAGAGAGAGAGAGAGAGAGAGAGAGAGAGAGAGAGAGAGAGAGAGAGAGAGAATAATTACTTTATTGATTCATCAAATTATCAACATAATGCCCATATGTAAGGCCTTCTGGGTTACAACCAATACAAAGATTCAAATTCAAGATCTACAATCTCTATTAACTCAACTCTATACTCACTCCTCTAGGATCATCTATTCCAAAATCTCTAAGTCCTACCTAATGTAATCCTAAACATTCTTATTTACACTTTTCAAAATGGTTTAAAAAAGATTCTAGATCTTTACATAATAAAAGGCCAACCTTAAAACAATCTAGACACATGCCAAGACAAAATCCTTCCATTAAATTAACAATCCAAATTAATTGTATAAGTTAGCTCAAACTAAGAACCAATTACATACAAACTAAGTCAAAGAAGGAACCAAGCATCAACAAACATCAGGTTCACTCGGCGAATGAATAAACACTCGACCACCAAAGCACTTAGTTGATACTGAACAACTTGGCCAACACTGAAGAACTCAGCAAGAACTACAGCTCGACAAGCACTAGAACTTGGCACTAACATGTAGAATGAACAAAGATGAGTAGGATAGCAAGGCAACATAGGATGTTCTTGCATCTAAAACTATATCTTTTTCTTTTAGAATTGTATAATTAACATTTATTCTTACTATTTGGTCAAATTAGATCTAAATTAAAATAAGTTTTTTCTCACAAAAAACTACTTTCAAAAGTATAAAAGATGTTGAATTTAAAGATTAATTTAATTATTTATTTTTAGTTTCAATTTCCATTTCAACTCAATTCAATCTTAGTTAAATTGTTTATTAATTTTTATAAATACTTAAAAAAATTCAAACAACAATTCAATTATACAAAAAAAAATTATCAATTAATTTTCTAAATTGTTTGATTTAATTGGATGAATCCATATAAGTCTTATATTGGCTGGATTTCATAGACGTTTAATATAATTATTTTCATTCATTTAATTGTTAAAAAAAAAGATATACTTATATTATATATTTGTATAAGAAATATTATTATATATTATTATTATAGTTACTATTTTCGTATTATAATTTATTTATAATATAATAATATCATAGCATATATGCAATAAAACATATATATCAATAATTATATTTATAAATAAAAATTCAATTTCAAATTCAATTAATAATTATTTATACAATTATTATAATAAAGTCTTTATTACTGCAATTATCATTATAGAAAATTATAACTATATAATACTTTTATTATTTAAAATATACTAAATATATAATAAACTTATTAAATTAAATCTTAATTTCTATAAAAGCTAAAGACAAGTACTAAGCCACTATCTGAAACTTGTTCACATAATATATCTACATAAAATGATAACTTCTAGTGTTAAAAAAATTATAAAGCCATGCCATTTCTTCATTGTCTTCTAATTTTTGCACAATCACTTTTAATATTTTGTGTCAAATATTCAATATATTAATTGAATAATAGATAATTATTTAAGGTTATCAAACTTTTAGGTGGGAACCATTTAGTTAAATTACAATTAATATTCACATTGAGCTATAAATACTACACTTAAACAAGAGGCCCTTTTGGGAAAGAGAAGAGTTAGGCACATGTTTTCACAAAAATAGAATCAGATTTGCAAGCTTACCTAATCAAGATCGATTCAAATTTTGAGTGTGTAAGGTTGGGGTTTTATTGAATCCAATTTGCATACACACCCTTCTTATATTATAAATGGGTACAAGAGTTGAGTGTTAATAAGTTCATATCCATTTTCATCTCAAAATTAGAAAAATACTATATAAAATTATAAAAAAATTATAAATGTCTTTCAAAATTTAAGAATCAACATATTTTTAGAAGGTACTATTTAAAATTTTTTAAATGAAAAAAAGAATAATATTACTTTTATAAGAATAGAATCAACTAATTCTGAAATAGTTTTACTCCCACTCCAATTTTTTTTTTTTTAAGTGATAAGAAAAATAGTTAGAATTTAAATCTTTTTATTATTTTTTATATTAAATTTTTAAAAGATATAATTTTATATTTAAATTGAATTATGTTAAATTATAATTATTATTTTTTTCCTTCCACCAAAATTTTTCATATTTAAATCAAATTATGTTTATATGTAAATCATAAATTAAACCTAATTTAAATTGATTTAATAATCCTTTCTAATAATTTATTAACAAAGGAAATAATTGAATAAAAAAATTATTGAAAAAATTATAGTGCATTATCTCTAAGCAATTTAGCTACATCGATATATGATAAAATAATTGCAATAGTCTGCTAAAGAAAAGGGAAAAACCAAGAGAAATAGAAAAAACAAGAGAAAAGCAGAGCAAAGGCATTTTACACAGCGACCGAAATGGAGGATCATGGATCCTTTCTACAGAGGGAGCGGTATTGGCAGAGCTGTAGCTATTGTTGTGGTACAAAAGATGTGAAAACGTCTGTCCTAGTAGATGGGGCTTATTAGCTGTCAATTACAGTGATAGCTCTGGCTGACTCACTGTAGCATTGAGTCAGGTTTCTCCGAAGCTTTCTAAATAAACGCATTTATTTCAATCTTATCACCGGCTATTTTTTCCCCTTTTTTCCACACTCAGGAAATTAGTCGGGGGCGAATCAGATTTAAAAAATTAGAATAATAAAAATGAATTAAAAAATAGATTGCCTGAAACCTTATTAGAAACATTATTCTAATATTGGCAGCAAATCCCCACCTGTTCTGCCGCTGGGAAAATGCAAAGCAATGGTATGAATGCTGATAGAAGCCCTATTGGCATGCGTCTATCGCTTATTCCAAAACAATCATCTTTATGTGGTAATGAAATCAAGTCAATGAGGAGCCGCTACCAAAGACATGATTGATAGAAAGAAAGTCCATTGTCCATAATATTAATAAAGGATTAATATTTCCATTGTCAATGATAGAAAGAAAGTCCATGCTTCTAAATTTAACTATACCTTTTTTCTCGCCTCAATGTCACAGTTGTCTATAATACAACATAAATATTGAGGAAACTAGGATCCTTGTGACACTATTAATGATTTAAAAAATAAAAAAAGAACTTACAATGTACTATAAAATATACTTAGATTTAATCACATTCATTTTTCTTTTATTATTAAATTTTTTTTTAATGGATGGGTTCGTATTGTTAGTATCTAACACAATCCATTTTTAAATAAGTATTCTAGTCTAAGTGTTTGATCAGAATGCTAATTCCATAGTACATAATTGGTTGGTGTTGTGATTTTTTCTTTATGTTTTTTACATAAACTTATCTACAAGTTCCATTATTATTTGCTATTAATAAATTTTACCTTCTAAAAAGTTGTTTCTCAAATGGATAGATAACCTATTCCAAATGTCTTAGTTGTTGTACAATAAATGCTATTCATGGACTATACCTATTGGAAAGGTCCATTGAGTTCTTCCTATATTTAATCATGATTAGAGTTTTCTTTTGGTAATTCTAAGCTTAATGTCCAAAATATCACCAATACTCTTCTTTGATGAATAATCCAATAATATCAAACATATGATATTTTTTTAAAATTTTTTTAGTTCTATTTATTTCGTAGATAATAAGTTAGAATAGTCAACTAGCTCTTTCTATCTTATAAAAGACACTAATATAGAAAGAAGAACAACAATATCAAATCATATTTCACCAAATCAAATCAAATTGGATTTGACTAAATCAAGTTAAATTTCTCTCAACTCACATTGCATTCAAATTCTATAAATCCTATTAGATAGAAAATGGAGTGGAATAAATGGAATTGTAGGGTGTGTTGAAGATGTTGATATAAAATATAAAGTGAATAAGATCATTGCACAAAAGTACAAGACAACTCACTAGGGAAGACATGACAATACAAGGTGAATCGTCTACAAAAGAATTAAGCACAATGGGATTGGTACAATTGACCATCAATTTAATGTTGGAAATTCATTGACAACTCATGCATGTGAGACATTTGTTTGAGTGACTATTTTTCATGCAGGACACATGTCTTGGAGCAAAACATAATATTTTTGGCATCTATCTACTAGGAGAAATTTTAGAGAAAAAGGAGGGTAGATTTGATTCATAAAGAAATCAGTGTTGTGTGATTTGGAGCAATGGATGTGTACATATTTGGCACATACATTAGTAGTTCTAAACTTCATAAATATGAGGATGAATCTCCCATGTATAATATAAAATTTTCAAAAATTATTTCCTATAATTTTGAGCCAATTGGGCCCTTTTTTCAAGTAAGATAGTAGACATCATGTAATAAATTCAACAGGTGAATAGTACTAGCAGCTTTACCCTTGTACCCTTCAAAGGTGCAAGTGCTAGTTAATGGAAATCTTGACCAAGAGCAATGCATTGGATGTACCAATGTTCCATAGCATTTCTGACTAATCTTGTTTTTAATATATTGTTCTTGTAAATGCTTGAAAGGTATACACATGCACCACACTTTGTCTTCTCTTGAAAACACTCTTTCTAATGTTACATTGCCATGAGCTTTTTAATACAATTTATAGTAAGTATAAGGAGGTGGGTTCAAATTGGAATCTATTCCTTTTCTAGTGGGGCGATTATAAATAAAAAATTTAAAGTTTGGAACAAAAACAAGAATTTATTGACAAAAATGACATGTTTCGCTTGGACTTGCTCCCATGAATGATTTATCACTACTAGTGTGAATTTCCACTTAAAAAAAGTTGTGCTAGATTCTCGGTCATCTTTCAATCAGATGGCTTAAACATCACTCTGTAAGGCTTGATTCCTAAACTAAAAGTATTAAATATTCAAAGTTGACTTATATTTCCAAGCTTAATTTCTTCCTTAGTGTGTGATATTTAAAGGTGACCACCTAAAACATCACATAGTAAAGAACAAATTAAGCTAAGAAAAAAAAATTTAAATTGATTATTTAACACTTTTCGATGTTTAAACAAAACTGAAATGGTCTAACTGCAGTTCAAACTCTACAGAATAGACGCTATAAGGGATGGAATGAATATGTACCTCGTCTGAAGAAATTTTTTGTATCCTTCTGCGGTGGGTCATAGAAAGATTGAAGCACTTTCCGCAAGTGGTAGTGTATGTTGAAAATAAACTATTCTTAAGGAAAGAAGAAGATTCAACTCAAATAGTATATTTTTTCTAGTAGTTATTAACGATCCCAGCATCCATAACCAAGAACGATGTTCTAAATATGTATCAACTTTCACCTGACGAACAACTGACCTAGATCAGAAGGCCAGTTTAACACTAATGATCGAATCAGAGAAAAACATGGTCTACATTTATTGGAAAATCTACAAATTAAACAAAACGGTAAACAGAAAAGCAAAGGAGGGAGACGGATGAATTTCTCGAGGACTATGTGTTGCAAGTGATGAACATACAGAGCACTTGCGCCATTGTCATCCAAAGAAGAATTACGGCAGCAATAGAACCAGCAACCAGCCATGGTTTGGAAAAACTAAGCATTTTTGAGTTCATTCCATAATATCTTGTGCTTTCTTCTCGTGTACTTATGCAGCCCCCTTCTCACGTCATCAATTACTTTGCACCATATAAAAGGCATCATTCCTGAGCCTAGAGAGTTGAAGAGGTCCGCCACTTGCTGATTGCTTCCAAGAAAGTTGTGAATCACCTCTGCCTTCCTTAACACAGCAACATCCTCCTCGTTGTAAATCAACTCATCCATCAGTAATACATATTGCGTCTTTGGTCTTGGATAGTACCTCCCTCTTGTCGTTACTTCCATTGCAATTAGATTGCTCAATACTGAATAAAACTGCTGTGTTACCATCATTTCTGGTAAGTAGAGCATCGCTGTTTTCTCATCAAATCTTATCCATCGAATGGCTGAACCTTTCTTTTTCTGGTCGATTGGCATCGGTCACAGGGTGAATGCTCACGCCAGCGCGGGTGAGTTCAGAAGCTGTTGGCAGCTTCACAAAGTCCAGCTGAATTATTTCGCCCGAGCTTGTATATGAGGAGAGAAAGCCGCAACATATCTTACACCAACGTCCACAAATTGTTCTCATCGAATCAACTCCACTTTTAAACCAGATCTGCATACCATTGTGAGATGAAAAGAGTGTTTGCTGAGTATTTCCGGGCCTCCTATTTGATGAAGGAAAGCACAGACACAGCTTACGCCAACGTCCACAAACGGCCAGCTTCATCGAATCAATGGTCTTCCTGAAGTAGATCTGCATCCTATATTTGTCCAAAGGTGGCAATTGATACGCTTCGTCATTCTGGTAGTTCTTAACATTGCTGCCAACGAAACTGCGGTGGAGTATATCGAGGACATGAGAACATTGTTTGTGAGAAGGTGGAATATGCCATCTAAATATTTTATGTCTGCTCATGCACATGAGGACGTCCTTCAAAATCCAGAGAGGGATTTGGTTTTCAAATAAAAGTAAATCACTCATTAATCCTTCCCTTATGGGACTTTGTAATTCGACATCAAAAACTGCATCATATTTCCATGAGAATTCTTTCTCTTCTCTTTCATAGATTTTTTTGGCTTCACTACCCCTTCTTAGATAATTGAGAAGAAAGTCATAAATAAAGCATACATCCCTGGTGACCATCCACACTAATTCTATAGGAGTGAAGGAAATATGTTCACCATAGAACCTCCTAATCTCCTTGTCTTTGGACAACAGCTCGCCTACAAAAAATGATTTGATAGATTCCTGCAGGTGATTTTTCTGTATCCTAATTTGCATCCTTCGAACAGCCTCATTTTTAGATTTCTCCATCCCTCTCAGCTCCTCCTTCCCATAATGGAAAGGGCCGATGGAAACAAAACGTGGAGTATACAGACGGTCGAAGTCTGGCAGTGACCTAGACATTCGAAAGGTGAGAGCATCGCCTACATCTGGTACATCGTCTTCTTTCATTGTCACCCCATGCCCGACTTCACTTATACAGCTGCTCGAATTGATCTCTTCTATTTCTTGATCAGTCGCCATTTAGATGTATTTACCAACTCCCTTCGATCCTGAATATCAGAATTGGCTAGCATCAAGTTTGCTGAGGAACGATGATGCCTCCGAATACATTTATGTTAGTGATTCGCATAAAAGCCAATGCAACCTTCCAATCTTATGTGCGAGCTGGTCCGAAATTGACCTTGTCATAAGACTTTATCATGACGGTTTGGTAATTTTACTGTGTTCCATTTTAACAATATTGATTGTCAACTTTTTAAATGAAGAAGCCCTTTTGCATGGAGAACATTTGCTCACGTTCCACTAAACTAAAGTTTTATAGCATGAATGTTGCAAACACCGTCTAAAAAGCTTATATGCTTATCTTGAAGCGTTTCTCCAAAACTGCACATCCAAGCGAATGCAGAAATGTTAGATGTGTCCCAGCTCATTCCCACGTTCCTTCATACATGTGAGTTGGCAATTTACATATACTAACAATCCATTTGACGAAGTCAGATTCGTTTGAGCTTTGAGATACCATAAAATGTTTACATAGTCAATGGGACAATTAACGTAATTATCATCTACTATTTTACACGACCCACTTGTTTGACAGCCGGGGAAGGCCATATCAGATATTAATAATTTTCCACTAAACAATTCACGATATGGGTTTTATTAGTCCCCACCTTTAGGCGGCGAACTATAGTTTTCAATTGACTTTTTACAATTAGTTCTTTTAGATACAAAAATAATTTGCTCCATTCTATGGTTTGAAAAATTTTGTCTCACAAAAATTGTATTTACAATTTTAATTTCGTTTTACCTATTGGCTTTGGTCTAATTTTGTAGTAGTCTTTTCTATTTTTCTTTAACAAAAATATTTTTAAAAACAAGCTCTCATTGTTTGAAACGTGGCATTAGACTCCACAGTTGACATAATATGAGATATTTTCCATGGATCGTCCATGTTTTCACATTTTGCATACATGTAGAATAGGGAAATTGCATGTATTACACTTAAATCTTCTAGCCACACTCGAGTGGTAGTTGGGATTGCACAAAAACATAAAGTCACAACCTCTGCTAGAATGTGAGGTGTTTCAACCTTCAATAGACAATTCTCAAATTCTAATGGATTTCTAAATAGAAATAGAGAATAGGGAGGGATCTGGATCGCTGTTTCAAGTGTCACGGATGGAGTCATCTCTAAGAGGCAAATAATCAAAATGGTAGTGCACTCTCAGTCTTGCTTTAAGAATGGGATTCCAAGGATGAACTAGAAGTCAACAATGGTAGATGGGTTTACAAGTCATTATGTTGTGTTTTCATGGTGCTTATTCCATATAGCCACACCTTTAGTAAAGTTTGTACCTGCTAGTTTTGGATTAGCAGAGGATCATGCGCACTTTGTAAGAGATCTATTATCAACTATTTTATTTTTGTGTTAATGATTTTTTTAAAAATGGATTAGAGGTACTTTGTGGTTTTAGTTTAGAACTGAATTTTCACTTGTTTCTACATCATTGATAAACTAGTCACTTGTTATCTTTCATTATTTTTAAACAAGACCTTAATCTAATTTGAGGTATTAAATTTGGGCTTCCCTTTCATAGATTTGGCAAGTTGTGTTATAGAGTTGACAAAAGAAAAATAATTAATTCATGAGAAATATAAAAATGAAGATACAACCTTACATATAGATGTTTGCAAAAATGACGTAGATATGATAAGGTGGTTAATAGAGATTGAACCACAACTTTACACTAGTGTTAATTGTAATAAAGAAACTCCAATTTTTGTGGCAAATCTTGAAGCAGTACAATAGTTAATAAAGGGGAAACCAGACACTATAATCAATATTTGTGGAATGAATGTGCTAAATTTAGCAAGTCTAAGTTAGGCAAGTTTGAGTGGAGACATACCAAGGTAAGTTGTTGCTTTTCCCTTTTTTTGCTAAATTTGTAGATAGTTTTAGAACATGTTAGATAGAGCATTTAATGGTTATGTTAGTCTTTTTAAATATAGTTAATTCAATACTTTTTACTTTTTTCTCTCTCCTTAAATGTATATATCTAGCAAATAAGAATAAATTATTTTCTTTTTGTTTTGCTAAAGTTGTAGAACATGTTAGATAGATCATTTAATGGTTATGTTAGTCCTTTTAAAACATCTTTTTTTTCTCTTGATATGTGTGTGTGTGTGTGTGTGTGTGTGTGTGTGTGTGTGTGTGTGTGTGTAGATATATGTGTATACATATATACACATATATACATATATATACATATATGTGTGTATATATATATGTGTGTGTGTGTGTGTGTGTCTATATATATATATATATACACACACATGTATATCTATATGTATACATATACACATGTATATCTATATGTATACATATACATATGTATATCTATACATACATACGTATGTACGTACATACATACATACATACATACATACATATATATATGCATGCATACATACATACAATTTGGTATCTTATTTCCCTATAAGATAGATGTTAATTTATATTGTACTTACGAATTTTTTTTATATGATTGATTATATTTTATATCTCTTATATTGTTGCTCTATTCATATCATTCCTTTCAAGCAACGAATGCATTAACCATAAATTTTTTTTCATGGCATACCTTTTTTACAATGGTATTCTTAATACATACAATAACAATATGCTCAACAACACATTAATGGGTATCCCAAAGATTGAAACTCTCATCTATTTATAGATCTTTGCTCAACTCTGCTACAAATACCTTAATCTTTGTAGGTAATTTTTTTTTCCCACTAATTAAAGCTAAAACAAAATCTTTACAAATTGAAATGAGAGAGTAAATTGTTTCATATTTAATCAACAAAATTTAGCTTACCAAAGTTAATATAAAGCTAAATTCCAAAAAGAAAAGAGGCATTGTTGAAAATGTTAGTAAATTGTTAAACACTATATAGAATAAATTGTCTCATGAAGCCATAAAAACTTTTGGCTAGAACATCAATTGTTGAATAACACATAAATCACATTGTTTGTTTGTGTTTTAAATGTTTAAATGACTCTAAAGCCATTGATAAAATATTTACCATTTTCTTTAATAAATTCTTGTCCTTTGCATTTTCCTTATCCTGTTGTGGTAGTAGTTGGTTTTCATATTTGATGGCACTGAGCTTTTACCACCACATCTTATAAAAATCTTGTTGATACTTTTCAATGGCTTTTAAAAATAGTTTTCACTCTGATAATGTCTTTGAAAGGCTACATGTTTCATCTATTTAAGGCTATCTATTGCAAGACCTAACAGAAAGAAATGTTTTGCAGAAATCATTATTGATATGTGAGATGGAGATGAATATAAGGTTGTCAACTAGAAATCAAAAGGAAGGAAAATAAAAAGATAACGCTCAATACTAAACCAATCCAAGGAGAAGACTACAAATTGTAGATTTCTTGAATTTGGTCATTTAAAATAATAGATTTACCTCAAGAAAGGAAAAAAAAATCATAAATTAGATTTGGAACCATGATGTAAAAACTAATATGTTATATTCAAAATTACAATGCGTATTAATAATATTTAAAGTAATAAATTTATTTCAAGAAAGAAAAAATCATATATTATATTCGGAACTATGATGTAATAAATACTTCATTATAACAAATTACAATTTGTATTTAAATAAATTATAATTTTCATTAATATTATTTAAAGTAATAAATTTATTTGAGAAAGAAAAAATCATAGGTTAGATTTAGAACTATGATGTAAAAACTAACGTATTATAAAAAAAATACAATACCTATTAATATTATTTATTATTTTTTTGAATTTTCATTCTCTAATTTTGCTAGTATTGACATTTTTAGTCATGGTTTGATCTATCATGAAAAAAATTAGTATATAATAAAATATAAAAATAAAAATAACAAGATTTTGAATATTAAAATATAAGATTTAAATTGGAAGTGAGAAAAAAAAAAATCTTTGAGAAATTGGTGAGGTTTGACTTCAGACAAACTAAAATATAATGATTTACCTTTGTTAGGGATGGTTAGGTTGCATGAATTTTTTTTTAAATGATTAGTCTCATGTGGTCTCTCAATTATTGTCTAGTTTTAATTCTATTGTGAAAAGATTATACAGTTTTTTACATTTGAGAAAAAATGTGATTGCCTTGTGATACCCTATTGTCAATTTAATGAAAATAAATTAGACTTTTTAAAAACTGAAAATATGATAGTAAATTTTATGTTTATTTGAATTAAAATTTTGTATTTGCTTAGAATTTAGGATTTTTTTACATATTAGATGAATTTTTTAATATAGAGAAAAAAATTTTAAAATGTTTCACATGTGGATCAAATATTTTATTTGAATAAAAAGATTGTATTTGGTGAGAATTTAGAAATATTTTACAATATTAGATGAAATGTTTTATATAGAGAAAAAAAAAAAATGTTTCACATCCTATCAAATATTTTATATGTAATTTTATTTCGTCTTAAGATAGGTACTATTTTATGTCTAGGTTGTTTTTATTTAACTTTTTACTTTGAGTATCAATTTGTTTTATTATTATTTGATAGACTTTCTATACACAATGTCCAATATTTAAAAACAAATTATATTGAAAAGATGTATTTTTAAAAAAAATATCAAAAAGATTTGTTTTACTTTTCAGAATTTTGATTGAGATTTTTTCTCCTTTGAATTATGATATATAATGCATTAAAAAACATTTACTAAAGTAAATTTACATTTTAAATAATATTAAATTAATTTATTAAGATATGATTTTTTTTCTAATATGTTCGTTAAATTATTTTTTAATTATACATTTAAATAATGTGTCATTTATGATTCTTGTATGAAGATCGCTTTTGTAAATTGTATTTCATAAACTAAAAAATACTTCTTATATTTTATATCTTGTCAAAAACATTTGGAGATATGTGCCTCTTTTCACCATTGCTCATAGGTCCCCTCTATTTTTTTGATCAAATTAAATCTATCTATTCATATGTAGATTCACAAACTACTATTTTTTCTACAATATCTGACATTTTTTCTTCTTCTTCTTCTGATATTTACTTTTCACTATTTACCAAAGGCAAGGACTAAAGCTCGAACAGAGCTCTTGTTTATTTAGTTATTACGCCGTAGATATTTCCTAGAGGAAGTGAGCTAAAATTTCAATCTAATGGTTCAAAATGCAAAAGAAGGCTTGGCGACCATAGAAGCCATTATGATTGTTGTATATTTTAACTGCTTTTATGGGATGTCAGTTAGGATGTCATGGTTGTGTGTGATTGTACATCGCTAACATATTAATTTCGTCAGTAACTACATATTGGACATTGGATGGTTTCAGTGGAAAATATTTGGCGTGTAATTATTTAAAGAAAGAGTGACCACAGAACACAATAAAGAACAAACTTATTTGATAGTGGTGTTCTATGCATGCATTGTAGCCACACTATTTGGTAGCCATGAGAGGGCCTATCTTTGTAGCTTCTTTAACAAGTGCTTCCACACATTTCCTTCAACAATCTATTGCTTAACCGACTGTCCCATCTATTAATAAATTTGTTACTTTGGTCCCAATCCCTAACATGAGCAATGCGAGATTTATAATCTTCACTCACACATGTGTGCACACATCCCTCATGTTCATTAGGAGAAATCCTCCTGAAGGATCAAAGACAAGCACACCATTGTGGGTTCGATTCTTGGAGGCCATTTCAATCTATTGATTACATTCTACTATCTCTAGGACTAATAATACAAAAGCATTAATGACATTGGTTGTCTCCCAATGAGGTTCATATGGTAATACCACTAACCTATTCTTTTCCCTCTCACATTTCTCCCAAACTACTTGGTTTTTTTTTGTTTTTTGAATTAGGACATGAATTGAATTCAATAGAGCTTAATAAATGTCCATCTCTCTCTCTAACAATGTCCACATATGCATATTGGGGCAATGGTTATTCTAGATTCCATTAGAATATATATAGTCCACCAATACAACTAAGATATTGGGGGGGTGAGAGTGGGGGTATCCAACTAATATCACAATTATCAACCTTATTAAACTTTAGCCATATGAGCAATATGGTAAAAAAAGACAATAAGATACTCACACACAATAACACCAGATACATTAACTAGGGAGACCCTTGATCAGAGGGAAAATCTCAGTGGGGATGGTACCCACAAGATGATGCACTAATATAAATATTCCTTGTTAAAGGATGAACTTTGTTAGGAGTCTATAAAAAAATTCAATAAATATTAGTCCCTACTAGGAGACTTGGAATCTCTGTTAGGAGATTCCAACCCTATTAGGAGCTGTAGAAAATAGATGGACCCACTATCCAAATAGCTTCAAGGGAAATACCAATGAACCCACTATCTAAATGATCTCTATATTATTCCTTGCAGAATAATAGAAATGAATAGTATTTCTCCTTTTTCTTTCATTGCCTTGTCAACATAACTTGTACTCCTTCTAATCTTGTAATGAGATCAAAAATCTTACATCCAATAATTCCTTGGATCACTTACTCAAATTCACCAAACACTCTGCTCATTTTTGCACTTCCTTTGTTACTTTGCATAAAACACATTTTTCACAAACAAAGGAAACATCTTCTCTTTATACCATATCTTCAAAATAATTCCTTGAGTCAGCCTTGAGGCTTTCTTAATTAATTATAATAAGATAATTAATTGATTTGCAATTACAATAGCACTGTCGACTCACAGTCTATACAACTTCTCACACATGCAATACTAGGGCTTGTGCAATCACTGACATCATCCTCAAACTATCTTATATCACTAACTGACCGTGAATCTCCTGATTATATCTATATTAAAAGATATAATACAGACACCAAAAACTGCTTCTTAGGTACTCTGTCTTTGTATGACTCTTTGTAAATTTAGGCATATCTTCTATACATCTTTGACTTACTTATTGCACATTAAACCGTAACATCAAGATATAGTATAGAACATGTCCATGGCTGTGCATGACTAAAAAATGAAAAAAAAAATAGGTAAAACTAAGATCTATGTCTGCTTCTTTTTCAGTCTTCACAGACTTATTTCTATGTTGACATCAATGACAAACATAGTCATGAATGCAACATGCCAATGCTCTCCAATGCTTAGGATACTTCCCCAAAGGAATATCATCAGAATTCATGCTAACAATCTCCCCCTTTGGTATTGATGGCAAGATAGATGAAAAGCATCTAAGTTACAAGAATACCAAATAGTACTCTATTGTTGTTCTCATCTTTTCAAATCCTCTTCATTAATCAATTCTGAAATCCTCTGGAACACTACAAAGTTCAACATCTTCAAGATCGACATCATGAGTTTTTCACTAAACAAATTCTACTTCTTTAAGATTTCCAATAGTAGTTCACATTTAAAAAACTTACCATACATCAGAATTCTTCATGCTATATATCTCCCCCATAGAGAGATTCATAATTCTTTCTTACATGAATATTTCTAGATCTTCCTAATAATTGTATCTCCTTCATTCACATACATATCTCCTCCATTCATACTTGGGATATGTTTTTCATGCATTCTCTCCCCCATTGACATCAATGAAAAATGCCTCATTATGTCAATTTACTACTTCAATTTACCACTAGCTCAAGTGTCCAAAGACACTATTCAATACCAAGTACCCAGAGTCCTCAATGACTCAACTCATCATAGATACTCTCCCATACAAGAAACATCAACATTCAGTCCAATCTAATAATAATTCTCTATACCACTGGATTGATGCACTCTCTGCATCATCTGCTCAAAAGTAGACAGGGGCATAACCCCAAGCATACCTCTCAAGTACTCAAATGTATCTTTAGGTAAGGGCTTCATAAAGATATCTACAATCTAATCTTTAGTACTCACATACTCCAATATGATCTCTCTTTTTTGCCACCTTCTCCCTCAAGACATGATACTTAATAGATATATGCTTAGTCTTAGAATGTAATACATGATTCTTAAACATACTTATTGTACCTGTGTTATCACAATATATGTTAATAGATCATACAAACTCAATCCCAATATCTTTCAACATCTATTTCATCCACATAACTTGATTATAGTTATTTATTCCTACTACATATTCTTCCTTAGTTGTACACTACGAAATACAATCTTGTTTCTTGCTCAACCAAGAAACCAATCTTCCTCCAAGAAAAAATGCTCCACCACTAGTGCTCTTTCTATCATCCATACTGCCTATCCAATCCACATTAGCATAAGCACATATGGTGAAATCACTTGATCTATCATACCATATTCCATAGTTAGATTTTCCCTTCACGTATCTAAATATCCTCTTTACTACTACATAATGATACTCCTTAGGATCAGCTTGAAATCTAGCTACAATTCCAATTGCATTTTCTATATCTAGTCTAATATGAGTTAGATATTGCAAACCTCCAATCATTGAACTGTACTTCTTATGCTCAATTGTATACCTATCTCATCCTTACTAGATAACTTATGAATAGTTATTATAGGTGTACCAATAGGCTTACAACTTTCCAATCCAAATTTATTTAATAAGTCTATCAAGTACCTAGTACTATCTACCACACCTTTAATAAATCCAAGATTTGTCAAATACTTATGCAACCTTGCATACCAAGTTCTAGGTTCTTTCTTCAAACCATATAGAGCTTTATTCAATCTCCAACATTCCTCCATCAAACAAAGAACCTAATGCTTTCTGCACTACTTGTGTGTATCCTCAAGGGCTACCTCTAAAAGAAACTCAAACTAATCTACACTTGGCTGCAAACTTTTTTCATGCTACTAAGACTAAAGATGTTCTACCTTGTGATGCTATACCTACTATGTTCACTTCAACTAGTCATTCACTACCTCTTCAAGATCCTAACATGCAAACATGATATACTCCCTTCTCCTTAGAAGTGGCTTCATGTCAAGAGGACTCACAAAAAGATAAAAATAAAAATTTCAAGAAAGATCAAGATCAAGCACCCCTTCATCTCCTTCAAGATTTCACCCCTCCATATCCTATGTCTTATCCACCTCATAAGTATGATGAAGACACTACTTCAACTATTTCCCTTGAGCTTACTGAAAATTGTGAATAAAGTTCTATGCCTATTTTATCCAAAGAAACTTATCAAGATCAAAGAATCCCTTCTTGTTCTACTTCTCCATATTCACTTCAAAACTATGCTCAAGCTTTAAATACACCTATCAAAGGTGTTTTTAGACTATTAAAGATACCCATGAGTCTATTGATGGCCTTGTTCATATTGCTCACTCTAAAGACGATGATATCCCTATTCACTATCCCTTCACATCTCCTAAATCTATCCTTGGTCCTTATCCATCAAAGCTAAATCCTTTAAACCTTCCATATATATTGGGACCTTATGTCCACCATCTCCTATTTCACTCTTATCTCATCTCCTAGCTCTCGTATCATACCTCAAGATCAACAAAGACACTCATCCTTGATGAATTCTCATTCATCTATCTATATGAACTAGTCATATAATCCTTATTCGTCTACAAATCCCAAGTCTTTTGGAAGAAATTTGGATGATCAATTTAAGAATAAACAAAAGAATCCATTGAAAGATTAATATCACTATGTCCCATCTAATTGACATGTGAATGAAAAGAAAGAAAAATTATTCAAGAAACCACAAAGGTCTACTACCCAAAGAGCTAAATCAAAGAAAATATGGGTTCCTAAATCCGTCATTGAAGAAATATGTTCTAAAGCATCCAAAGGAATGAAAAATCTAAAGCTATATGGATTCCCAAGTCTCTTTTGAAGACTTGAATATTGAAAATACTTCCAAGTTAGTATTCAAGTTTCCAAAGGCTTCTACTCCATCTTCTTCAAAAAATCTTCCTAAGAAGCTCGCGAAGACTTCCACTCCATCTCCTTCAAAAATTCTCTTATTTCCTCATATATCTAAACCTCGAGCTATTTCCTCCATGATTACTCAATCATTTTTCAACCCTTCAAGTTGTGTGTCGATGTTGATCTTGCCTACTCCTTATGCAATCTTTTCAAGCCTACACTTACCTACTATTCATATTCCTTCTATCTTTCCAAAGCATAAAATATTGTCCTCTATATCCATTATCTATGATCTCCTTTCCGTCACCCTATTAGCATCTTTGAGCATACCTTTCTATGGTCTTGGCTTATCATGATTCATCTTTCCCATAGGAGCACTATCCAAATTCAAAAAACTTGAACTCTTTCTAACAAATTTAAAAATAAATAAAATAAAATAATCAAAAAAGAAAATGTGCCTTGGTGAAAACTAATTTTTGTGGCACCTTGGTAGCAAGAGTAAAGAGAAATAATTTTTTCCTATGGTGAAAACCACTTCTTATGGCAGCTTGGATAAGTACCATGATGAAAACCTAGAAAATAGGTGTCATGTGTAATTATTCTCTAATCCATCTATCCCATATGTCCTCTTTAATCTTGACAATGTTGAGCTATCATTGCACATTGGCTATCTTATTTGTCAACTTTCCTATTGTTCTTTCTCATTCACTCATAGCCTTCATATCTAGCTTCATTCTTATTTCTCAATCCTATCATTATCCTATGCATTTGACCCCTTGGTCTTGATCACACAATGAAAAACATGGTTCTTAGGCCTCTTGACATGCCTACTTTTTTGGACTACACACTTCCATGCTATCTTTATTATTAGCTTCTACTACTTATGCCACATGCTACCTCCTTTCATGGCTTTCTTTTCTTGTCCAACACATGCTTCATATGGCTATCTTTCCCTAACTTGGCTACTCTTGAGGAGTCAGTCCTTGAGGATCACCTTCCACTTTCTTCGTGCATTATTGCTTTCTTATCTATTTTATATACCTCACTACTAAATCATACCTTATGCCTTCCTTGACAATGGAACAAAATATTGGAATCTTGCTTGAGAGCGAGTTATGTCTAAGTCATTCTAATTTTTTTTTTAAAACATATATGATGCTAGAAAAAATCCTAACAAGCATAAAATATCTTTCAAAAATGATCATCTTAGGTGCTTTGATGTATCAAAAATAAATCAAAAATCTCAAAAATATTATAAAAATATTATAAAAAGTCCTAAAATAAAATTAAAAAATAAATCTTTCCAACTGGTTAAAACTTAGAAACAAGTGCTACTCGTGACCCTTTTGCTTATGTTTACCAACATATCACTTTCCACTCTAAGATTAATCCACTTCACTTCATATGTCCTTTTGGTATTCCTAGTTTGGAGTTGATCATAGTCTAGGGTCTATTGGGCATAAGTGGTATTTTTCTTTATCTAGGGTCTCTTTGTTTTGTTGGAATTTCTTTGGTAACTCTTGCAAATAGTTTTTTTCAACACTTCCCCTTGACATCAATATTTTTTTTTCTCAACACTTATTGGATACATTTTCTATAGTCTAGGATGTCATGATTCTTCTCACTAGTAGATTTGATGTCCTAACAAAAATAGTCATGTGACTTACACACAATCAATTAAACTAAAAACTAGATGAGACTTGTTGGCTTATTTTTCTTTTGTGTGTTGTCTATAATAATTTATTTTTTGAGTGTTCCCTCCCTAATAGTCTCTCAAGGATGTCATGGACTAGAGGACTAGGGATACAGGGCATATTTTTTTATTGTCTTTCTGCTTGTGGGTGTGCTCTTAAAACTCTAGAGTATCCCTTGTTGTCCCCTTGAAATAAATAGGTGATTTTAGGCATCATCCTTGACTATTTTTGCACAACCATTCTTATGGTCATCCCAATATTTATGCCTTGATGCGAGCATGATTTTGCTACATTAAATTGGGTAAGCTAACATCAAAGTCATCTTGACCTTTGTGTCTTTGATAGTTATGTTAGAATCTTTCCACATTCCAATTTGATATATATCACATTCATATCTTCATAGTTGTGCTTGTGACTAGTGATGATTATGTGATTTTTTGATGTCTGCTAATAATGGCCCAATGATGAAAATAAGTTCCTTAACATTCTGTAATGAATGATGAACACAAAATCCTATGTTACAGTTGCTCTATTGCAGGTACACCTTTTCATTTTCATGTAGCTTGCATTGTTAGACTTCATGTTAATTTGCATTTTTAGGTTGCATTACGGGTTTGAGAGGGTTTTCATTCATCTATCTTGTGGACTTTTAATCAAATATGGTCATGTCTTGATCTTCATTTCCTTATCTTAATTCATGATCTCAACAAAAAATTTCTGTATTAAATAGTTGATTGATTTTGAGGCATTCTCTTTCTTGAGGAAAATTCTTTTTCTTCTTTCCACCTCTTCCAAACTTCTATCTTCCATTTTTTTTCACCCCACTTCTTTTCTTCTAATTCAACTTTGGGGCATAATCTTTCATGCTTAATGATCTACCTTGATTTTGTGATCTTTATAATTTTCATCTTACATCAAGAACCTTATCTCTAGTTTGATTTGATCAAATTTATCAATTTTCTATTTCTCCTCTATTTCATTTCAATTTTGATCATGAGTGGGTAGTACCTATCAAACTTCAATTCTTGATTCATGTTTATAAAGCTATTTTCCTTCTAGGACAACCTCGTCTTTGTCAAGACAAAATTATTATCAAAATTTTTATTCTCTGTCCTAATGTGTTCCTAAGTTGACCACACATCTGTGTTGTTTTGTGATCTTAAATAGACCTCACACTTCAACTACATTCTTTGACTACATATATTCCTGAAATGATCACACATTAGTGAAAGAGGGGCGAATGTATGCACCCTAAAATGGTCGCCTAGACTATGGGCCCCCACTCTTCAATTTATCAATTTCTTGAATTGATGCATTACAATATCTTATTGAATCAATTCAAATCATTTTCCTTGATCAAATTGCAATTTATTTAATCATTTCAATATTTCCTAAGGTTTTATCATCTTGTTCTAAGTCTTATTTAATTAAAAGAAAATTTATTTTTAATTAAATAAAATAGCTCCTATTTAATTAAATAAAATCCTCACTTAAGTATTTCTTTGTGATGAAAAAATGAATTAGATTAAATTAAATAAATAAACCTTTTTAACTCTATAGTTAAATGCACATATTTCTAAGTGGGATTCCTTAATTTCCTCTTTCCACTTTCTTCTCAAATAGTCCTCTTTCTCATTGGTGGAATTTTGTCTCACATGGATCAAAATCTATTATCCTATATTGGTTGTGAGAAGCCTCCCACCTTCACAATTGACTATATAAGGAGTCCTCTCCTTCTTATTTCATAATATGAAGAATACGAAGAAGAAGAAGAAGAAGAAGAATAAGAATAATAGATGTTAGTCATTATAATATTGTTATGCTATAGGTTTGGAGAGAGATTTTGGAGGAGGAGTTTGAGCCTTAGGGTTTGGACATTGGAGCTTCATTGAAACTTCTCTTTTCTTGTGTTCTTCTCTCATGCATCCATGGCTTCCATCATCAACCTTGCATTTTCATATCAGCTTAGAGTCATATTTGCTTTCATAGATTAATCTTATATTGTAATTTCCTTTCATAGATTACATTTCCTTTCTTGCATTGCTTTACATTGTTATCATTTAGATTAGCTTGCATCTTCATTTGCATGCATATTTGATGATCATGGAAACTAGCACTCTTGCTTTTCTTCTTTGAGTCTCTTGTTTTATGGTGCACTTACATGGGAACAAACTAGGTCAAACTAAGGGCTTCCATTTCAATCCCTTGCACTCCATGAGTAGAGAGCTCTGAGTCACCATTTGAGACCTCATCTTTGAGCAATCTTGGATATAATGACTCATAGAAGTGTGTCAACATTTTACCACACACATATTATTACTTTATCTTTTGTTAGATGGAAACCTTTAGGTTGCTTAATGTATACCTCTTCTTCAAGATCTCTATTAAGGAAAGTTGATTTAGCATCCATCTTGTATACTTTGAACTTCTTATTCACTACATAAGCCAAGAACATTCTTACTATTTCCATTATGGCTATAGGGGCATATGTCTCCTCATAACCTATTTCCTTTTTCTATGAATAACCTTTGCATACAAGTGTAGCCTTGTTTCTCACAACCTCACCTTGTTCATTCATCTTGTTTCTAAATACCCATTTGGTTCCTACAATATTCTTATCTTTAGGTCTAGGAATTAACTCTCATGTTTCATTCTTCACAATCTAATCTAGTTCTTCGTTCATTGCTTGAATCGAATAACCATCTTTACATGCTTCATCTACACTTTTAGGTTCAACTTAAGAAATCTAACATAATTCCTCATTAACTTTGTTTCTTGTTGTCCACCTTTTTCTTTGCTTCCAATTATTTGTTCTGGAGGGTGATTCTTTGTCATGTTTATGTTAGAGGTAGGAGATGCTATCTCAACTCTTATCTCATCTCTTGGTTCAGATCTCTATTCTCCTCTTTGCTCAATAATTTGTACATCATTCTACAAATCATTTTTAGTCTCAAAGAAAACATTAGCATTCCTTCTAACAATTCCAATATTATCTTCTTCTTCATCAGTATTATAATCTAACATATTTTCCTTAGTTCCAAACTTTTTATCAAACTTTACATTTGTGCATTTAACTATTGTCTTGGTTTTATGATTAAAACATATGTATGCTTTTCTTTTCAATGAATAACCAAGAAACATACCTTCATCACTTCTTGGATCAAACTTACCAATATCATCATCTCTCTTAATGTAATACTTGCTTCCAAATATTATGAAATACTTAACTAATCATTAATAACCAAACCATAATTCATAAGGGGTCTTTCTCATACTTTTTCTAATGTATACACTATTGTATTGACTACTTCTCTCCAAAATGTTTTGGATATATCAACTATATCATTTCTCTTGTTGCCTTTGAAACTAATCTGTGTCTTCTCTCTGCAATCCCATTCTTCTCAAGAGTCTTGGGTGAAGATAATTGTCTCTTAATTCCATTTTCTTCAAAAAATATGTTAAACTCTCTAGAGGTGAACTCTCCTCCTCTATCTGATCTCAAACACTTTATCTTAACTCTAGATTCATTCTCAACTATATTCTTAAATATTTTAAACTTCTCAAATGCTTCAGATTTTTCTTTAAGCAACGCTACTCACATTATTCTAGTGAATTCATAAAAAAAATCATAAAATACCTTTCACCATAGAATCCTCTTTTCTTAGTAGGACCACTCAAATCTATGAGAACAATTTCTAGCTTCTCTATCATAGTGAACTTCTTGCTAGGAAATGATACCTACTTTTGCTTAGCCAAAATACATTCTTTGCAGACAACATTAATAGACTTTATTGTTTTTAGGAAAGTCTCTAACTACAATAGAACTACTAAACTTCACAATATTATCAAATTTTATGTGACAATATCTCCTATGCTATTACCAACTGTCATCTACTTTTGCAACCAAACATGTCATTTCAGTGGGATTTTACTAAAATACATTAGCTCTCGACCTTTTTCTAGTTCCAATCATCTTACATTCTTTATCCTTGATAGTGCAAGTTTTTTTCTATGAAGTGCAATTGATACCCTTTGTCCACCAACTGTCCAACACTCAACAAATTATGCCTTAATCCATCAACAAAATAAACATCATCATTGTTAATGTTTCCATTTAAAGTAATGGATTATATTCTTGTAATGTGATAGGTTGCATTATTACACCCTCTAACGATACCTTTATCATAATTCCTAAGTTTAAAAAACTTATTCATATAACCATTCATCTGATGTGAACATCTCTTGTCTATTATCCAATAATATTTCTTTTCAAATTGAGAAACTAGGGCCTTTTCTTCTCTAATTTCTTTATCGAGATCATCTTCCTTAATTGCTACAAATCCTAGATCATTATCACTTTCACTCTAAACATTTTCACTGGATTCTTCTTCATTGACATGCAAACAATTCCTAGGTCTCCTAGGAATTAAATTTCCCTTATACTTTTTCTCTCTTTTAGGAAATTTAGATGCATAATGACCAAACTAATTGCAACTCCAACATTTAAAGATATTCTTACCATCTTTTTATCTTCTCACAAGAAGGGATATAACTTTTTCAATCTTCTTATCTTCATCAACTCTAGTTCAATTGCTACTATCAAAATCCCCATGTGTGCTTGTGCTTCTAGACATGCTTGGCCAAACATTTAAGCCACTGAAAGATGTCCCCACTCTTTTTAGATCTCCAAATTGTCTTAGACCTACTTGTGTTACTTCTAATCTTCCAAACAACATTTCCTTGGAAACATCCTTAGTATAGGTAATTAGGAGTTCAATCATCAGAGCTACTTTCTTGAATGGTGGAGTCAAAGTTTTTAGAATCTTCCACACCAGTTATTTTTATTCTTTGGTTCCACCATATGATTTAATTCCTGAAAGAATCTCTAATATCCTACCAATATAGTTTTTCTCAAATTCATCCTCATCATTTTAGCTTCTTGAAATACACATATCCAATTCTATAATTTCCCTCTTTTTTATGTGTATCACCTTCAAAAATAGATTCTAATGTTGGCCAAATCTTATGAGATGTTTGAACTGACTTTACCTGATTGTATTTGTTCTCTCAAAGATATGATAGTAAAGCTTCTTTGGCTCCACGCTACACATGAATAGATCTCTCTATCTCCTTCACTGAATTCTTCAAGTTTCTCCTCTTTTACAATTTCCTTTTCACTCTTTATCAAGAGCCAATAACCTGGACCTATACATAGTAGATGATAGACCAATACTGGGGCAAATAATAACAAAGAATTAATGGTTTATAGTGAAGTTTAGCTAGTCTATATGTGTCAATTCGAGAGTTAATCTTGTGAAATGCATCTAAGCATTATGCTATCAAGGGATGATAGTTCTGATTTGAATAATTATAGATGCAACTAAAACACATAAAAATGAACCTATGAAAAAATGAAATAAAATTGCGACAAGAACTATCACTTCCTGTGATAGGAACTCAATTGAAACCTACTAAAACAATAAGAAAATTAAAAATGAAAATGCCTTTTCAAATAGAAATAATGATACGAACTAAAATAATTCTAGAAATAAAACTCATAATTCCAAAGAACACTAATCACTAAGAAATACAAGAATGTCACGTTGGATAGTTAATCTAACACACTAATATTGGAAATGCAAATCTGATTTAAAAGTTTAAACATGATAGGAAATATTAATAATGTATTGACTAATCTAAAATTAGAAATATAGTGGAAACTTGCTTTGTTGAATGAATAAGATAAAACATTAATAATTCTATTGTCAGTGTACCTCTAAATTATTTGAAAAAATCTAGAACACTTCTCGAAAAGTGCACCTACACACCTTAGAAGTAGGTTCAAAAAATGTGAAATTTCACCAAGTGTCAAAACTGAAATTCTAGCTTTTGGATTTTGTTCACCTTTATACCAGAGCTATTTCTGAGTATTTTCTCTTTAATTTCTCAATAATCTCAGTGACTTGAGCTGTATCTAGCAAATCTAAGGCTTCATACTTGTCCATCACCTTCTATCTATAATTTCCCAACTTAATGCAAGTCTCTGCAAAATCTCCAAGTTTCACATATAAATCTAATAGTGCTTCTTCCATTCTAAATGCTTGCCTAATATCATCATCATTAAAAGCCTCCTCAAAAGCCTTTTAGAATTGCTCAACAAATATTTCCATGGATATCAATTTATCCCTTGTATCATCCTCAAAAATATCTAAACATGCATCACTATAATGTTTCTTTGCCTCCAAAATTTTCACTTGGGCTTGATCCTTGAGCTTATGAATCTCCTTGTGTAATGTCTCCATTACTTTATTCCCATCCACAATCTTCTCTATCCAATCATCAACTTTATCTAATTCCTCTATTGTATATACCTCCATTAACATCCAATTTCTTTGACTCTTAATTGATTGTAGTGTTTGTGAGTCCTTGCCCTAGATATGTACTTCATCCATCAAACCAAAATTCTAATTAAAAATGTTCACTAGCCTATCTGCATTATCCTGGATATGCTATAGCAGCTTAAGATTTCCCTAAATAATCTATACACACTTTTCTTCAAAACTTTCTTGTCATTTCTGACAAGCTTTCAAAAATACATCTAGCTATATTATCTCATTATTACTTTTCTCCAATGACACATTCAAAGTTTCCTCAGGATGTTGAGGATCTAGGGGACCAAAAAATTCATTTAGATATCCTTTTAGCATCTCATTCTATCTTTGAAGTGTTATCAATTATGCCTCTTCCTGTTCTAAGTGCATAAACACTTCTTTAATTCTATTTGTCACCATCAACTTAGCAGTGTCCAATGTGGGTTTCCCAAGGATAACCTCCCTTACCTAATAATCCCTCGGAGTTAATTCCTCAACATCTACATGCAAAGGAGGGATAGTAGCATTTGCAAACAAATCTTGGTTCTGATCACTCATGATAAAGGCTAAGGCTCGTGCATCCTTTGGTGGTGAATTAGGTTTACTGAGGACTTCAATCAATTCTATCCTATCCTCTTCCTTAGTAGTACATTGTTGCCTCTTGTTTCTAATCACTTCTTTTCTTAGCCATCTTGGGATGTGCCCCATCAGAGATTTTCCTTTTGAAGACAAAGGAGTTTTCTTAGCCATGCTCTTCCCCTTATCACTCATTTATATAGTCTTCTTCCTTTGTGAGAGATCCTCACTAGGAGTCTCTGTATTTGTGGGGTCCATAGTTCTCACCTTAGTGTCTTGGGAAACCTAGTAGGGATACTCACATATTTTTCCTTCCTTTGACACTTCATCAATGGGTATTTTTTGTGTCTCTTCCTCTTGTTCCACTTGGACCTATTCTTCTTCATTGCTCAGAGTGAGAGGAGTAACTGAATCTTTATCCATACAAAATGTGACTTGAATTGGTGATGGTGGAGCTACTTCAAGTCCTTGTGTCTTAGGTGGAAACTGACTTCAATCCACCTATTGATGTTGGTTAGTTGGAGTATCTCTTATTTTATCCCCTAACAACTTAGTGCCAACTAGCATGAAATCAAAATCTGACATCTAATAGACATCAGTCCCTACACCCTCTTGCTCATCAATCCACTATTGTATCTCATCCTCAAAAGTTGTAGATTTAATAGGCTACTCAAGAATGGATGGTGGCATAATTGTGGAGCTTCTTCTCCATTCCAACTTTGTAGCTCAGGCAAGATGAGTTCTCTAATTCAAAGCAAGGTTATTCTCTTTTTCGTCATCATCCTCTTCTTCCTCTCCTTTTGGGATAACTTATAGGATTAATTCGAAAGGAAATACTCTCTGAATCACCTTTTCTCTCCTCTTGACCAGAGTCTTGATCTTTCTTCTCTTAGGAGTGGATGGGCAGGCTTGTACCTCTTGTTGAGGTGGAGACACCTCTTGTACTTATATTTTAGCTTTTCTTTACCCTTGTTTAGTCGATGACACTTGAGGATTGTCTTGGGCTTGTGTGGCTTCCACATTTTTTGACCCTTGTACACTTTTTTTCATTGGTTGTGGAGGTGCTTGATTTGCTTCCTCTTCTAGCTCAGCTTGTTGGGGAGAAGTTATCTTCCTCTGACCTTTACCTTTCTAAGCCTTATAATATCCAACTTGTCTTTCAAGTTGGTGCACTATTTCTAGCCTCACAAGGGACTGAGTTGTAAATGTAGGCACTATAACCTTAGCTCCTCACCTCTTGTTGAGAAAGCTATAGTGTGGAAGACAAATGCTTGAGGAATTAGATCCAATTTGAAAGGTCTTTTGATCCAATCCTTTGTCAGTTTGATGACATGCCTGGCCCTGTGATTAATATAAGAGTTTTCTTCCTTATCAACCTCAACATTCACAATGGGTCGATCACCAATCTTGTCCCTATTGAACAATGGATCAAGAACATCCTCAGTATATTGTTGCACTATATTCAAAGGAACCTTTATCTTCAAAGCACTACCTACAAAATAGAGAGTTATGCTACAGTAATCCTTTATATAGATATCATAGTCATCTATTGCATTCATCCAATGGTCCTCAATTGCATCTTCATGCTAAAATGTCTTGCTAGCCAAGTATTGCACTTTTTGATGTTATCAAAATAGGGCCGAGGAGAATTATATTCATCCAAAGGATATTGATCCCACTCAAACTCAAAATATGGAATATCTTCTCTCTGAACCATACTGAATGGTCCTATAGTAATGGACCACAACTAGGTAATCTTATGCTACTTCCTAACTCTATCATATGTAGATAAGAGTTGTCAAGCAATTTCTAGCAATATAAGTCTATCACTTGGATATCTAGGGAGCTACTTGGGATTGATAGTGGTACCCACTACCCTCAAATAAGTGAATGTTCGATATTGGATTTAGTAGGCCCCGACTTCTAAAATTTTGGTTGTTGCCTCCTGTGACATCCCCTTCACATAATCCCCTTCAATGAACTGGATAATCATGAATATAAATGCATTATTGACTATCCTATATTCCTTCTTATGCTCTAAAATCCTTTTCTTCACCAAATGGGGATATACTATTTATGCCTATGCATATGCATCTTGTATATTTCCCTTCTCGAACAATCTCAAATAGTCTATTGCCCTTGCAGCTAACATGTACACCAAATAAGATGTCATGTAGAACTTATGATTATTCTTAAATACAACCAATTTCTCATCCAAGTTCTCACTAAGAATTAGATCCCAATCAATTGGCATCTCCATTATTTTTATAGTCTCAATAAAATGCACCAACCATATCTTCAAGTGTCTTAACATAGGTAACCCCATGACTCTACTCAATAGTATTATAGAATACCCAATATCTACTTTCGTGTAACCTCTTGTCATGTCCACTTTGCCTACTTCCTAGAGGAGTCTTCTCAATGAGGTATGAGGACTAGATGATTTTGGATGCTTCCTCCACAAGTTCCCTGTACCATCTTTTCACTTGGTGATAGGTTAATTTGATGAATTGGTCTAATCTCAGAAGATGGAACACCTTCTCTATGTTCTTAGGTTAGAGATCTAGGATGATCTCTCTAGTTATACTCTTCATGAACCTTTCATCAAAAATATAGTTTTCCACTAGTGTCATGATCAATTCTGAGGACTGTAATGATACTAGATGTGATGCAGTGTTAACTAGTCCTAATCGGATTAGAGTGAGTATCAATGGGGACCTCTCTATAGGATTGTTGCACAATACTACAAATTTTTTCTAGTCAGTATGACCAAGTTCAATAGCCCAAATCTCTAAATAATCATCTTGGAAGCATGATTTTGTCAGAACACCTTGAAACTTGAACACCACGAGTTTGGGGACCATCTTTGTAGCAAGGTGGGATGATGAAGAAGCCATTGAATCTACACTAAAATATCTATTAGTTTGGAGTCAGAAAAATCAATTAATATCAACCCTAATGATGAAATGAAAAAGAACCTAAAAAACCCTTAAGTGATGAAAAACATCTCAAAACCTAATGTTTAACCCTAAAATACAAAAAATTGGTGCACCTAGCACAACTTAGAGGTGCATTAGGTGCACCTTTTTCCCTATTAAGTTTTCAATAAATGGGGCACACATCAAGGCACCTCATGGGGTGCGCTTGATGCACCCTTTTTTTATACACTTGGTGCAAAAAAAGGATCCACAGCTGCACACCTAAATAGGTGTGCAACTATGCACCTTTTACTTAAGCTTTTTTAGTTTTTAGTTAGTATTTTAGGATATTTTAAAAAGAAGAAGGTCTGTAGTAGCACACCAAGATAGGTGCACTGCTGCACACCTTCTTTTTTATTTAATTTTTTATGTTGCTTTGTGTGTGGGTGGAATGAGAGAGGTGAGGCGCAAAGATGTACACCTGTAGAGCTGCATAGGTGTGGCACTAGAACTCAGATCAAAGAGAATGAAGTAAGTATGGGAGGGAGGTCCAGGGTTTTATAGACCCATGACTTAGCACAACTCTTAGAGATGTGCAGTTGTGTTGCTGTGTACTTTCCAAGAGAAAGTGTTTTTCTTAATGTTTAGTGTACAAGCGCACTTGGGGAGGTGCATTGGTGTGCCTTTTTTCTTTTGCAAAAAATACTTATCCCCTTAGATGATGATTCCTAGAATCTATATTCTTAGGTAGAGACCTAGATTGGCCAAAGACACTAGGGAAAACCTTAAAAGGCTCAAATCCAAAACTAGGGATCTAGAAAAGCTTAAAAAAAGAGTAGCAGGTCCCCATTTCTAAGTGAAATGGGGCATGCATTGTGAAACCACAACATGTTCCTAAAAGGAATGATTAGTAGAGAAACTAAGAACACCAATTATTGCATTTTTTATTTATTTTTTGTCATTTTTAAAAAAAAAATTGTTTTTTTTGTTTTTTTCATTTTTTCAAATTTTGATAACAACAAGTGATTGTTGGCAAGCCAATATTCAATCACTCACCGCTTAATGGCACTATAAAAATAGTTTTCACCACTAAGTATATACTTTACAGTTAACATCCATCAAAAACAAATTTTTAGATATTAACTAGCCAACAACACCTGAAGGTTTTTAATTGTTGAATCTTTTATTGCTTTTTCTTTTTTCTTTTTGCCTTTTTCTTTTTTTTTTCTTTGTTTTTTTCAATTTTTCAATTTTTCATTTTCCATAACTACATAGAATGACCAAAAAGAATGAAATCCTAACATGGATGATGAAAAATAATACAATCCAAAACTTGAGTTTTATCCATGATCACACATAAAACTCTATTGAAACTTGATTGCAAAAGGAACTATAAATCATGACCAAGAATAATATCCAAAAAATAGAAATAAACAACATTGATCCATGTAGCTCACAACACAGAATCTAAAATCTAATTGCAAAACTTTGAAACACACCAGCACACTAGGGTAAGATAATCACTCACAGGGATGATGGTTCATATGATATAGTGCTCTGGCAAAACTGGATCACTTGGCATGAAGTTGTGCTACATATCCAATCATTGTAAAGAATGAGAGATATCCATTTTTTGAAATAAAATACACCATCATTATCAAGGAAAAGGTCATAGAGTGAAAGACCAATGGTAGTCTCCAATGTATCCATATAACTTCAGAGAGGAGGCAACATGACTCAAGGAAGGAGTGTGATGATCGACAACGTCTCTAAATTTTTTCTAGGATGTGTAGCTCAAAACTAATCACGAATCTCATAGACCAAGTTGCATATTTTCCTTTACCAACCACCAAAGAAATCTCATCTCTTGATGGTGAACACCTTATGCCAAAATTTACATGTGATCTAAAGCACAAGTGAAATAGACATGCACCTAATAGCTAGCAAGCCCACACAATGTTAACAAAGACAATACAATGTGTTATACAATGCTTGTGTAGAGAAGCATCATCATTGTGCCTCACTAGAAGAATAGACCTATAACCATATTCTCAAAACCAAGCATATCAAGTGTAGTAAAGCATTTTTATCTAATTAATAACCCTACAATTAAGTGAGTAATTCATTTATACAAATGGTAGGTAGAATTATTAATATGAATAAACACTTGATAAAAATAAAAGAATGTGATTACAATCAATTATACCAATCAACATAGGAATACATACCTTGATGTGGTCCAAGAATTACACAATGAGGTATATCATAAGCATCAATGAATATTTATTAAGATTCAATCAATAATTAGAAAAGTTGAGGGATTCCCCGCCAACTTAGCTTCATGCCACAAGGTCACAAAATTGTTAGGATAACCAAAGGAATTAGGAAACCCAAGAGAGTAACACAACATTAGAATTTTGTGAGCCTTTTTCAATGATAGATAAATCAAATATTTCAATAATTCAATGGATGTACTCCTGTAGGTTATAAAATCATAGGGAATTTGAATAATCCAAGGAATCAAGAAATGGATTTAGTACTTGTTATTAGTGAATGATTATCATAAGACACAAGAACCAAGAATGAAGAATATATGGATATTAATAATTTGATCCTTGTTAAATAAATGAATCATCGATAGTTTATTTTTTCATCTTAGGACAATGGAAAGAATCAACAACAAGGAATAACTATCATCTAGTTCTAACATATTGGCCATTAATGCATAGAATCCCTTATAATTGTGCTTAATCAATTATTGGTCCCAAATCAAAAAGTACGTGAGGAATACTTATTTTAACCATAGGCCTCTAATGATCAATATAAAAAGTACGAAAGTAACAAAATATAGATCTTGGAGATTTTTCCAACACATTTGTCGAATATGGAATGTATGTGGTTTAATATAGCTTAGTGCATGATTAATATTATCACACATACTTATGAGTCCAATAATTAAAATTGATGCAATTTGAAGTATGGGCTTATTTGTGCGTATTTGGAAGCCACTAAGTGGAAAAGAAGAACAAAGTTGACTATAATTCAATAAATAATATTATTTTTCTAATTTAATTAAACCAAAATCCTATTCCTTAAGTGCATCAATATATTCAAATGTTGATTTATCAATTTTATGCATATCATTATATGGTAAAGGGATCCATGGAAGTTTATATGTACTATTTGTTAGGAATAAGGTGTCTCAACCTTGGATAATTCCTATTCTTATTATTTGTTTTGTAAATGTATTTTTGCAAATACTATGTAAATGTGAGTGTACATGTCTATTTTGCATGTTGATCACTTACATGTTTCGACATCTTGAAGTGTGCGAAGGAGATCATGGCTGAAATGGTTATGATGGATTCCTATGACGCGTAAGAGCTATTTAAGGAATGAGCTATGATAGGTGTAAGAGCATCTTATGACATGGGGCCTATTTGGGTGCCCAAGAATGAGTGGTTGGTGTGTATAAGAGAATATGCCAAAAATAGGTTGGTATGACGGATTCCCTTACACTTCTCTTGTGACCCCTATTTTTGGCAAATCCTATGATGTCATTGCCTATTCAAGGGATGGACACCCTTTTCTTGGTATTGCATGTGCATGTGGCATTGTGCATGGTTCTTGGTGATTGAGCCATGAAAAATACCCAACTCCTTTGTGGTTTTTTGTTGGGTCTTAAGATGTTCATAAAAGTAGTATTGCATGTTGTAAATGCAAGAGAGAGGAAGAGGAGACTGTGTAGGTACTAAGGTGCTACTAGAGTCTTCTGTTGTCGCTATCAAACTTGCATTGCAAGTGTATTGTAACCTTGTGTTGAAGATAATACATTGTGCAGGTTCTGGAGGGGTGGGGTTGTTTTACCGAAAGGGTTTTCCTCACCGAAAAATCTTTGTGTTATGTGTTTCTTTCTCTATCTATTTTTTGTATGCATGCTTGGCTGCAATATTGTTGTTTATATGATATCAAATTTGTAAGTGTAAAAGCTTTTAATAGGATATGCACCATACTTCTCTTAAGAGATTACTGTAGGAAACTGTTTTTGCACCTGAGTTTCCTTACACTATTAACTACCTTATTATAAAAGTGTTGTATGAGGTAATATAGTTTTCTTTGGTGGATAGGGTGGAGTGCAATGTGAATGGAATAATGAATATGATAAGAAGTGTGAAGGAGATAAGTAGATGGGAATAAGTAGGATGGGTATAGTGGTTGTTGTGAGTGTTCTTGATTCGATTTATCATGCATATTATGTAAAGAAGTGTGTTTTGAAGAAACATGTTGGATTTGTAATTAAATAGAATGAAAATACATGTTACCAACATATGAATATCATGATCTTCTTGAGTTGGTTCTTGAGATTGTTCATCCATTATAAGTAATACTTGGTCTCTTCCACCTTTAGCATGGTAAGGATCAAAAATAGCTGCACCTCATTCACCATGTGCTTGTGGTTGTTCATAAATATACATTGGTCATCTCTCCTATAGAAATTAGAACAACAAGTGGTTAGATTTGCATCATCAAAATCACATTATTCTAAGAATTCATCAATGATATTTTCTTGGTTAGATGTATAGATACCATTTGTACATACTTGTGCTAATGGAAGATCAATATCTTTTAAGATGCATTCATTAGGTAGAGAGGATATTAAAATATCACCTTTGGTCAGTGTCATTTCCCCACCAATTTCATCATTTATTTTTTTAATTTGAAGGTAGGGGTCTAGGGGTGGCAGCCACTAGTGGGGTCAAGAGGTAATGCCCTTTGCAGGGTCCTGAGGCAGTGCCCAAGGTGTGGTTCCCCTGATGCCAAGCACATTTTTCCTCTTGTGTTGCCTTCAAATGTTGCATTTTAAAAATAATTTTCACCCAAAATTGATGTACTTGAACAACCTTGTAAATGCATCCTTTTAAACTTTTCCTTTTCTTTTCTTCAAAATATCTTCTTTTTTGTAACCATAACTCACAAAAACTAGTGATAATATAAAATTGAATCTAATTTATAAATAAACTAATGAATCTAATTTCTAAGGCCTACTTGCAAACTCTTAAAGCAGTGCATCTATCTGATTTATGCACTGCAAATTAAGATTAATTACTTAAGCAAGGCTACCAATTGCAAAAGCTTTCATCCTAATGAATTGTTCCTAACTCAACTCATCCAACTAACATTCCTTTGACACCTTTCCCTAACAATGATGCCAAAATGATAGGCCAACACTGGGGAAAATAATAACAAAGAATTAATGGTTTATAATGAAGTTCAACTAGTCTATATGTGTCAATTTGAGAGCGTAAGCTTGTGAAAGGCATCTAAGCAATATGCTATGAAGGGATGATGGTTGTGATTTGAGTAATAATGGATGCAGATAAAATACATGAAAATGAGCCTATGGAAAACTAAAATAAAACGACAACATGAATTGTCACTTCCTACAACAGGAGCTCAATTCAAACCTAATAAATAATAAGAACATTAAAAATGAAAATGTCTTTTCAAATAGAAATAATGATATGAGCTAAAATAACTCCAAAAATCAAACTCACAATTCCAAAGAACACTAATCAGTAAGCAATACAAGAATGTTATGTTGAATAGTTGATCTAACACACTAATATTCAAAATGCAAATCTGATTTGATAGTTTAAATATGACAGGAACTATTAATAATGTACTGACTAATATGAAACTAGAAGTATAGTGGAAACTTGCTTTGTTGAATGAATAAGATAAAACATTAATAATTCTATTGTTCAAAAATACTAATAATGCATATCTGACTGTTAGTTCAAACAAAACACTATAATATTGAAACTTCAAACACACCACACTTGAAATAAAAACTAGAAGACACACCAAATGTCTCGAGAAGTGGGTCCCCTACTCAGTCCGTCAGGTGGTGAGATATAAAACACTGAGCATGGGGCTAATAAGCACAATAAATAGTCTTTTATTTCTTAGAAGAATAATAGAATATTAAGAAGATGCGATATCTTTGATTATGAATTATGCTATTTATATATACACACATTAGAGTATAGAATAATTTATAATAGACAAAATAATAGTTAACATACATTCTTACTTATAGGCTGTAAGTGGTTGCAAATAAAATAGAAATCATTCATACCAAACAAGTTTTTTTTATCTTTTTTCTACAATGAGGAGAAAAGATAGGAGAATAAGGTTCCAAACAACCAATCACATAAGCCATTTCAGAGTGCAGTCAACAAGTGATATAGCATTGCATCTCCCACTGTGACCTCCAAACAATATAGTTTGAACATAATGACTTTTATTTTAGTAGCAATCTGGCTATTCAAAGCTTGTGGTTCAAACTTGTGTATATGCTTGTAAATTTGGTTGACGGGTATGTTGTTCACATGATTCATGAGCTACAATATCTTTTATTCATTTCCTAATACCCATTTCCTCTAGAGTACTTAGAAATTATTAATCTTTGGTCCAAATTTATTCCCATTCTTTAATTAGTTATTAAAGTAGTTATAAGACTTTGTGAAGTTAGCAACTCCCTTAGATCCCACAGGTAAGAATGGGAACTAATTTCTCAACCGCAAACTAAGAATAAGTAATGGTTAAATCACCATTTCATAGCACCTACATAGATGAGTTTTTTGTCACACTAATAAATGTAATAATAGCACCAAGATAATGTGGTAAATAAATATGATATCCTTGTGATCAACCACATACATGGTTCTTTGTCCAAAGTGCAACATGAAGAGTTTGTAAAATAAGTGATAGGAACATCTACACTCATAAATCAACATGTTGTAATTATAACAATTAGTAAAAGAAATCAATAATGCATTTTCCATATTTTAATCTGAAAACCTCATTAAATATGACTTATATATATTAAATCATATGCAACATAAAATAGTAAGACGGGTCGAAATCGGATGGAAATGGAATATGAAAATGAGTATGAATCTAAGTGAAATGGATTAAAATATGCCACTAAATAGGTTGTCCTCATTTCTTATCAACAGATGAGTCTTATCTTCTCCTTTCAATTGTCATAGTTGACCTCATCAAATCTATGACTATCCTTTTTGAAAATATTTTCCATTGATCTCCTAAAGTTTTTAAGCTTTCTCTTCAAAGACTTAAGGCTCTAATACCAGTTGTAAGAATATATAGTCCACCAATATAACTGAGAGGGGAGTGGGGTGGTTGGGGGGGTTTTGAATTAGTTATCCAACTAATATCATAATTATCAACCTTATTAAACTTTAACCATATGAGTAATATGATCAAAAACCACAACAAGATACTCATGCACAATAACATGAGATATGTTAACTAGGGAAACCCTTGATCAAAGGGAAAACTGGAATGGGGATGGTACGCAAAAGATGTTGTAGTAATATAAATATTTCTTGTTAGAGGATGGACCCTATTAGGAGTCTATAACAACATTCAATACATATGAGTCCCTGTTAGGAGAATTTGAATCCCTGTTAGGAGATTCCATCCCTGTTAGGAGTTTTAGAAGATAGATGGATCCCCTATTCAAATAGCTTCAAGGGAAAGACCAATGAACCCACTATCCAAATGATCTCTGTATTATTCCTTGTAGAATAATATAAATGAATAGTACTTCTCCTTCCTCTTTCTATGTCCTATCAACCAAACTTCTTCTCCTTTTGATCTTGTAACCAAATTACAAGTCTTGCATCCAATAATCCCTTGGATAACTTACTTGCATTCACTAAACAATCTGCTCCTTTTCACACTTCCTTGATTACTTCACATTGAACACTATTTCACAAACAAACAAAAAATCTTTCCTTTATACCCTATCTTCAAAATAATTCCTTGAGTTGGTCTTGAGGCTTTCTCAGTTAATTATATTTAAAAAATTAATTAATTTGCAATTACAATAGCATTGTCAGCTCACATTTTGTACAATTTCTCACACATGCAATACTAGGGCTTACACATTCCTTGATGTCATCATCAAAATTTCTTATGTCACTAACTAACTATGGATACCTAGATTATATCTTTGTTAGAAGATATAATATAGACACCAGAAATTGCTTGTCAGGTACTCTATCTCTGCACTGCTCTCTATAAATTAGGCATATCTTTTGCAAATCTTTGACTTACTTACTACACATTGAACCATAAAATCAAGATATAATATAGTACATGTCCATGACCATGCATGACTAGATAATGGAAACATTGTTCATACAACGAAGATCTCTGCTTGCTACTCTATTAGTCTTCACAGACTTACTAATATGTTGACATGAATGATAAACCTTGCCATGAATGCAACATGTCAATGCTCTCCAATGCTTAGGATACTCCCCCAAAGGAATATCATTAACATTTATCCTAATAGATGCATCTCCATTCCTAGCATCATTGTACTTGTGGAAACACTCAAATGAGATTTGACTAAAATTTGAGAGTCAAGCTAGACTTGTTGTCTATGCATTTTAATTGGATTAATGTTCTAATATGCTTAGGCATAAGGTAGAAATATAGAAAGAGGCATTGGAAGAGGGAATTGTAATTTATTTCAAGATATTTCAAAATGGATTTGTTAAAAAGGCATTTGGAAGTTTCAAGGCCCAATGCAATTGGAAGGTGTAAATCTATAAGATTTCACATCTTTTTTAGCAACCGCCTCACCTGTGTAAATACTAAAACTCTGTTCATCAGTTTTCTATGTGCATGGTTGTTTTTATCAACCATTTCATTGGAAATTTAGTTTGTAATATTATTGAAACTTGTTTTTTATGATTTTTGGGTAGATGGAGAAACCAATTTTTTATTTTTTTTATTTTTACAATAGAAATTCTCTTAATGCAAAATTTTAAATTTATTCTCCATTAAAATTTTAAAAGTGTCTTTTAATTGACCTTACTTAGAAATTCTACAAAATATGTTAATATCACAAAAGAAATTTTGGTAAACTAATTTTTTTAATATTATTTTATTGTAGCTCTATACATATTGTCACTTTATATTTTAAAGTTTAAATCTCAATCTTTAGATTAAATAGTTTATTAACCTTATGTGAAAATTTAAAAGATAAGAATAGGAGATTTCAATCATTAATTATTTGATTATTTTTACAATTTTAAGAAATATTGAGAAGCTTCAAATTGATTTAATGGTAATAAAAATAATTTCAAATATTATAAATTTTAATGAGGGATTCAACTGGATATTTGGATTAAAGGAAATAAAAAAGAAATTTCTTCAATATTAAGTAATTTTACTAATTTAGATTAGGGTGTGTGCAAGGTCATGGTGTGCCAAATAGTGGCAATGTGAAAAAAGTGGAGTTTGAAAATGTCTAAAAGCATTTAAAAATCCACTCTTAACTTTTTTCCACCTATCTTGATACCAAGGTAAAAAGGTTAGGCCAAACCTTATAGAGTATCCAATCTTTTACCAAGTACCCAATCATATCGGGTACCCACTATCATATTGAGTATCCAATATGAAATCGATTACATGAAACCTATAACTTTGAATTTATTTTTTAAAGATCAAGAGCAAATAATGTATTTGTGTTTGGGTTTTGTTTGTGTTGCCTCATTTCGAGTATCAGATATAGGAATGGGTATTAGATATAGGGGAGATTTTTTTATGATTTTGAATGAATTTTAATATAAGTTAGGTATTTTAAATATAAATTGTTGAAAATTAGGTTTTCTTCAATAGAATTTATTGAAAATTATTATTTTTAAATAGAAATGTTGTTCTGCAATTTACTAGGTATGGCTGACCCGAATGATAAAATTGAGCCAAGAAACAATGTTCCTCGAAACCCTGCTTTGAACAATCCAGTACCCTATCAAAACTATCTACCAAATGATCCCCTACCCCCTCAAAACCCTCCTTGAATTGAAGATTTGATAGAAGGAAATCTCACCAAACTGAGGGTTTTGTAAACCACATATAACAATATACCTACATTGGCTCTATGTTATCCACGTTAAACACCAAAGTGGATAATATTCAAACACTTAGCAATGAACAAAATTCTACTCTTCATTGGAGTAAGAAAATGCATGCCATGTTTGATGATGGGTTGAACTATGATGAGGTTGCAATGCTAAACATAACTAAAGATGATATAGTTAACCTTTTTGTGGACCCAAAATTTGGTAAAATAGTAGACCAAAAAAAAATCAAATTATTAATTAAATGGTGCACAAATGAGGCTATATGTATGAAATTTTGGGATCATTGGTTGATGGTTTTTGAAAAACCTCCACACAACAACTTAGAGGTTCCATTCTATTTCATCTTTTAAATGTATGCCAAATTTGTGTTGCACCTCAAGGTGAACTACTTGAGTATGAGGCCCAACATGGGTTTAGGAGGAGGAGCTCCTCAAGATAGACCCTTTTCCTAGCGGAAGAAAGCTAACACTTTTGTTCCCCCCCATTAATGTGTCCCACCTCCTCTAGTGCAACATCTTGATATCATTACAGAGGCTAGCTCTTAGACTATTATAGCCATCCATAGATGGAGTAGCCTGTTGATATCTCAAGCTAGGTCAGTGTTGCCTCCTCATGTTGATGATGTTGGTGTGAGTTCATCATCGGCGAGCTCGTCACATATTTGTGTGCCCCATACTTGCATAACATGCAAGAATATGTTTTAGGGTCCCATAGGTGATCTTTCTAAGTATCTGTTTGTATTTGAGGAGGATGATACACCCGATGTGTGTACATAGGCTACACACTCTAAGTTGAGAGAGGAGGTGCATGTAGAGGAATGGAATCCTTTTGTGTCAGTGTGTGTATACATTTTTTTGTTATAGAATATGTGATTTAAATTTAATCTTTATAATAAACTAATTTTAACCCATACTAACTTATACATGTATGTGATCTTCATTCATGTTTAGTTGATGACTAAGGAGGAGCTTAGACATGTTGATAATATTATGATATCAGCTATTTCATTTGGCCTTGAGACATCTATAGTACATTATGTTGTGTTTTCATTGTTTTTCTATATGATATTGGAGCATATATGATTTCTAATCTTTCTTTTCTCTTGCAGGTATCACCTGTCAATAGGGGGCAAAGTGCGGGGGGTGGGGTAGAGTCCATTGACAAGGGGAAGGTAATTAGGTGCTTTTAAAGTAATTAAATATCAATGTATTCCTATAAAATATTTTTTCTAATTAAATTTAATTATATTCTCTATTGTACAGGGTGTGGCTACTGGTGATGAGTCCAGGAATATTCGGCATCACATACCCTTTGGCATTTCCATTCGCAGCAAGGGCCTTATCGTATGTGTAAGTATCATTTATTTGTTATATTCCTTATTTTCATAAACAAATTCAAAACTTATTTCCATGATATTAAAAACTAGGCTTTTTTATCTCATAGGAAACACCTAGTGTGTAGGAGGTTGGATGTTAGAGTTTTGTAGCTTTCCTCATGCAGACATTATATCCTAGAGAGGAGGAGAAGATAGAGGTAAGTTTTAGTTTGAGTTCTTGATTATATGTTATAAATTTAGTATGTTATGAATAATATTGGTATAATTTAAGTTGTAAATCCATATGATAACCATACTTGAATATATACAGGCCACAATCAATGAGGTTCAAGCATTGTCAAGGACATATGAGAGGACTTTTGACCACCACGAGAGGTTGACAAAAGAGGTATCTATGATGAAAGTTTAATACTATAAATCTTAATTTTAAAAAAGGATAATTATGCATTTGAGTAATTTAATGTTATATACATAAAATCATATAAATTTAGTAGTCTAACATTGGGTTTTCCTTTTTTGTTTATATAGGAGGCATCTAATCCACCTAGTTTTGCAAAAAGGTTGCATTTTGATCATCCACCAGTAGCATAGAATAATATAGTTGTCATAGGATGCATCATGAGACACTTTGAGATGGCATATGCCACATTGTACATAGAAACATTGATATTATACACATTTCAATCGCATGATTAGCCACATTTTTTAGTATGGATCTATGTATTTTGATATATATTTGCATAATTTGTCTATGGATACATAAACTTTGATATATATTTGTGTAATTTTTTTTATAGGTAATATTTTGTATTATATTGGTAAAATGAGATACATTTTTATTGTATGACTAAATGCCTTTCAACCTATTCTACCCCTGCACTAACCATACATATGCCATTAGACAAAATTGTAGAATATGAACACTTTGACAAAGACAAAACCACCCAACCCAAACAATAATCTGATCAAATCAAACAAAATAGAGTCGTCACCATCTCTAACATCTACTACTCCTTGAAACATCACACAACTTCCTCATGAGTAAATGTTGGAGTTGATTGGTCATCCACCACCGAATTCCCTTGCCTCCCTCAGTGGTGCTTTCCACTCCCCTCCCCCTCTTTGACTAGCAATGAGGCATCAACCCAAACCCCTTTTGATGTGGATGCACCTTTCATAAGGTGGAATTTCTTCACAATTTGGTGGCAAATTTTTTGTCCAAGAATGAGCATTCTCTTCCTTGACATGGTCTTCATAAAGCCTCATTCATGATCCTTCGGTGCCGAAATGTGCTCAGTCAAGAATGCCACTATCATTTTCCACCCATGTTCTACTTTGGGGATATGAACACCTTGTGGATTTGAGGATAGTCACACCACCAGTAGCTGAATAGAAGCATCCCAACCACTAATTAGCCTCAAAGGCTCAGTTCCAATCTTAATACCTACACCTAGAATAACTCTCTCAATTATGTCCTCCAAACCCAAAAGTCACTGCCTACCCACACATGCAACAATAACCTAGTAGACCTCTTCTTTCAATTCCCCCACCATCAATGTGAGCATAACAAATAGTGATGCCACATCCAAATTTGATCTCCTCTTCTAGAATGCACTCAGATATTCTAGCCCTAGCATCTACTGAACACCCTCTAGAAAGGCCAGGTTGTCAAAGATAAAACTATGTTTGAGATGTCACATGGTGATCTAGCCTTTATAGGTTTGCATCTAAGAATCTGAGCCAAGAGAAAAATTTGCTTCCATTTCTATCATAGTTGAAAAAAAATGAACATGACCTGCCTTCTAATTGAATATATCTCCCTTGGAAATCTCTAGAATCAAGTACCAAAGAAAACCAACACTCCAATTGACATGTACGAGGGATACATCGATAGATTGGAAATATTTTCTTACCATAAAATGATTTGATATCATTGGAAGTAGGGCTCATGATTTCATTTCCCTTAAACCATTCAGTTTTAAATTTTCATGAATAAATTAATGTGTCTAATGGCAGAACAATAGTGCTCTCTTTATTCTAATCCAAGGTGATGAAAGTCCTCAAAATTTTAATTTTATGGACTCAATGTTGCATTGACACCTATATTGGCTAGCATATCTACCACTCTATTTTCTTCACTAAATGAATGAGAAACCTTAAGATCATTAAAATCTAGAAGCAATTCTTTGATTTGTTGTATACTTTGATCTAGCTACCATGCCTCTATCTTTCCTCTCTTAATGCCATTTATAATGATCTCCAAATCACCTTCCAGATGAATTCATTTATAGCCAATTTTTGCTCCTAATCCTAGAACCTCCCTAGCTATAAAACATTCTGTAGTATTATTTGTTCCATCTTACAAATGTTTTGTTGCAAACATGAGAATGTTTTCCTTGTGGTCTCTTTGTACACACCCACACCTTGAAACACCCAAGTTTCCCTTGGTCATCCTATCAAAGTTAATCTTAATCCAACCATCCTCTAGAGGTGTCCAAAACTCCTTTTCCCTCTTCATAGTTGGATTAACCCCAACAAGCCCATGAACAGGCTAATACTAAATAGATGGGAAGCTAGATTGAATATAAGAATCATGCGTAATATATACTGAGTGATGAGCACTATGTGTTGATGATGCTAATGATATTAATTCTGCTATCGCACTCTCAAGCCTTTGCCAAAACCTCAGCCATTCTTCTTCCTTACCCTATAAAATCCTTCTATTCCTTTATTTCTAGAGCTCCCAAAGGGTTGTAGATGGAATGATCCTCCACGCTGACCTAAACACTTATTTTTTGTTCTTTGTCGGCCAAGCTTCCAGCCAACCATTTAAAGTGGAGGTTAGTGGACTTTCCCATCCAATTTTAGATTTTTTCATATCCCATGCCTTTTGCACAAAACTACAATGGTGTAGAAGATGGTCTATAGTTTCTTCCTCATTTTTACATACGGGGCACCTAAAAGGGCCTTGGAAACCCATTTTTTGCAATCTCTCTCTATAGAGAATTTTTCCATTGCCTGCCAACCATGTGAAGGCTTCCACCTTAGGAAGGAATGCACTATGCCAACACAAATTTTGTTCACATGGAATTTGATGATGAATGTCTTCAATGATATGATATCCTAATTTGACTTTATATTTACCATTCTTGGAGCCACTCCATATTAGCTGGTCTTTGCTCTCAGAAGAAACTAATATTCTTTCCTTGAAAATCTATTGTAAACTTAGTTTGTCTGTTGGAATCAAATTTAACTTAAATGGTTGTTTCCACTATCCTTGTATTACTTTTCCATTAACCAAAATCTCAATGAAGTCTTTAACTTTGTGCCCCCAATGCTACCTAGTAGTTTCAACCAGCTTCTCTGAGACTCCTAACTTGTATAGTTGGAGTCCCCTATCCTAGGAGTCACTCCAGAAATCTGCCTACTCCCCATTCCTAAAATTCCATGTCAGGTGGTCTGTGATTATATATCCACACTCTAAAAGAAAGTTCCAAACAATAGAGGTCTATGGTGGATCTGCCACTGTCAAAATGTGATCATCCTCCATGTTGTCAAGATATTTGTCTCAGAGAATCTTTACCCATCTTTGATTACTTGCACTAAAGATCTACCAAACTAGTTTGGCTCCAAGAGAAATGTTGAGGAAAGACCGGTCCCTAATCCACACACCCCCTCTCCTTTTGGTCTATCTTCTCAACTTACTTTGCCCCATTTCATATGAATTTTCTCATACTTTGCACAATTGTATGAATGATTTTCTTTTGGGTTCTGAAGTAAGCCATAGAGTAAAATGGCAAGGCTGATATGACTTCTCTTAGCATAGTAATTCTTCCTACCAATGTTAACCATTGTCCTTTCTAGCTCTCCATTCTCTTCCTACAATCTTCAATCAACTTGTCCTCAATGTGCCCTTTACATGCCTCACAAAGGAGAGGCATACCTAAAAATCTCCCTGGAAGTGTGTCGATTCTTACTCCAAAAAACTCTACTACTACCCTCTAGGACCTCACTTTGGTATTGAAAAATATATTTTTGATTTCTCCTAGTTGATAGATTTACCTATGGCTTTACTAAATTCAATTAGGACTTGTTGTATACATTTTGCCTCCTTCATCAAGGCTTCCCAAAGAAGCAAGTGTTTCAACAAACTGAGAGCGGGTGAAAGCCTCAATTCCCATAGTTATCAGAATGCCTTTCCATGATTCTTGGGCCTTCTTTCAAGATATAGATCTGCCTAAGGCTTCGACCAAGATAATAAACAAAAATGGAGACAATGGATTTCCTTGGTGAATTCCTCTACTAGTACAAAAGAACCCTCAAGGACTACCACTCAGTAAAATTGAAGCTCTAAAATCTAAGATCAGGCTCTTAATCCATTTCAACCAACCTTTGTCAAAACTAAACCTCCTTAAAACTTCAATAAGAAAGCCCCTATCAACTCTATCATAAGCTTTCTAAATACCCAGTTTGAGCATCATTTTCCTTTCCTTACTTTTTCTTCTAGAATGAATTGCCTCATGGGCTACAATGATGCCATCCACAATGCTTCTATTCAGGGTGAAGCCACTTTGCTCTAGGGAAATGATGGAGTCTAATAACAACTTCAACCTATTTGCAACAATTTTTGTATTAATTTTATAAACTGTATTACAAAGCAAAATGGGCCAAAATTCTTCATACCTGGTCGAGTGAGTTTTCTTTGGGATGAAAGCGATCAGCATATTATTAAAATCTTTCAAAATGAAACTTGCACTTCTTGACTCTTCCATGACTTCCAATGATTCATTCTTCAAAAGCTCCCAAAATTTTTGGTACAACAAGGCCTGGAAGCCATCTAGTCCAGGAGCCTTCTCACCACCAAGCCCAAACACCATAGCTTTTAATTTTTTCATCTTGATTGGTTCCAAAAGCATTTTATTGTCTTCTTCTAAATTGTACATGGGATTACACCCAAAATCCTCTCCTATGCCCTACTCCTATCTAGTCAGTCCTCCTTCTATAGTTCTTCAAAGAAGACAATAACCTCCTTGTTGATGTTGTCACTATCCTCAATAAGAACTCCCTATTGGTTTTCTATGGATAGGATACAATTTAAACAATGTTTGGTCTTAATCGAACTATGAAAATACTTAGTGTTTCTATCCCCATGTTTTAGCCAATTCTCCCTTAACTTTTGCTTGAAGAAATTTCCTCCTTTTTTAACAATTCTTGGTAATTACCCAATAAATGTTGCTCTATTTTAAAGTCGACATCATCCATCCCTGTACTCAAAACTTTTCTATTCAAAGATGCAAGGTCAACCTCAATAACTACCCTCACCTGAAAGATGTTTCTGAAATGTGTCTTGTTCCATTCCTTGAGCATGGCCTTAAGGTGTCTAAGTTTGGATAAAAATTGAAAGGTCACATTGCCTTCAATAGGTAGGGCACTGGCCCACCAATTAATCACTTTATCAAAGAAACCTTCCTCTTTGAACCACATCAATTTAAATTTGAATGAACATCTAATTGGTATGTCATCATTCTAAACCACCATTAAGACTACATAATCATCAGACCCTAAAATTTCTAGAATTATTTCTTCAAAGACAATAGGTAATGCCTACCATTCTCTTGATAGGAAGATTTTGTCCAGTCTTTGTGAAATATTAGAAAATCCCTTCCTTCTATTTGTCCACATAAAATGACCACCTTTTGTAGGTACTTCTAAGAGCATATTGTTTTGTATGAAAAGAGGAAGCTCTTCCTATACATAGCCCAAAGAGTGAGCTCCTTCCTTTTTATCCACCAAAATCAAAGTGTCATTGAAATCACTTGCAATCACCCTCAGCTCGTTGCCTAGAGTGGCATAGAAAGAAAAAAACTACCCCCAAACAACCTTTTTCTCCTCAAATTTGGTGGGCTTAAATTTGGTGGGCCCATACACAATGATCAAAACCCCTAAGAAGTTTATTGCTAGTGAAGAAAACCTAAAAGCTTGCCAATATCTTGCCTTCAACATGGGTTCTCCATTAAGAAGTCTTCGATTTTAGAGTATGCGCAAACCACTAAAAGCATTAATTTCCTCTACAAAGAAACCTAACCATTTCTATCTAACCCCAAAAACCTTCACAACCTCCTCTACTTCTATCTTTGTTTCCTACATACATACAATTTCTTCTTTTTATTTATCACAGGATCACTTGGTCAAGCATCTTTTGTTAGGAGTGTTGCAACCCATGACATTCCACATAAGAAATTTCATGGTTTCCTAGGAGAGATAATGTCCCTCCCAGATCTCAAGCAGGTTTGACCTCGCATATTTCTTGTTGCTACCAATAATTCCAAATTGTTTTTCCTACCTTTTTTCTTTTGCAATCCTCCTAACAACTTTTTATCCTTAATTGATTTTGTTTGTGTGGATCTAAATTCCCTAGGCCTTCCTCTTCCACCAAATCACCATCTCCCAACCATTCCTCAATCTCATCGATTCCCTCAAGATAGTAAACCACAATTTTAGTGGGTGAAGAGAGAGCCTTATTCCCACCATCAACTTCTTTAACCTTTAGCTGTTCAAAAATATTATGCAAAGGAGTAAGGGCAAGCCACTCCCCCTCTTCCTTTTCACCCATTAAGAAATGTGCATGTTCTTTCATCCCATTCTCCATTACTTTTGATAAATCCTATTGAGAAGCCCTCAAAATAGACTCCCTATTTACACCCTACCATTCTCAAATGGTGTTGTTTGCTCCTGGACAATTAGGTTCCCCCATATCCTCATTGAAAACACCTTCCTCTACCAATGGACAAACCATTTTGAGATCCATGCCAGGATTTGAGCAGGTCTCTACTATCACATCAACCCAGATAGGTTCCTCTCCTATTATTCCCAAAGGGCTAGGGTCTATGTTTAACTCTGTAGACCCTCCATCCAATTGCACCTTTCCTTTCTTGTTACCATTACATATTCCTTTGAGTGTCCCCAAATCTTGTATTATTTGCATTGATTGATGGCTTCCTCGATCTCTATCTCTCACCACCAATAACCCTCAACTATTCTATTCTTAATAGCACGAGGGAGTAGAGGATAAGGTTTCCACATAATACAAATCCTAGCATACTGGCTAAAGTCTTTTTGTTCAATGGCTTCATCTACTTTAGTGGATGATCCCAACCTATCCCCTATCAATTTTAAAATATCCTTGTTCTAATATTCATGAGGAAGATTTTACAACTTGATCTAAATTGACACTTCCTCCACCTTAGCTTGTTTAGGACTGAAGTTAGGAACCCAATATTTAATGAAGAAACCCACTCCTTCCATCAAAAAGGGTCTGTTAAATATAACCCTAGTTTTCTTGTGCTTGGATTCCATAATGATTGGAAAGAATCCATTAGTCAGTATCTTGATCATCGTCTAAGGTCCCTAGGTGTCTACAATCCAATTTTTCATCTTAGCCAAGGGTGGCCATCCTTCCCCCTATTTTATAAAGAAATCTCTTTCTCTCAAAAGAGATACCATGGTTTTCCATTCCTCAGAATCAATTCGAATGTTGATCACCTTATTTTTTACTATCTCTAGGGTGTCCTTTGTTAAGTAAGCTACATTTGATTTCCTATTGACATCTCTTCTAATCCATCTCGCTATGTGTCCTACCATCCTAGCCTTTGGGGGAAAAACTTTCCTTTGATGGATGGGACCCACATTTGTGTACCATTGATAATCTCTCTAGATCACCCTATGCCTTTCACATTTTTTTGACTAAAACCTAGGTGGTTTCCATGGAAACATAAACATATTTCCCCAATCTCTTCCCTATTGCAACTGATGTCTTATGCTGAAATCTCGAAACCCTGGTTTCTACCACCTCTCTATCATGCTTCCAAAACCCTAGTTTTAGCTAAGGATATGTCGTATTTGCATAATTTTTTTATGGATACATGTATTTTGATATATATATGTTTGTCATTTATGTGCACAATGATATACATATTAATTTAGTGTATTATTGTTCAATTTATCATGGATCATGTGTATTGTTCATGTCTATGGAATAGCATTCATTTTGATCATGTTTGTTATATTCGGTTCAAATGCAATAATTTGTGAAAAACATTTTAACAACATTTATTATCAAAATTTGATGTAATACTTAATTTGAAATTATATCATATATGTTTAATTTGAAATTAGATCATATATTTTTAATTTGAAATTATCCCTACAATCCCTTAAGATGTCTACAGTTAGCCAAATTCATGGCCAATTTGGTCTTAGGAGCCCATCTTTGGTGTTACGAGATGTTTCAGTATGTCCTGGTTGCAAATGTTATTGGGGCTCTATGGTCAATATAGGGATGTCACTAGGTTATTGTAGACCTCGACATGACCATCTTGTAGCATTCAAATTTTCACTGATAGCCCCCATGAGCTCTGAGTTATGATCCTCAGAAGATCGACCTTTAAATGCGCTTAGAGCACCTATTCATTATTGGGTGGCCACAAGCATTAGAGGATCTTTGTGGCCAAAAGAAGGGTGTCACTAGGGTTAGCTTGCCCATTCAGAGCTAATGACACTGATGATTTGATGCCAAGATCAATGATTTCAAAGTTGCATAGTGATGCACCAATGAACTGAGGCACACTACAAGTTTTGGCATCGAGTGAGATTGTTGTGCCAAATCCAAATAGAATGTGATCTCTTCAAAATGAGATAGGTTATTGTAGGCCTTGGTATTAATGTTCTCTAACATTTCATGTTTCACTAATATCCCTTATGAGCACCAAGTTACAACCCTCAGAAGATCAACCTCCAAACACACTTAGAGCACCTTGGAGACTCTTTGATATCGGGTGGTTGTGGACATTGGAGGTTCTCTGTGGCTAGAAAAAGGGTATCACTAGGGTTTAATCACCCATATAGAGCTAATGATGCTGAAAATTTGATGCCAAGATCAATGGTTTCAAAGTTGCGCAGTGATGCATCAATTAACTGAGGCACATTGCAAGTTTTGGCATCAAGCGAAATCGTTGTGCCGAATCAAAATGAAATGTGATCTCTTAGAAATGAGATAGGTTATTGTAGTCATTGATATTAATTTCTATTATCATTTAATATTTCATTAATAGCCCCCATGAGCTCTAGGTTATGACCCTCAAAAGATTGACCTCCAAACACACTTAAAGCACCTTGGAGACTCTTCGATATAGTGTGGCCATGGACAGTGGAGGCTCTCTATGATTGGAGCAAGGGTGTCACTATATTACAACCACTTTCTAAAGCTAATGGCATTAATGATTTGATGCCAAGATCAATGGTTTCAAAGTTTCCCATTGATGCACCAATGAACTGAGGCACACTACAAGTTTTGGCATCGAGTGAGATCGAAACATCGAATCCAAATGGAATGTGATCTCTCTAAAATGAGATAGGTTATTGTAGGCCTCAACATGAACATCTCGTAGCATTCAATTTTTTAGAAATATCCCCCAGGAGCTCCACATTACGACCCTTAGAAGATTGACCTCCAAACACACTTAGAGCACCTTAGAGACTCTTTAGTACAAGGTGGCCATGAAGGTCATGGGCTCATTGTACCTAGAACAAGGGTATTAATAGGATTCACCTACTCATCTAGAGCTAATGGTACTAAATATTTGATGCCAAGATCATGGGTTTCAAAGATTCATAGTGATGCACCGATGAACTGAGACACACTACAAGTTTTGACATTAAGCGAGATTTATGTGTTGAATCCAAATGGAATGTGATCTCTCAAATATGAGATAGGTTATTGTAGGCCTTAGCTTGAACATCTTGTATTATTTAGCATTTCACTAATAGCCTCACAAACTCCAAGTTACAACCCTCAAAAGATCGACCTCCAAATACATTTAGAGCACCTTGGAGACTCTTATTGGTACAAGGTGGTTGTGAAAATTGGAGACTCTTAGTGGCTAGAATAAAGGTATTACTAGGGTTCACCCACCCATCTAGAGCTAATGACACTAATGATTTGATGCCAAGATCAACAGTTTCAAAGTTATGCAGTGATGCACCAATGAACTAAGGCACACTACAAGTTTTGACATCAAGTGAGATCATTGTGTCAAATCCAAATGAAATGTGATCTCTCAAAAACTAGATAGGTTATTGTAGGCCTCAATATGATTGTACTGTAGCATTCAACATTTCACTGATAGCCCCCATGAGCACCAAGGTATGACCCTCAAAAGATTGACCTCCAAACACACTTAGAACACATTGGAGACTCTTCGGTACAGGGTGGTCGTGAAAGTTGGACACTCTCTGCAACCAGAACAAGGGTGTCACTAGGGTTCACCCACCCATCTAGAGCTAATAGTGTTGAAAATTTGATGCCAAGATCAGTGGTTTCAAATTTGCGCAGTGATGCACCAACTAATTGAGGTACATTGCAAGTTTTGGCATTGAACAAGATCATTGTGTCGAATCTAAACAAAATGTGACCTCTTAATTATGAGATAGGTTATTGTAAGCCTCACCATGATCATCTTTTATCATTTGAAATTTCACCAATAGATCCCACAATCTCCAAGTTATGACCCTCAGAAGATCGACCTCCAAACACACTTAGAGCACCTTGGAGACACTTCAGTACAAAGTGGCCATGAACATTGGAGGCTCTCCATAGTCAAAACAATGGTGTCACTAGGGTTAGTATTAAGTAAAAGCATTATTTTTAGCTCCCTCAAGCTTTTGGCATTGAGCATAGTGCAAGTTTGGTGTTAGTATTAAGTAAAAAGTAAAAACATTATTTTTTTAGCTCCCTCCACATAAATTACATTGTGTAAAAATATCTTTGTTTCTTACATTAAATAAAAAAATTTACATTTACAATATCTCAAGTGTTTCATCATTATTACATCAATACAAAAATACCAAAAATTGTAGTGTAAAAAATAGAATAGATTTTTCTTCATTCTACTCCTTATTTAGTTTTTATCTTCATGCATGGCTACTCTTCATGATGTACCTACACTCAATATCATATTAAATATTAGTAAATAATCAAATTAAACATTATAATCCTCATTTCACCAAATCATTATGAACAAAAGAATATAAGAAGTAAATATACATAGTTGAGTGTTCTTGTAGGGTCTTCTCTCTATTTTAGGGTCTTCAATAAGGCTTAATGATCAACATTAGTAATAGTAAAAAAATATTTTGATTTTGGTCTTCCTTGATGATTCAACAATTTCACATTTTTTTCTATAATAATAAAATGTGAATATATGGAAATTGTTTTGTGCTTTGGATAGTCTTCGAATATAAGAATTTCATTCCTTCTAAGCATGTATGTTCACAACCATGTTATAGCAACAACTAGACTAGTAGGATTTGTGAATCCATCATCATCTATCATCTATTTTGCAAGATTTTGTTTACCTCTTACACAACATGCTAACCAATAATATGATTTCTCATCATTCCCCTATGGTGCAACTAATGCAAAGACATGTCCTGCTTGAAGAAGATTTAATAGATGGTTATGCTCAATTGAACTTTCCATGTCATCATTTCTGATAAAGGGTATGATAGATGATGGAGTAAGATAATGTGGATCTCGTGTATCCACCCTCTCACTCAATTCATAGTGATCCCAATAACACTGAAAAAAACTAGGATAAAATCAAGCTAATTGTTGTGTCCAAATGGTCCATGTACTAGAATCAGAGCTCCGAAATGAATGCATTTTTTATGAGTCTCTAATAGTAGCACAATTTGATCTATCACCTATGGACCCTTCCCCAACCAATCAAAAGAACTTGAATACTACTAAATCAATAATCCCCCCTATTGATAATGTTGAGCTACACCAATCAATAATGCTACGAGCATTTAGAAGCTCTGCTCCTAAAATCTTCTATTGCTCCTTACCTAGAGCTCTCTTTACACGTGCCCCTGCTGCACCATGTTCCCCTTTCCCATGGCTAGACTCAAAAAAACTCCAAATATGAGGCACCCCCTCTTTACATTCATCCTACACAATCAATAAATCATTTGAGCACTCTTGAATTGACCTATGCAATTATCTGACCAAATAATATGTTTATCCATTAGAATTTCATGCTCCTATAAGAAATCAAAATAATTCTCGAAACAATGTTGCACAAACTTGTGAGAGTGAGAAATATTATCGCTCATGTAAAAATGGCACTCTCCAACATTCTTGCAATTATCTTCCACACTACTAGGGGCATGTCTATATGTTATGTGGACAAAAATAACAATTTGAATGGAGTTGTAATATTGAGATTGTGTCTCATTTTGGGACTACAATATGTAGTTCTATGCAAAGTCAACAACTAATATAATAGTACCAATGGGAAAAGTCTCCTTACATGTTCTAAATTGTTAATCCAACCACTGAGACCTATGACTATGCTTTGCAGAGTTGTAAGAGAAAATTGTCTTGAAATTTGAAATAAAACTAGCCACACTGATTTCTTTTACAACCAATTCACATCCAGAGACCTCACCTCCACTCTTCAAAGTGTATTTCACCGTTTCATATACCATTTTTTTACTTGAACACTTCTCATTTAAGCAAGCATTTCTATAAAAGAAACAACCATCAACTCTAGAACATAAAAAATGATCTAGCAAGTCTTTTGATGATTTTAGAAGCCCACTAGCACCACAGTTCTTCAACATTTCTTTACTAAGAAAAGTAGAACAGATGGAGCATAATAGTTCATGGTGCATAAAAAACTCCATATGATATTTGCAACAACATGTATTTCAAATTTTAGGTGGCACATAATAAAATGGCTTCAAGGATTCAAAAGCCCTTTGTGATATATGAAATCTTGGATGACTCTCTCTAAATTCTTTAAACAACATAGTTTGGCTTACCTTTAAATAATGTTTAGGATGTGGTGTGCGGTCTCTAATGTTAATTCTCAACTTCAACACGTCTTTAGAATTGGGTGATAATCTTGAGATAAAGTATCAAAAATGTGTAATTTCTTGTTTCAAAGCATTGGTTAGTTTCTTATCAAAATGTGGAAGTCTCCCACCGAGAACTCATGTATCATTTTGAAGAGGATCATCAATTCTCTCTTGTCTATTGTGTGTTCTTCTCAAAGTAGTATGATTTAGGTTCAAGTAAATACAATTTTGTCTCATATATCTACCCTTTCTCCCTACTATTTTTTCCAATTCTATTAAGAGCACTAAAAATATTTTTCACAATAATGGCATTTCTTTCCATTTTCTTACTGACACAAATCTTCAATTTGGAAAGCATAAGTCTCATCTTTGATTGTCATGAAGCCCATAACCAAATGGTTCTTTGTTATTTTTTTCCTTCCAAATTATTAATAATCATTTCATCAATTTTAATTATCCATTTTGGATTTCTAGGACCTTCATGTCAATTATAATTAGGAGATATGTAATGTTCATGTGTAGTTTCATTTTTGACATGGTCAATAATGACATTTACATTATGAACTAGTAAATTTTCATTTTCCAAATTTTCAATCCCAACATTATCATTATCAATTGGTACATTTTCATTCCACAATAGAACATACTCATTTTCTGACTCAATGATTTAACCTTTGACCAATGCATCATCAACTTGATTCACATTTAACATTCATTGCCTCTTCCTTTGGTGATTTCCCTTGTCCCTTTCCCTATATGTTGCAATATCTTCATTTGATACCTTCCTTTTGCATTTAGCCTTTTGAAAACTACTTCTCCCCATTCAAATAACAATACCAAACACCTAATCAAATCTCATAGCGACCTTTTCGATTGAATGTGCCCCAAACAATATTTTTTCTCTGATCCCATATCGGGGTATCCAATTCAAAATTGGATACCCAATATGATATCAGATACCCAAAATAATCACCCAAATTTTGGAGGGAAATCAATTGGGCAACTATGGGAAATCAACAACTATTGTATATTATTATATATTAGTATATATTATTATTTTCATTATTAAATATAATATAATAAAATATAATTATTAAATATAATCTAGTAATATATTATTATTATATATAATATACAGTCATATATTATTATTGTATAATATAGCAATGTATTATTATTATAATATAGTAATGGGGTCATAGTCTAGGGTAAGCCATATAATGCATCGAATGGGGTCGTAGGCTAGCCCACAACCCCATTCAACCCATTGCATCATGACATGTGTCTACACCCCTAGGGACCTATTTCATTTGCTTCACTAGGTTGAAAGGGGTCATAGTATAACCTATGACTCCTTTCAATGCATTTCATGACAACATATTTCCCTAGGGTCTTAGGACACTTAGGGACATATTTCATTTGTTCAAATCGGTTTAAAGGGATCATATGTTATCCTATGACCCCTTTCAATGCATTTCATGACAACATATGTCCCTAGGGACATCTTTCATTTGTTTGAATGGGTAGAAAGGGGTCATAGGATAACCTACGACCCCTTTTAATATATTTCATGAAAACATATGTCTCCATGGGTCCTAGGACTACTAGGGGCCTATTTCGTTTGTTCAAATGGGTCAAAAGGGGTCATAAGTAAACATATGACCCCTTTTAACACATTTCATGATAACATATGTCCTTATGGGTCCTAGGACCCCTAGGGACCCATTTCATTTGTTCAAATGAGTCAAAAGGGATTATAAGATAACCTATAACCCATTTCAGTGCATTTCACGACAACATATGTCCCTAGGAGTCCTAAGATAGCTAGGGATATTTTATTTGTTCAAATGGGTCTAAAAGGGTCTCCATCATCTTAAAATGGAAGAACTTCCATGTTAAGAGTGTTTAGACCTCCAAGTAAGTGGTTTGGAGCCATGTCAAGCACCTTGAATGGGTCATTGACTTGGGTCTGGATTTTTTTCATTGTTCTACTCCCTTTTCCACTTTCTTTCTGCACTTTTCTAGCAGTTTGGACTAAAATCCTAAGATTCTTGACTTTTGGGTCTAGGATTACCTCAACATCAAGGATGACCGTTTAGTTCAAGGTCAACCTCAACCTTTTCCTAGTTCAAGGATGACCTTGACCTTGACCTAGGTCACGGTCAACCTCGTCCCTCAGCCAAGGTTCAAATTTCAAGGTTCCATGAAATCTGGATGTTGGGTTTTAGAAAGAATCATTTGGCTACTTCTTGGCTAGCTATTTTGGTCTCCAAAAATGTAAAATGTAAAATTACACTTAATCTAGCTCAATTTCTAGGAGTTAAGGTTAATTAGGATTTAATGATCCCATGTCAGCCTTCTCTAGAAGTTTGTGCCCTAGATCTATCTCTATATAAGGAAGCCTCCTCCTCTCATTTTCTCTAAGGCATATGATGATAAGAAAGACTTAAGAACAAGAACAAGGCATAATGAGATGAGATGAAGTTATACTCTTTCATGATCAAGAATTCAAGCATTATCAAGTTCAAGAAAGCATCCATCTTCAAGCATTCAATTCATTAAGGAGATCTATCAGAAACCATTGAAGGATTCAAGCTCTATGGAGCCCTCTTGTTGAAGATTCATTGGTTTCCATTCAATCCTCTTCCTAATCCAAGATCCATTCAAGATTGGTGTTGAAGATCTAATGCTAGTGATTTCAGATGTCCTAGATTCATTTCCATTCCTACTTGTGGATTCAAGGATTTGAATCCTCCACAAGTATTTTAACATAAGCAAGGTGAATAATTTCACTTACTTTGTTTATGCATATTGCAATTTCAATTCAATTTTAAGGTTAATTCCAAACTAGGGTTTGACTAAGGGAAACCCTTCCTCAAACAAACAAAATCATTTTTCTTGTAGGTATAGATGTGGAACAATGAATATCAGTGCAGATTTGGATACCCTTTTCATCAAACATGTGGGATCTGTGAATAGAAATTTTGTCAAAATAGTACAGGTGAAGGTTTAATTTTTTGGGTAAAAATTGAGCCTCGAGGTACAATTGTGCCCTACTAACTAGGTCAAGTTTTGTGTACACTTAGAAAAGAAAAATATTTCTAGGTTTTGAAGATATCGCAGTTTTGGTTAATTAAAGTTAAAATAAATAGATTTTTAGATCGTTTGACAGGTTTTCAATCAATTCTTTTTAGGAGGAAAGTACCTTTTATTTTTTTCATTTCAATTATAGTCTCTTATATTTACATTCCATATCATAACAATTCATATGTATGTGTAAAACATGGGTTTAGGGTCTCTTTCATGTGCATTATTTTAAATCCTATTCATCAATCATATTTTATTGTATAAAGGGTCATAGGATAACCTATGACCCCTTTTGACAAATTTCATGATAAGATATGTCCCTAAGGGTGCTAGGTCCCCTAGTGACCTATTTCAATTGTTTGAATGGGTCTAAAGGGGTCATAGGATAGCCTATGACCCCTTTCAACACATTTTATAACAACATATGTCCTTAGGGGTCATAGGACCCTTAGGTACCTATTTCATTTTTTTTAATGGGTTAAAAGGGGTCATAGGATAACCTATTCGACATATTTTATGACAACATATGTTCCTAGGGTTCCTAGGATCCCTAAGGACCTATTTCATTTATTCAAATGGATCGAAAGAGGGTAACAGGATAACATATGGCCCCTTTTAATGAATTTCATGACAACACATCTCTAGAGGTCCTAGGACCCATAGGGACCTATTTTATGTGTCTGAATGGGTGAAAAGGGATCATAGGATAGCCTATGACCGCTTTCAATGAATTTCATGAAATCATATGTCCCTAGGGGTCCTAGGACCCCAAGGGACCTATATAATTTGTTTGAATGGGTCGAAAGGGGTCATAGGATAACCTATGACCCCTTTCGACACATTTCATTACAATATATGTCCATACAAGTCCTACGACCCCTAGGGACCTATTTCATTTGCTTGAATGGGTCGAAAAAGGTCATGGATAACCTATGACCCCATTTGATGCATTTCATGACAAAATATGTCTCTAGGGGTTCTAAGACCCTTACAAACCTATTTCATTTCTTTGAATGGGTCAAAAGGGGTCATAGAATAACATATGACCCCTTCGATGCATTTTAGGAAAACATATGTCTTTAGGGGTCCTAGGACCCCTAGGGACCCTATTTCATTTATTCAAATGGGTCGATGCATTTCATGAAAACATGTGTCCCTAGGGGTCCTAAATATCATTTGTTTGAATGGGTCAAAAGGTGTCATAAGATAGCCTATCACCCCTTTCAATGCATTTCATGACAACATATGTCCCTCAGGGTCCTAGGACTCATGGGGACCTATTTCATTTGATTGAATGGGTCAAAATGGGTCATAAGATAATGTATGACCACTTTCGAATCATTTCATTACAACATATGCCCATAGGGGTTCTTGGATGCCTAGACACCTATTTTATTTGTTCTAATGGGTCGAAAATGGTCATAGGGTAACTTATGACCCCTTGCAATGCATTTCATTGCAACATATGTCTCTTGGGATCCTAGGACCCCTAGGGACCTATCTTATATGTTTGAATGGGTCGAAAGAGACCAAAGGATAACCTATGACCCCTTTTGACTCATTAAATGATAACACATGTTCTTATGGGTCCTAGGATCCTTAGGGACCTATTTCATTTGTTTGAATGAGTTGAAAGGGGTGATAGGGTAACTTATGACCTTGTACAATGCATTTCATGACAACATATGTCCCTAAGGGTCCTAAGACACCTAGAGACCTATTTCATTTAGTCGGATGAGTTAAAAGGGATCATAGTATAACCTATAAGCCCTTTTGACACATTTCATGACAATATATGTTACTAGTAGTCCTAGGATTCTTAGGGACCTATTTAATTTGTTCAAATGAGAAGAAAGGGGTCATAGGATAACCTAAGACCTCTTTTGATGCATTTCATGAAAACATATGTCCTTAAGGGTCCTAGGACCACTAGGGACCTATTTCATATGTTTGAATAAGTCGACATGGGTTATAGGATAACCTATGACCCCTCTTGACACATTTCATGAGAACATATATCCTTAGGGGTCCTAGGATCCCTAGGGTCCCAGGGACCTATTCATTTATTCGAATGGCTAAAAAGGGGTCATATGATACCCTATGACCGAACTAGATTCATTTCATGACAATATATGTCTGTAGGGGTCCTATTTCATTTGTTTGAATGGGTTGAAAGGGCTCATTGGAAAGCCTATGACCCCTCTTGATGCATTTAATGACCATATATGTTCCTAGGGGTCATAAGACCTGTAGGGAACTATTTTATTTGTGTAAATAGGTCAAAAGGGGCAAGAGGATAACATATGACCCCTTTTGATGCATTTCAAGATAACATATGTCCGTAGGGGTCCTAGGATCCCTAGAGACCTACTTCACTTGTTGAAATGAGTCAAAAGGGGTCATAGGATAACTTATGACCCCTTTTGATGCATTTCATCACAAAATATGTCCTTAGAGACCCCTAGTGACCTATGTTATTTGTTTGAATGGGTCTAAAGGGGTCATAGGATAACCTATGAACCCTTTTGACACATTTCATTATAACATATGTCCTTAGGGGTCCTAGGACCACTAGAGATTTTTTTTTTTTTGAATGGGTAAAACATGGTCATAGGATAAGCTGTGACTCCTTTCCACACATTTCATGACAACATAAATCCCTCGAGGGACATATTTCATTTGTTTGAATGGGTTGAAAGAGTTTCGATGAATTTCATGATAAAATATGTCCCTAGGGGTCCTAGGACTAGTAGGGACCTATTTCATTTGTTCAAATAGGTCAAAAGAGGTCATAGGATAACCTATGACCCCTTTCAATACATTTCATGACAACATATGTCCCTAGGGGTTCGACCCCTAGTGACCTATTTTATTTGTTCAAATGGGTTGAAGGGGGTCATATGATACCATATGATCCCACTCAATGCATTTCATGACAACATATGTCCCTAGGGTTCTTAGGACCACTACATAAATATTTGATTTGTCTGATTGGGTCGAAAGGAGTCATAGGAAAATCTATGACACCTCTCAATGAATTCCATGATAATATATGTCCCTATGGACCTATTTTATTTGTTTGAATGGGTCAAAAGGGGTGAAAGGTTAACCTATGACCCTTATTGATGCATTTTATGATAACATAGGACCCCTTAGGACCTATTTCATTTGTTCAAATGTGTCAAAAGTGAGCATAGGATAATCTATGACTTCTTTCAATACATTTCATGACAACATATGTGCTTAGGGGGCCTAGGACACCTAGGGACCTATATCATTTGTTCAAATGGGTTGAAAGGGGTCATAAGATAACATATGACCCAATTTGACACATTTAATTACAACATATGTCCCTATGGGGCCAAGGACCCCTGGGGACCACCTTCATTATTTCGAATAGGATGAAAGGAGTCATACGAAAACCAATAACCCATATTTACACATTTCATAACAACATGTATCTCAATTGGTTGTATGAACCTTAGGGATGTATTTCGTTTGTTCGAATGGGTTGAAAGACCCCTTCGACACATTTCATTACATAATATGTCCCTAAGACCCCTACAAACATATTTCATTTAGTTGAATGGGTCGAAAGGGGTGATAGGATAACCTATGACTTATTTTGACGCTTTTCATAATAACATATGTTCCTAGGTCTCTTAGGACCCCTAGGGACCTATTTCATTTGTTTGAATGGGTCGTAAGGGATCATAAGATAACCTATCACCCATTTTGAAGCATCTCACTAAAAACATGTCTATCGGGGTCATAGAACCCCTAAGGGCTTATTTCATTTATTCAAATGCGTCGAAAGAAGGTCATACTATTGCCTATGACCCCTTTTGATGAATTTCTTGATAAAAATGTCACTGACAGACCTATTTCACTTGTTTGAATGGGTCAAAAAGGACCATAGGACAATCTATGACTCCTTTCAATGCATTTCTTGACAACATATGTCCCTACAACCCCTAGGGACCAATTTCATTTGTTCAAATGGGTTGAAAGGGGTCATAGGACAACCTATAACCCCTTTCAACATATTTCATGACAACATATGGAGCCAAAGGGGCATATTTTATTTTTTTGAATGGGTCAAAAGGGGTCATTGAATAATGTATGAATCCTTTCAATACATTTCATGACAAAATATGTCCCAAGGGAACCACCTCTAGGGACCTATTTCATTTGTTTGAATGGGTTAAAAAGGGTCGTAGGATAAATTATGACCCCTTTTGATGTATTTCATGACAACATATGTATCTAAGGATCCTAGGACCCCTTGGGACCTATTTCATTCGTTCGAATGGGTTGAAAGTGGTTATAGGATAACCTATGACACTTTTTGATGCATTACATGACAACATATGTCCCTAGTGGTCCTAGTACCCCTAGGGACATATTTAATTTGTTTGAATAGGTTAAAAGGGGGTCATATGATATCCTATGACCCCTTTTGCACATTTCATGGTAACATATGTTACAAGGGGTCCTTGGACCCCAAACCACCTATATCATTTGTTTGAATGGGTTGAAAAGGGTCGTATGATAACATATGACCCTTTTTGATGCATTTCATAACAACATATGTCCCTAGGGGTCCTAGTACCCCTAGGGACCTTTTTTTTTTTTTTGAATAGGTCAAAAGGGGGTGATAGGATAACCCCTAGCAACATATTTCATTCATTCAAATTGGTTGAAAGGGGTCATTGGATAACCTATGATTCCTTTCAACGTAGCCTATGACCCCTTTGAATGCACTTCATGATAACATATGTCCCTAAGGACTCTAGGACCCCTAAGGGTCTATTTCATTCATTCAAATGGGTCAAAAGGGATGATAGGATAACCTATGACCCTTTTTGATGCATTTCATGACAATATATGTCCCTAGGGGTTCTAGTACCCTTAGGGACCTATCTCATTTGTTCAAATAGGTTGAAATGGTATCATAGGATAACCTATAACTCCCTTTGATATATTTTAAGGCAACATATGTTGCAAGGTCTCCTAGGACCCCTAGGCCCTATTTCATTTGTTCGAATGTGTCGAAAGGGGTCATAGGATAACCTATGACCCCTTTCGATGAATTTCATGACAAAATAGTTCCCTAAGGGTCCTAGGACCCCTTAGGAGCTATTTCATTTGTTAGAATGGGTTGAAAGGGGTCATAAGATAACCTATGACTGTTGGAAATATTCAAGATATGACAAGTTACTGAGAGGGGAGGGGTGAATCAGTAACTTCTAAAATTTCAAACGATAAAACTGTATACTAATATATTCACCATTCATCCAAGTAACCTACTGTAAGCATGAAACAAAATCATTTGCAACACTTGAACACACAGATTTGGTGACCCAGAAACCTTCCAAATAGAAAGTAAAACTGGGGTGGGGATGAAACCCACAAGCTTCGTTACTGCAGTATGAAGTTGGCCGATTAAGGCTTACAATGACCACTTCTGGTGATCTGCCCTGTTAGGAGCACAAAGGATTTCTAGATCCACCTTGTTAGAGGATTTCCAAACATACAATAAAGTATGCACTCTGTTAGGAGATTTACAAAAGACTGTTAAGTCTACCTTGTTAAAGGATTTACAAAAACTGATTCACCTGTTAGAATGAAACAGTGGATCTGATTACAACTGATTGTTGATAAGATCCGCTATGCTCTGATTCACCTTGATGTGATAGATAAAACTTTTTTGCTCCAAAACTTGACCTGCTGAATATCTTCACAATTCAGCCCACATACTTTCGCACACATGTATTTCTTTTGCACTTTCAAACTTTTACACTTTCACATTTCCATTCATTACCATTGCCATAACAACTATATTTGAATGATACAATACATTGCATATATATACCATCCATATAAACAATACATGCAAGGTCGGCTAAACAATACATGCAAGGTTGGCTAAACAACAAGTGCAAATCTCTATACAAAGTCGGCCCAAGGTAAAAACTCGGGTTCACTGAACTGACTCGGTGTCCTTCTGATACTCGGCGTCCACTATGTTACTCGGCATCGTCATGCACTCGGTAGAAGTGAAGGCACGGTTCATACTAAACACTTCGAGTAGTTCTGAACTCGGTAACCACTGGAGACTCGGTAGAAGAGATGTCACTCGGTGAATACTTCTATCTGAACTGTAGCTCGGTGATCAAAGGAAACACTTGATAGAACCTTGTGACTCGGTGATAGTTAGTTTCCTTGATAACCGTCTGAGCTCGGTAAAATTAATTTCCTTGATAACCTCAGGAGCTCGGTTATCATGAAGTTCTCGATTACATCTTAGTACATCTTCACTCGGTCAAAACTGATTCCTTTCTTTACCTTGAACACTCGGTAAACACTGGCTGCTTTGTTCACCTTGATCACTCGGTGAACACTGACTTCTTTGTTCACCTTGATTACTCGGTAAACACTGACTTCTTTGTTCACCTTGATTACTCGGTAAACACTGAGAACTAGGTAAAGCTTGGCTTCTGGTGAGAGCTCGGTAAGCATTCAAAATCCAATAAGTGTTGTAACTAATGACAAAAATGTATCATAATGCCAACAATCTCCCCCTTTGGCATTAGTGACAAAAACACTTATGAGACAAAATTTATCTGACATGCTGATGACTGATTCTGAATATACATAGCTTCGTTATATACAACTTCCCCATAGAATAGCTTTGTTATATACAAATCCCCCATAGAATGTACATACATTATTTACATGAGCTGTATATCTCTTCCTTTGTACAATTTTTCTGAAAACACTTATTCACCCATAGTATACATATCCAACAATAATCTTCCCCTTTTTGACAATAATGCCAAAGAATAAAAGAATATATATACTTATATAGAAACACCAAAATGAGAGATGAACTCTGAATGTACCTGGAGAATAAGCTGGAGAGTCTTATCCCAATTCTCTTGCAAAATTTTGCAGGTGGAAAGAGCTATTTGAACTTCAGCCGAAAGTTCAATCACATGATCTGCAATGGAGAAGTTATTATCATGGATTAATGTCTTTGAATGTGCAATATGCTTCTGTGTTGAATCCACGATGGGAAGGATCATATTTTGGATATCTATCAATGTAGATCAGATCCTTGCCTCTTCCCTCAACAGCTCTGCCTGTTTCTCTGACAAGAATTTGATTCTGAGGTGATGAGATGAGCTTGAACTGGGGTCAAGCTTCAAGTTCTGTGTGCTTACCTTCAGATCTTCATCAATTTTATTTAGTTTCTCTCTTATTCCTTTAGTGTACTCAGTAACATCACAAAGCTTAGCAAAAAGAGATGTTACATTATTAAAAGAATTTTCCATATCTGCCAAAACTGAGGTTAATGCAACCTGATTTATTGCAATGTTCTGGGCAATGTGCCCCAATACCTTATTATCAAATTTCTTTTCTGCACGCTCAATTATCTTTTCTTGTCTGGAGGCATCTTCATTGAATTTATTAATTGCCTCTTCCAACTGAATCAAAATGTGTTGAGAAGTATCAACATCAACACCTATAGCCTCAGTAATTATGTTCCGGGCTTCCTCAATTATCCTATATTCCTTATCCCTTTCTGATCTTAACTGCATCTGAGTAGCCTTTTTCTCAATAAGTTGACTAGCATACCTCATTTCTTCAATGGTAGCATTATCAAAGTCAATCTTTGGAATTACTATCTCTGTGTCCAAGTCAATGTCTTCAGGAATTTCCTTTCTAGTGATCATAAGTCTTAATGGTTGCTTTTGTTTGACTTCTGAGATGATTGGTTTGACCTTTGGAATAGACACAACAGTAGAGACAGAAGGACTAGCAGTAAAAACTAGGATGCTTGAGGTTTGAGTGCCAATAGAAGTATGTACAGGGTCAAAATTTTGAATGCTGGCCAAAAATGGTGATACACTCGATAATATAGTATCTGAGCTCACTGTGCCTAAAGTAGATGGTGAAAAAATTGTAGAACAAATTTGAGTTGTCAAAATTTGAGAACTTACAGCAATACCAACTGATGATGATGGAGCCGAGGAAGCTAACTCGGTAGATGAAAAGGGGTGCAGCTCGGTAGTCGAAGAGGGATGCAGCTCGGTAGATGAAGTGGTAGTCACTTCTACTGATGATACCTGGAGCTGAGATATGGTAGGTGTAGATGAACCTGCTAAAGCTGACTCCAACCTTGATGATGTCACAGGTTTGGCTGGGGAGTGAGGAAGGGATGCAATAACTGCTGCTACAATTTTTACCGTATCATCCTCCTTATCTTCCTCTTCAGCTTCTTCCTCTTTGTCTTCTTCCTCTTTCTCTTCCATCATTGCATGCAACTCTCCTGGTGTAACTATGATGGATGGAGTGCTATCTGATTCATCACTGCTGCTGCCACTGTCATCATCCTTTATTTCTACTGGGTCTACACTGGGCTTATGTAGATGATAGATGTTTTTCCACATGTTTGTAGCATCATTTACAAAATGCTCTATATCTTTGATCAAAACCAAACAAGTGTGGAATCTGATCATCATTTTACCTTCATAGGTTTTCAATTCAGATTTTACCTCTGCTTCAGTGAGACTAGGCCGAAGATTCTTCAGGGATTGCTCATATATATCTTTTACCATCTTGGTGGCTAACTCCCATCTTGGATGTACTCTCTCCAGTAGTTCTTTAGAGATATGAGGAGCAATCTGGTCCGGGGAGTATTTCCATTTTCCCATTTTGTTAAGTACCAGTTCCTCAATTTGCATTTTCTCTGCATCAGTCCTTGTCTCAAATCTTAATGCCTTGAAATTTGCGATGCCAGCTCCTTCTTCTAATGATTTGAGCCTTTGCTTGAATGTAGGTGCAGGTTTGACCAATACAGGTTCCTGAATACCTTTTCTCGTTCTCTGAGTGAATACTGCAGTAGGCTGCTTCTTGGGCTTGGTAATGATTACCTTGCCTTTCTTCTTTGCCGGTTGCTCTTTTTCTGATTCTTTTTCTCCTTCTTCTTCTTCTTCACTTTCTTTATCTTCATCTTTTCCCTCGGTGACCATAAGAGAACTCATTTCAGTTTTTAGTTTGGCCATTTTCCTTTTACCTTTGCTGATGGCCTATGGAATTTTGATTTCCAGTTCAATTCTGGCCTTTGCTTCATCATAAGTACCAAAAATTCGTTGCCTTGGGTCTACTGGCTCATTTACCAATGCTTCAATGATATCCCTTGTTTCATCAATATTTACCTCATATGGAAGAGGTTTCACCCATGCAACTCGGGGTCTGACTGCCTGTATGTATACCTTGTCACAGTCAACCATGAAACAGACATCATCCTTATACTCTTCAACAAGTTTTGGAGGTATTCTGAATCTGTTGTTCATCCTTTCCTTGAAATCTTCAAAATAATTGTCCATTACTTTGTCAAAATTCATACCCATTTCTACTATGAATTCATTTATTTGATACAAAATTGGAGTTTCTTTCCTCCATACAACTGTACCTTTGGATGGAAAAAATTTCTGTACATAGAAAAATAAACAAACTAGCAAAGAACCAAATTTACAAGGGTTTGTCTTTGCAGTCCTTATGCTTTCCATGTTTTTATTGAATTGTTTTAATAGCACATCAGCTAGGTCAAACTCCATATTTTTCTTTACAATTTTATATGCGAAATCTACAGCCTCGCAAGGTACACTATTCAGCCTGCTGGAACTATACAGTTTGTATGCAATAACATAAATACCAAATTTCAGTTCTATATCTGAAACATTGTTGAGTTTTAAACCTCTGCCATCCCATTCAGCTTGGGTTTTCTTCTGTAACTCATCCCGTCCTAGGGTTTTGGTGGTTTTGGCTTTGCTGAGCATTGGGAGACCCGTGATTTTGTGAATCATCTTCTTGGTTATCAAAACTAGTTGTTCTAACCACAACTGACCATTATGTACTCGGCTCAAGATATACCTCACCCATTTCACTTGGAAACTTCTTGGCAGATGCGGGATATGGGTTAAGCCTTTGGTTTCCAAATGTTTGAACTCAGGTTTTAGGGTTCCATCCACGCATAACTCGGCTTGGGTGCTATCCATATCTAGTGTCCCTATTTCTTGCACAGTACTCTTGAAATGAGTATGAATATCATTGATTAGAAGTACCTTTGGAGGAATCTGTGATTGAGCTCCATGCGGGTCGAGTGATTCAGCGATGGCAGGAACCAGCTTGAACATCGGTGCCTTCCATTCCGTTCCCTTCACAAGCATTTCGGATCCTTTCTTCACCTTGCTATTGCTGGTGCTTGCGGAAGCCATTGCTGCTCGATGAGTGAAAAGATTTCGTAAGAATACTTTGCTGGAAAATCTCTTCAACTCACTTGAACTCGCTTGAAAGCCCTCTTTTTGTAAATCTCGAATTCGCGGTGAAAAATGAGGTTGAAATCTTCCCTTTTGATGAAATATTTGCCATTAATGTTCAGTACGGAGGTAGCTGCGATCGATAGGCTGTCATCCACTAGCTCGGCTTAAACTTCGCAACTCAGTGACCAAAAGAAAATAGGTTAAACCGCTCTTAACTTGGTAAGAGAAGAACCAACCATGCTCGGTAAGTGCAACTTGGTGAAAGAGACCTTATTGCACCCGACTGAGCTCGGTAAGGTCATGTACCGACCATGATCCTGATGTATCTGAAATACTGATTTGATCATATTTTCATTCTAGGACTGCTTAGGAATTTGCTTTGTAGATACAGTCCTGATCTTATCCTGATGAGTCTTAATTGGAAATGGTAGAGTCACTCACTTCTTGAGTGACCATTCCATCACTTGAATTATCTGGCTCGGTAGACTTAGAAATCCATTGCTGCTTCATTTGCTTCCGAATATTTTCCACTTTGATTTTCTTTTCATCGTTGACTTTCTTTATGTTCATGTAGTTTTTAGATATATGACCAAGTTCTGTACATGTATAACATCTTACAGTGGTATCCCTTTTTCTTAGGTGATGCCTTGCATAGTTTATGCAAGTATGACCATATTCTCCACAATAATGACATCTGCACCAAGTGTTGTAGTCCCAACCAAATATTGCTTTGACAAGTTGTTCAGCTGGATTAAATGATTTGAATTTGCATTGTGATGCCTTATGACCTTGCTTTTGACATTTGTGACATTTACCTTCAAATTTTGGTTTCTTTTTGCATTCATTTGCTTTGTGTCCATGCTGATTGCAATTGTAGCACTTTCCATTAAATTTGCCTTTTCCATCGTTCCAACATCCGTTAGATGTATGACCTAACTTACCACAGTGGCTGCAAGTAGGTTTTTGATTCTTTTGAGTACCCTGTTTGAAGGATTCACCTTCTTCCTTGTATCCAAGGCTTGCTTTAGCATTTTGTTTATGAAAGTTTTCTTCATTTGGTAGATTCAATTGATCCATGTCCTTTTGAGATTTTACCATTCTCTCATTGAGTTGTTTTTTAGAGATTAGATCACTTTGTAAGCTTGCATTGATTTGTCTTTCAGTAATTAAGTCATTTCTCAAATTCTCATTCTCAGATCTCAGATTCATAATTTCTTCATTTGCATTAGATAATTGAGTTACAAGATTTTCAAGCTGGGAGGATTGATTATTCCTTACCTCTAAGTCTTCAGCTGCCTTGTTCCTTTGCTCCAAGATTTCGTATAGCCTGATGGACTGGATTCCTTGTTCCCTTTTGAGCTTTCTTACTTCTTCCTGCAGAGATCCATTCTTTTCTAAGAGTTCTTTTATTGCTTTGTCAGCTTCATCTGAGCTATTTGACGGTGAGAGATCTTCAATCTTTTCTTCAACATACTGATGGTCATTCATTTGCTTTGCAAGTTCTTTTTTTCTTTTCAAGGATTGTGAAAGATGCTCTTTTGCTTCATTGAGTTGAGCCATGGCCATTTTCAGATCTAGCTTTTCATTCTCAATAGTTTTGTCAAGTCTGAATATCTCCATTGTCCTTGATCTTTTCTCAAGCCGTGAAACTTTTATCTTGAGAACCTTATAGCTCTGATACCAATTGTTGGAAATATTCAAGATATGACAAGTTACTGAGAGGGGAGGGGTGAATCAGTAACTTCTAAAATTTCAAACAATAAAACTGTATACTAATATATTCACCATTCATCCAAGTAACCTACAGTAAGCATGAAACAAAATCATTTGCAACACTTGAACACACAGATTTGGTGACCCAAAAACCTTCCAAATAGAAAGTAAAACTGGGGTGGGGATGAAACCCACAAGCTTCATTACTGCAGTATGAAGTTGGCCGGTTAAGGCTTACAATGACCACTTCTGGTGATCTGCCCTGTTAGGAGCACAAAGGATTGCTAGATCCACCTTGTTAGAGGATTTTCAAACATACAATAAAGTATGCACTCTGTTAGGAGATTTACAAAAGACTGTTAAGTCTACCTTGTTAAAGGATTTACAAAAACTGATTCACCTGTTAGAATGAAACAGTGGATCTGATTACAACTGATTGCTAATAAGATCCGCTATGCTCTGATTCACCTTGATGTGATAGATAAAACTTTTCTGCTCCAAAACTCGACCTGCTGAATATCTTCACAATTCAGCCCACATACTTTCGCACGCATGTATTTCTTTCACACTTTCACACTTTCACATTTCCATTCATTACCATTGCCATAACAATTATATTTGAATGATACAATACATTGCATATATATACCATCCATATAAACAATACATGCAAGGTCGGCTAAACAATACATGCAAGGTTGGCTAAACAACAAGTGCAAATCTCTATACAAAGTCGGCCCAAGGTAAAAACTCAGGTTCACTGAACTGACTTGGTGTCCTTCTGATACTCGGCGTCCACTGTGTTACTTGGCATCGTCATGCACTCGGTAGAAGTGAAGGAACAGTTCATACTAAACACTTTGAGTAGTTCTAAACTCGGTAACCACTAGAGACTCGGTAGAAGAGATGTCACTCGGTGAATACTTCTATCTGAACTGTAGCTCGGTGATCAAAGGAAACACTTGATAGAACCTTGTGACTCGGTGATAGTTAGTTTCCTTGATAACTGTCTGAGCTCGGTAATATTAATTTCCTTGATAACCTCAGGAGCTCAGTTATCATGAAGTTCTCGATTACATCTTAGTACATCTTCACTCGGTCAAAACTGATTCCTTTCTTTACCTTGAACACTCGGTAAACACTGGCTGCTTTGTTCACCTTGATCACTCGGTGAACACTGAATTCTTTGTTCACCTTGATTACTCGGTAAACACTGACTTCTTTGTTCACCTTGATTACTCGGTAAACACTGACTTCTTTGTTCACCTTGATTACTCAGTAAACACTGAGAACTAGGTAAAGCTTGGCTTCTGGTGAGAGCTCGGTAAGCATTCAAAATCCAATAAGTGTTGTAACTAATGACAAAAATGTATCATAATGCCAACAATCTCCCCCTTTAAATTTAGTGACAAAAACACTTATGACACAAAATTTATCTGACATGCTGATGATTGATTCTGAATATACATAGCTTCATTATATACAACTCCCCCATAGAATAGCTTTGTTATATACAACTCCCCCATAGAATGTACATACATTATTTACATGAGCTGTATATCTCTTCCTTTGTACAATTTTTTTGAAAACACTTATTCACCCATAGTATACATATCCAACAATAATCTTCCCCTTTTTGAAAATAATGCCAAAGAATAAAAAAATATATATACTTATATAGAAACACCAAAATGAGAGATGAACTCTGAATGTACCTGGAGAATAAGCTGGAGAGTCTTATCCCAATTCTCTTGCAAAATTTTGCAGGTGGAAATAGCTATTTGAACTTTAGCCGAAAGTTCAATCACATGATCTGCAATGGAGAAGTTATTATCATGGATTAATGTCTTTGAATGTGCAATATGCTTCTGCATTGAATCCATGATGGGAAGGATCATATTTTGGATATCTATCAATGTAGATCGGATCCTTGCCTCTTCCCTCAACAGCTCTGCCTGCTTCTCTGACAAGAATTTGATTCTGAGGTGATGAGATGAGCTTGAACTGGGGTCAAGCTTCAAGTTCTGTGTGCTTACCTTCAGATCTTCATCAATTTTATTTAGTTTCTCTCTTATTCCTTTAGTGTACTCGGTAACATCACAAAGCTTAGCAAAAAGAGATGTTACATTATTAAAAGAATTTTCCATATCTGCCAAAACTGAGGTTAATGCAACCTGATTTATTGCAATGTTCTGGGCAATGTGCCCCAATACCTTATTATCAAATTTCTTTTCTACACGCTCAATTAGCTTTTCTTGTCCAGAGGCATCTTCATTGAATTTATTAACTGCCTCTTCCAATTGAATCAAAATGTGTTGAGAAGTATCAACATCAACACCTATAGCCTCAGTAATTATGTTCCGGGCTTCCTCAATTATCCTATATTCCTTATCCCTTTCTAATCTTAACTGCATCTGAGTAGCCTTTTTCTCAATAAGTTGACTAGCATACCTCATTTCTTCAATGGTAGCATTATCAAAGTCAATCTTTGGAATTACTATCTCTGTGTCCAAGTCAATGTCTTCAGGAATTTCCTTTCCAGTGATCATAAGTCTTAATGGTTGCTTTTGTTAGACTTCTAAGATGATTGGTTTGACCTTTGGAATAGACACAACAGTAGAGACAGAAGGACTAGCAGTAAAAACTGGGATGCTTGAGGTTTGAGTGCCAATAGAAGTATGTACAGGGTCAAAATTTTGAATGCTGGCCAAAAATGGTGATACACTCGATAATATAGTATCTGAGCTCACTGTGCCTGAAGTAGATGGCGACAAAATTGTAGAACAAATTTGAGTTGTCAAAATTTGAGAACTTACAGCAATACCAACTGATGATGATGGAGCCAAGGAAGCTAACTCGGTAGATGAAAAGGGGTGCAGCTCGATAGTCGAAGAGGGATGCAGCTCGGTAGATGAAGTGGTAGTCACTTCTACTGATGATACCTAGAGCTGAGATATGGTAGGTGTAGATGAACCTACTGAAGCTAACTCCAACCTTGATGATGTCACAGGTTTGGCTGGGGAGTGAGGAAGGGATGCAATAACTGCTGCTGCGATTTTTACCGTATCATCCTCCTTATCTTCCTCTTCAGCTTCTTCCTCTTTGTCTTCTTCCTCTTTCTCTTCCATCATTGCATGCAACTCTCCTGGTGTAACTGAGAACTAGGTAAAGCTTGGCTTCCGGTGAGAGCTCGGTAAGCATTCAGAATCCAATAAGTGTTGTAACTAATGACAGAAATGTATCATAATGCCAACAATGACCCCTTTTGATGTATTTCATGACAATATGTCCCTAGGGTTCCTATGACACCTAGGGACCTATTTCATCAGTTTGAATGAGTCCTATAGGTCCTAGAACCCCTAGGGACATATTTCATTTATTCAAATGCATTAAAAGTGGCCATAGGATAACATATGACCCATTTTGACGTATTTCATGAAAACATGTCTTTATGGGTCCTAGGAGCCCTAGGGAGCTATTTCATTTGTTGGAATGGGTCGAAAAGTGTCATAGATGTATGTATGACCCTTTTTGATGCATTTCACAATAACATATTTCCTTAGACATCTTACGAACGTTAGGTTCCTATTTCATTAGATTAAAGAGGTTGAAAGAGGTCATAGGATAACCTATGACCCATGTGGACATATTTCATAACAAAATACCTATTTCATTTGTTTGAATGAGTCGAAAGGGTTTATAGGATAACCAATGACCCCTTTTGACGAATTTCATGACAACATATGTCCTTAGAAGTCCTAGCACCTGTAGGGACCTATTTCATTTGTTTGAATGAGTTAAAAGGGGTCATAGAATAACCTATGGCCCCTTTCAATGTGTTTCATGACAAGATCCCTAGGATCCCTAGGGATGTATTTCATTTGTTCGAATGGGTCAAAAGAGGTCATATAATAACCTATAACTACTTTCAATGCATTTCATGAAAATGTATTTCTGTACAGGTCGTAGGACCCCTAGATACCTATTTCATTTGTTCAAATGGGTCAAAAGGGGTCATATGATAACCTATGACCCCTTTTGACACATTTCATGAGAACATATGCTAGTAGAGGTCCTATGACCCATAGGCACTTGTTTCATTTGTTTGAATGGTTCAAATGGGGTCATAGAATAACCTATGACCCTTTTTGACACATTTCATGACAACATATGTCCTTAGGGGTCTGAAGACCCCTAGAGACCTTTTTCATTTGTTTGAATGTGTTGAAAGGGGTCATAGAATATCCTATGACACCTTTGAACATTTTTCATGATAACATATGTCCCTAGGGGTCCTAGGACCCCTAGAGACTTATTTCATTTGTTTGAATGGGTCAAAACGGGTCATAGGATAACCTATGACCCCTTTCAATGGATTTCATGATAACAAATTCCACTAGGGGTCCTAGGACCCATAGAGACCTATTTTATTCATTTAGATGGGTCTAAAGGGGTCATAGGATAACCTATGAACCCTTTTGACCCAATAAATGATAACATATGTTCCTAGGGTTCTAGAATCGAGTTCATTTGTTCGAATGGGTTGAAAGAGGTGATATGGTAACCTATGACCCATTTTTATGTATTTTATGATAACATATATTTGAAACCTATTTCATTTGTTTGAATGGGTAGAAAGGGGTTATGACATAACTAATGACCCCTTTCAACCCATTTCATGACAACATATATCCCTATGGGTTCTAGGACCCCTAGGAACCTATTTCATTTCTTTGAATCGATCAAAAGGGATCATAGGATAACCTATTACCCATATTAACCCATTTCATTACTACATATGTCCCTAGGGGCCTTAGGACCACTAGAGCCCTATTTCATTTATTTGAATGGGTTGAAAAGGGTCATATGATAACCTATGACCCATCTCGATGCATTTCATTCAACCATATGTCCCTATAGGTCTAAGGAATCCTAAGGACTTATTTCATTTGTTCAAATGGGTCAAAAAGGGTCATAGGATAACCTATGACCTCTCAAAGAACTTCATGATAACATATGTCCCTAGGGGACCTATTTTATTTGTTCAAATGGATTGAAAGGGGTCATAGGATAACCTATAATCCCTTTCATTGCATTTCATGACAACATATATCACTAGGGGTCCTATGACCTTTAAGTACCTATTTCATTTGTTCGAATGAGTCAAAAGGGGTCATAGGATAATTTATGACCCCTTTCGATGCATTTCATGACAACATATGTCCTTAGGGGTCCTAGGAAGCTTGGGGACATAGTTCATTTGTTTGACTGGGCTAAAAGGCCTATGACCCCTTTGGATGCATTTCATGACAACATATGTCCTTACAGGTCCTAGGAAGCCTACAGACCTATTTCATTTGTTTGACAAGGCTGAAAGCAGTCATAGGATAATCTATGGTCCCTTTTGACTCACTTAATGATAACATATGTCCCTAGGGGTCATAGGATGCATAGGAACATATTTCATTTGTTTGAATGAGTCAAAAGGGGTCATAGGATAATCTATGACCCCTTTTAATGCATTTCATGAGAACATATGTCCCTAGCAGTCTTAGGACCCCTAGGGTCCTACTTCATTTGTTTGAATGGCTTGAAAGGGAACATAGGATAACCTATCACCCCTCTCAATGCATTTCATGACAACATATGTACTTAGGGGTCTTAGGGATCTATTTCATTTGTTGGAATGTGTTGAAAAATGTCATAGGGTAACTTGTGACCCTCTAGATGTATTCCATGACACCATATGTCCCTAGGGGTTCTAGGATCCCCAAGGACCTATTGTATTTGTTAGAATGCATCAAAAGGGGTTATAGGATAAACTATGATCTGTTGCAATGCATTTGATGATAACATATGTCACTATGGGTCCTAGGGCCTCTAGGGACCTATTTTATTTGTTTCAATGAGTTGAAAGGGATTGAAGGATAATTTATGATCCCTTTCAATGCATTTCATGACAAAATATCTTTTTAGGGGTCCTAGAAAGCCTAGGGACCCATTTCATATGTTTGAATGGGTTAAAAGGGGTCACATGATAACCTATGACCTCTTTTAACTCATTTCATGACAACATATATCCCTAGGGGTCCTACGGCCATTACAGATCTATTTAATTTGTTTTAATGGGTCAAAAGGTGTCATAGGATAGCCTATGACCACTTTCGATGCATTTCATGACAACATATATTCATAGAGGTACTAGGGACCTATTTAATTTGTTCAAATGGGTCAACAGGGGTAATATAAAAATCTATGACACCTTTCGACACATTTATGACAACATATGTCCTTATGGGTCCTACAACCCCTAGGGATCTATTTAATTTGTTCAAATGTGTTGAAAGGGGTCATAGGATAACCTATGACCCCTTTTGATGCATTTCATGACAACATATGCCCCTATCGATCCTAGGACCATTACGGACATATTTCATTTGTTCTAATGAGTCAAAAGGTGTCATAGGATAACCTATGACCACTTTCAGTGCATTTCATCACAACATATGTCCCTAAGGGTCATAGGACCCCTAGGGACCTATTTCATGATAACATATGTCCTTAGGGCTCCTAAGACCCCTAGGAAACTATTTCAATTTTTTGAATTGGTCGAAAGGGGTCATAGGATAACCTATTACCACTTTCAATGCATTGCATGGCAATATATGTCCCTACGAGTACTAGGACCCTTAGGGATCTATTTCATTTGTGTGAATGGTTCAAAAGGGGTCATAGGATAACATATGACACCTTTCAATGAATTTCATGATAAAATATATCCCTAGGGATCGTAGGACCCCTAGTAACTAATTTTGTTTGTTTGAATGGTCAAAGGGGTCATAGGATAACCAATGACACCTTTCAATGCATTTCATGAGAACATATGTCCCTAGGGGTCTTAGGACCACTAGGGACCTATTTTATTTTTTCAAATATGTTAAAAGGGGTCATATGATGACCTACGACCCTTTTTGACCAATTAAATGATAACATATGTTCCTAGGGTTCCTAGGAACTTATTTATTTGTTTGAATGGGTCAAAGGAGGTCATATGGTAACCTATGACCCCTTTGGATGTATTTCATAACAACATATGTCCCAAGGGGTCCTAGTACCCCTTGTGACCTATTTCATTTATTTGAATGGGTTAAAATGGGTCATAGGATAATCTATGACCCCTTTCAATTCATTTTAGGACAACATATGTTCCTATGGGTCCTAGGACTGGTAGGAACCTATTTCATTTGTTTGAATGGGTTGAAAGGGGTCATAGAATAACCTATGACCCTAATTGATGTATTTCATTACTACATATGTTCTTAGGGGTCCTAATATCAGTAGGGCCCTATTTAATTTATTTCAATTGGTTGAAAGGGGTCATAGGATAACGTATGACCCTTATCAATGAATTTCATTACAATTTATATCCATAGGGATCCTAGGACCCCTAGTGACCTACTTGATTTGTTTGACTGGGTCAAAAAGTGTCATAGGATAATCTATGACACCTTTCACTATATTTCATAATAACATATGTCTCTTTCAACCAATTTCATGATAATATATGTCACTAGGGGTCTTAGGACCCCTAGGTACCTATTTCATTTATTTGAATGAGTCAAAATGGGTCATAGGATAATCTATTACCCCTTTCGACACATTTCGTGACAACAATAGTGCCTAGGAGTGCTAGGAAGCCTAGGGACCTATTTTATTTGTTCAAATGGGTCGAAAGAAGTCATAGGAAAACATATGACCACTTTTGATGCTTTTTATGAAAACATATCTCCCTAGGACCCCTAAGGACCTATTTCATTTATTCCAATGTGTCTAAAGGGGGTCATAGAATAACTTATGACCTATTTTGATGAATTTCATGACAATGAAGACCCCTAGAGACCTATTTCATACATTTGAATGGGTCAAAACAAGTCATAGGACAACCTATGACCCCTTTCAATGCATTTCATAAAATCATATGTTCTAGAACCTATTTCATTTTTTTGAATGGTTTGAAAGGGGTCATAGGATAACCTATAACCCTTTTCAATATATTTCATGATAACATATGTCTGAAGGGGTTAGGGACCTATTTTATTTCTTTGAATGGGTTGAAAGGGATCATATGACCTCTTTTGATGTATTTCATGACAACATATTTTCTTAGGGCTCTGAAGACCCCTAGGAACCTACTTTATTTGTTTGAATGGGTCAAAAGGGGTCATAGTATAACCTATAACCCCTTTCGATGGATTTAATGAAAACATATGACTTTAGGGGTCCTAGGTGTCCGTGTTTTGATACTATTAAGCACCAAAATACTTCATACCAAGATAATAAAGATCACCACAACCTAAGGATTAGCTATTTCTTATAAACAATTATATGTGCTTCATATTTGGATCCAACTTCAACAAAATGAAGATAGATTCTCTACTCTTTTGGCTTTGCAAAACCAAGGTGGGTGCACCTGAGGAATGAGAGATTTTACAACTTGATACTACACATATATTTCATTCATTCCATGACATTTCATAACAATACACATCCCATAAATCAAATTAGTGACAATTCTTCGTAGATTTACAAGTAATTTTGGGCAATAGCAGCTAACTAGGACTCGGAGGCTAAATGTAAACAAGTGCTGACCAGCTTTGACATTCTTCAAACAAAGTAAAGTAAAATTGATTTTGATTTTTAGCTCTGATGCTTGTTCATGATTTCTCCATCTGTAAACTAAACTAATAGATTAGTGCCTCATCCACTTGGATTAAGAGTCTATCCAATTTCTAGACCTAATTGACTATATTACAATCAATATTATTAGCAATTCCCACTAAAACTCATTCTTACACACATCCTTCCTACTACCAAGGAAACCCCATCAATTTCACTGAAGCACTTACTTAATTCGTTGAATTAAAAGCAATAGTGAATTGACATACAACTTAATTTAATTGCATTCAATTGAACAAGCTTTGCTCATACAACTTCAAAATAACTAGGTAATAAAATGGAGACAAGATTCAACAAGAATAGATATGGGGAGAGTTCATCTTTGTATTAATTTCCTTTTAAAATTGTATAACAATTGCAATAGAACTCAAAATAACTCAAGATAGGACATCAAGACCTTGAAATATTAATGTATTCTAAAATATTTGTAGAGAAAATACATCATAAAGTTTGCAACAAGAATAGATTGAATAGAACTTAGTAAAAACTAAAATTATGTAATAACTTAGGCCTTTTCTCTACCCTTGGGATCTCAATTAATTAGTGTGAGATACAAAAAGCTTCAAGCTTACAGAATTGACAACTATCCTTAAGACAAAAGATATTTACATTGTTATTGTCTTGTAGTAAAAAAATTTGTGCAACAGAAAAAATTTACATCTTAAACATTCTATTGTGGGACCACCTTTTGTTACATTTTCAAATCCTACAGATTTCATGATTGCCCATTTTTTTGTTATAATTCCTCAAAATATTTGGCCATTAAGCTTGGTAGTGATGTGTTTGGCTTTGATTCTTACATATTTACTTCAACTCAAGGCTCTCCATTTTCATCATCATGCACTATTAAAAAAATAGTTATACCTATTTTCTCAGTTGCCACATCATCAATTGGGACCATTGTACTTTCCACTAGGGTTGGTTGGTCTTCTTTGTCTTCCTTTGCATGCACTAATGTATCCATTATTTGACTCTCATCCTGACCCATGTCCTCTTCTTCTATTTCTAGTTGCTTTGAATGTACAAAATCATCCATCCACTTGTTGAAAATTGCATCATCAGGCTAATCAAAGCTCAAAATTTCATATTCCTTCTTAACCACCAAATCACCCATTTTCCTTATTTCAAAAAATTTCTCTTTGTTGGAATTATAAAATAGTTTCACTTTGACAAATTCTTCATTTTTCATTTCCCATAATAAATGACCCTTCTCATTAATGACATCATTCATTCTTTGACATAATAAAACATCCAATTCTTTTCCCCCACTCTTCCTTTCCTTTTATCCTATCAATCATTTAAAGTGCTGTAGAAAAAATTAAAAATTTCACTTAAATATCTAGAAAGGAAAATCATTATTCTTTATTGGACTGCAACCCTCTTCTCATCAAAATTAGATAGATTATCAGTTATATCAAAGGTTTTTTCTATCTATTCACAGGATAAACTAATAATTTAAATACATATAAGGGTGATATCTTTATCTCTTCCACTCCATTTTTGTACAATAGGCTTTAGAGTATCCTCATTACTTTTTATTTTGTTCCACATATCAAGGATGTTCACCGATTCCTCATAAAATGCAAGCCAATCAATCTTATCTACTTGATATAAGATTATTTTTCTGAATTTTTCTTCATACTGATTATTCAACTCAACATGTAAGGCCCATAGCTTATTCTTTTCTTCCTCAAACTCCTTAGTAGTATAGAATTCTAGCCTTTGTGGAGTATCAAGAAAATCTACAATTGTAGTTGACTTAAATGGCTCAGTTAGGGGGCGAAGCCAAAAAATTCTAGGCCTGCTAGATTCTCCCACTTTCCTTTTTCCTAGATGCTTATCCATCTGAGATACTTGATTCTCTAGCTGCTATATCCTATTCCCTCTTTCGTCATATGCTTTTAGTATTTCTTCAAAGTTGGAATTGAGTTCTCGGTACTTAGGTTTCTCTTTTCCAGCAACCATTATCCTAAAGTTCACCATTTCTCTAGTCATTTTATTCACATCCTCACTATCCACTTAATCTTCTCTATATGCTATAAGAGTGTCTGTATGCTTAGCATGTGAAATCTCTTATATCTTGATTTTGTCTCTCTTCTCAATAGACCAAATCACCAATGCTTGGTGATCATTTATGTATTTCATTCCTTTTGTGTGCTTGTAGAATTTCTTCTTCAGTCTTATACTGAACATCCTTTTCTCTCCTAATAGAGTCAAAAATCATAGCATTGGCTATGTCCGATTCAGGTAAGATCAAAACTCTTGATTCTTTTAATAACTATCTCCCTGCTTTAGGGGTCAATTGTGCAAAGTCCTCTAAGAATTTGGCCTTAACCTCATCCTCAATTTTAGAGTCCAACTTATTTGGTTGCTTTGCTTTTATTGTTTTATATTTTGCCTCAAAATTGCCAATGTTTCTTCTCCATAAGAATTGTGCAAAGGCCCTAGATTTTAAAAAAATTCCATCACCAATGAATTTTTTAGATGCTTGAGTAATTATGGGATGTATCTCCCTACCTCTATAATCTAAAAAAATCAGCTCAAAAGATGGCACAGGAGGCTCTTTAGGTACTCCTCCTTGAAAATCAGCAATTGTAATCACAATGTCCCCCTCCCCTCCAATTTGTTTCATCTATTCTCTCAAAGATGCCTCATCATCTATTCTGAGTGGAGTATGGGATGGTGAGTATTCTCCTTCTTGAGAGGATGATCCTTGTTCTAAATTTTGTTTCTTGGGGGCATTTGTGTCAGGTGGGCTTTTTGATCTTGGCCTCTTTTAAGTAGGGATATACTGTACATTTTGAGCCACAAAATATCCAAGTTTTTTTTGAAATGTATACTACCCTAGAGTTATAATAATTTTGCTATTTAATCTCCTCTCCACCTCTGTAGCTTTATCTAGATGTGCCTTTGCCAAAATATCCTTCTCATTCAAGGTTTGCATTATCCCAACAAAATTATTCATCAACATGTCCATTTTGGCCCCCAATACTTTTTATCTACTAAAGGATTATATGAGGGCTCAAAAGCATTAATAAATTCAAGGAATTTGTTGTAAACTATCCACTTTTCTTTTCTTACCTCTTGCTCCTGCAATGAGAATTTGTTTCTGATTATATCTTTTGGGAAATGTACAATTTGTGTATAAGGCATAACAATTCTATAATTCCTGCCTTCAAAGGCACCTAATAGGGTAACACATGAAGCTTTCCTAAGAAGCCATAAGTTCTATAAATAGTATAAATAACATATGGGATGATACCCCCCAATTATGACTTACCAATAATTGTTTGGCATGATCCTTAGGTCTTATCAATTCTAACAAGGGTTGTGGTATTCTAGGGCTATCCCCTCTCAACAAAAATCTAAGCCTTGAAGAAAAATATCTGTCAAACTTGACAAAACTAGCATCAATGACCTCCCATGTCATGTCTGCACTCCATAATTGGACTAGGATTCTTTCTCCATCTCTCTCTCTAGTTCCAATTTCATCTCTTTGGAGAAGAAATAAACTCTTTTGTATAGACATAAATACATCAATAATAAATACCAATAAAAGGAGCTGTTAACTTGAGCTTGAGCTATTCCAATCAAATAATTATGAATTTCCTCAGACAAATAAGTAGCAAAATCAAGAATTTTGCTCATTTCATACTATGGAGTTTGAGCTATGATGAGAAAAATAGAGCCTTGAATGTTATCCATTTCGTCCATACCAAATATTTTGAAAGGGAAGAAATATAAGGCTTGTGCCCTAGCATTAAAATATTTCATTAGCAAGGGCTCTGGGGTATTCATTGTGACCAAGGGTAGTGATCTAATTTTAACAAAATGTTTCTACAATAACCCTCCCCTTAGGTATACCCTTTGTGCATCATATTGAGCTTGAAGATCTTCAATATCAATTTTTTCAGGTGTAGAATGATTAGGGTTCAACTTAAAGACTTCTCTAATCATTTCAGGTGAAACCCTAAAAGGATTATCACCTACATGATTCTTTACCACCCTGGTAATTGGGTCATATTTCCTTTTCATATCTACTAATAAGTCACCATCAAAAAAGACTCAAGGAAAAATTAATTTTCCTATATCAAACTCCCACACATTGGTCATTGGGGTATCCAAATTTCATTCTGCAAACTATTTTTTAAACAGTTCTAAACCTCCCACTGAAACTTCTGCATCTCTAAAATAATTAACCTTATCATAGAAACCCTCACTGGCCAACAACCTAGGGTTTTTAGGGATGAATTATCTACTCTTTGCCAATTCATTTACTAAAGGAGGCATTTGTTCAAGAAAATAATCATGAACTGATCTTTTTAGGTAATCCACCTTCCCAGAAAAATCCTTATGAGTTGGCATTTTCCCAATTTATCCTAGCACAATTATAGATTTTCTATTCTCAAAAGTTTTAGACACTTACCTTCCCTTTTCTACTTATTTTCCTTAGTGAATTAATCTGCAAATCCTTGAAAACCCTAAAGAATTTCATGCCCTAGCTCTAGAATCACTTGTGCTCTGATAATTTTGCAATCTTCTGGTTCAATAAAGGTAAATTTGGAAATTTACTGTAGCATTAAGGTCGTACGAAGATGCATTGAACAACATCAAAGTTTCTAACAATTAATTTTGATGTTGTGCCTTGAATTTGAATTTCCTCCATTGATCATACACCATTGGACGACCTTCTTCAAAAATAGAAAAGTTGCCACGAGTCAAGTAGGCACTTCCCTACTTTGACTAAAGTTTAGTCATTTTCATGATGTAGTGAAGCATTGATCGTCAATCTTACAAAGATCGACAATCATGGTAGATCATTATAACTTTATAACTAAGGCTTTAAAATTGCAGCCCCACTGGTACATTCATCTCTAGCCTGGCAAGTACACGTATTGCTTCACCAATTACTATGCTCCAATTCATCATACCTTTTCACCTTGGTGTGACTTGAAAGCTTCTTTAGTAATAGGTCCCACCTTGCCACATGGTGTGCAGGTGCTTCCTTGCTTTGGTTAAAAACCCTCCACTTTCATATTATGGGAATACATCATCTATTGATCTTATCAAGATCAATGGTGTGTGAAAATCATGCTTTCTTGGATCCAATCAGAAAAGCTTAACCAATAAAAGAATTTCCTTTTCTCCAATGTGTCTAACAAGTGCCAACTATGCATATTGTGCTATTACCTATTAAAAACTATAGGCCCATGATATCATCATATGTCACATGGCATGTGGGTGCTTCCCCACTTTGGTTAAAAACCCAACACTTTCATATTGCAATAATACACCTACCGTCAATCTTCCAAACATCAACAACTTAATGAGATGACATCAAAAGGTAGCCCCACTACTTGGTTTTAACAAATGACATAGCTAGAAAATCAAATGCACACTTACTCTTACTGAAAACTCTAGTAAAGCTCTTAGAAAGTACTAACAAGCTCTAGTCTTTTGCAACATAGTTAAGACCCAATGTCAAAAAGTTCTATGTGGCAACAAGGCACTTGCTTGCTTTACATAAATGTTGAGCTAATACATCTTGTGGACATGTGCCCCCCATTGATCTTGGAAAGATCAATGGTTCACCAAAACAAACCACCATAATTAGAAAAGCTTTGTCAAACACTTAATAAGGTAACCATGGTTTGGGCATGTTTAAGATGAAAAAGGTTTATTCCATAGAAAATAATAAAATAATTTTGGAAAATGAGAACTTAGAATAAGAGTATCTCACATAACTTTATTTAAAATATTACTTTTGACCCTTTTTAGGGTTAGGGAAAAATAAACAAGGGTTTATGGAATAAAACAAATTTCACCCAAGGTTTTAACCATAGTTCACAAGATGTTAGAACATAACACTAGCATTTTTCACTATTTGGTATAACAAAATTATAAATGGTGAAAAACTAGGCCAACAATGGCTCTGTTTGGGCAAAATGAATAAGCAATAATTCATATGAGAGCTCAGAATCCCTAGGAGAAGTAGACCACAAACTTGACCATCTTTCTCTTTTGACAATTCTGAGAGAGAAGCAACACCAAGAAATAAAATATACAAGGGAAATACAAAAGACACAAAGGATTTATAGAATGTATAGAAACCCTAAACTATTGTTCATGGAAGAAAGCAAGTATTTGAGCAAAAATACCTGTTCAAGAACTATCCATGAACTAGCAGTTCAAGAATGTTTCCTGATAAATCCTTCAGAATATAAGAGTCCTCCCCTCATGTGGCTTCAATTAGATAGGGACCTAACCATATAGGATCAAATCTACCATGCTTTCCCTTATCCTCAATCCTAGAACTCTACATGAGGACCAAATATTTAGGTTTGAATTTCTTGCTCATTGGTCTTCTATCAAAGAGTGCTTTGACTAGTAATTGCAGGTTTTGATTCTTGAGAGAAGCTTCCTTCCTAGTTTCAGATAGCCCTACTAACTCATCTAACCTCTCTTGCATATCATCAATAGTGTCATCATCATACATTTGAATGTAATTATATAGTCCCAGCTAAATTGTTCTAAGGCATCCTTGCCTGAATTCCATACTCAATGTCAAAAGGTGCTACACCTATGGCCTTTTTCACAGTCGCCCTATCAACCCATATTGCCAACTATAATTTGGAATCCCAGGCCTTCTTGTTATCATCCAAGGTTATGTTTATTACTTTCAACAAGCTTTTATTTGTGGATTCAGCTTGTCCATTTCCTTGTGGATGATAAGTAGAATATGTTGATCTTGTTATTCCATATTTATCACATTGCTTTATAAATTCCTCAAATCTAAAACACATTGCATTGTCTATCACAATCTTCTAAGGGCGCCCAAATCTTTAAATGATATTATTGAGAAGAGAATTATTCACAACTTTGCTAGTTGCATTCCTTGTTGGAATATCCTCTACCCACCTTGTAAAATAGTCAATGGCAACCAAAATCCATGAGTAACTATTGCTACACTTAGGGGAGATTTCAACTATAAAATTCATCCCCCATTGTTGGAATGGTGCTTAGACTTCAACTGGTTTTAATGGAGTATTGCCAAAAAATTTTAGTTTACCTAGAAATCTTTGATAGGCATCACATATTCTAAGCATTACTTGAGCGTCTTTGGAAAGGGAAGGCCACCAAAACTCAGCTCTCATCACTTTGTGAGAAGTGGTTTTAGCCATATAATGTCCTCCATGGGCTCTAGCATGCATTTCTTTCAATATCTCTTTTGCCTTCTCTTGATCAACACATTTGAGTAGTATTCCCTCAAAGTTTCTCCACCATAAAACATTCCTAACAATGATGCATTTGATGGCTTGTAAATTGGTACTTCTCTTCTCAGTTTTTGTCAAATGGGAGGGAGCTTCCATGTGTTATAAGTAATATATGATGTTAGTATACCATTCATAGTGATCCATATCACATAAATCTGATCTCAAGTCATCTTCTACTATATTTATCTGATTAGCATCCATGTTGAACTGAGCCATAAGCTTTGCTAGCCCTTGAACTCTTACCAAATTTGTGATCTAAATTTCAATGTTAAATTCTTTGATCCTGTTGATCCATCTACACATTCTACCTAACACCTCATGTTGAGAAAATATGTCTTTAACAACTGCACTAGGTACAAATGCAATGACAATGGAACCTACCAAATAACACCTAAAAGCTTTAACAACTTTCACAAGGCATAAGCCTTTTTCTCACTAATCTCATATTTCAATTCAATAGGCTGCAAGAATTTGCTAAAGAACGTAGTAGGCTATTCGTATCCTTCCTCATTCTTTTGTAATAAGACTGCCACCATTGTATGAAAGGATGCAAAAGAAAACATATGGATTGGCTTTGTATAGTCTCGAGTCCTAAGGACTAGATCATTCTTAATAGTAGTTTTGATGTCCTAGAAAGCTTGTGAAGGTTCACCATCCCAATTAATGGTAGCTCCTTTCTTAAGAATTTTAGAAATAGGCCTACAAATTTCTAAAAAAATTATAACAAACCTCCTCAAAAAATTAACTTTCCCAAAAAATGATTTTATTCCCTTCACATTCTTTGGCTTAGGGGCCTTATCAATAGTAGTCACTCTTTCAGGATCTATTTTCACATAATCTTTTGACACTATATGTCCCAACAATCTGCCTTCTATCACCACTATGTTCTACTCTAAAAATACTTTAACTATGTTAGTTTTTTAATCTTAACTAATTTGTTTGCACACTCTCCTAGGTCCATTCCATTTGATAAAACCACAATTCTGCCACTATTCCTAGTTCTGTAATTCTGAGTACCCCACTTCATGTACTTGCCAAATGTGCCCTATTATTCATAATGAGCTCAAATAATAGTTTCATATTCTCCTCATGACAGTGAACTAATGCCCTAGTTTTCAAGCCCTTGAGTATCCATTTGACTTATTTTTTAAGCCAAAACTAAGTCCACTTTACTATTTTCTAATATGTTTCTTTACAAGCAATTTCGAGTGGGAAATTTTGATGATCAATATCTTTTGACCCAAAAGTTTTTATAAGAAAATATCTAACAAGGTGCAAGAATGAAAAACATAGTATCAGCATGTCAATTTTCAAAGAATAGTTATTTGTTTCAGTCATTTTTTAAACCTAGCATATAGGCCTTCCTGTCAAAAAATATCAGTTTGTAAGAAACCAGTAAGATGAGTTTTGAGTGATGGAATAATGAATGATCTTCAATCTAATTAATGCTACATAACTAACAAAATAATTTTTAGTTTCAATCATTTGAAAATGATTTTTTTTAGCCAAACCCACCTTGGGGCCTAACTAAATTCATCAGGTCACTGAAGAGGATTGAATCTTCTCAGTCAAAGGGATAATATCTAACTTGCACTTATCATCATCATTTGTCATCAATTGAATATGTGAGTGCTATGCACACTGAACAAATGAAGAATAAGATTTGTTTGTACATAACAAAGAGATCCCAAATGTTCTTACATGGAGATGAATTGATGAATAGATTTTTTTTAATGTGGGCTTAGCTTTATGCACAATCCAACACATGATTTGACATATGTTAAGTCATGTAAACTTTAATCAGTGGAATATGAAGGGGTTATATATTGACACATTAAAAAAATACATATTCATGGGAAAGAATTAAGTGAATCCACATTTTCTTCAAGTAAGGATGTGGATATTTCAAAGAGCAAAGAAAGTGAAGCATCTGCATCCTCTGATGATGATGAACATGAAGATGGCTATAAAAAAAATATTGATTACCTTAATGAAGGAAAAAGTTCCAACTGGGGATAGTGAAACACAAAGATAAGTTCTTATTAACATGGATTAGAATCATATTAAGCCTATTTGTTTTCTAGTGATAATGAATACATTGGTCCCTACAGGGGGTCATATCTTGTCAATAGATGTTTATCCATCAAATTTTGGGTTGGAGAAAATAGAAGAATAAATTGTCCTCGATCTTGAGCTTTTTAGAAATATGACCCAAAAAACCTAAATGAAGTGGACTTTAAGATGTATTTGGCATGCAGATGGAGGCACTAATTCCAAGAGGTTACAAAAGTAAAAAGTGTAAATTAGTGAAAGATCATATTATAGATCTATTGGGGATCACTATCTTAAACACATAGAAGAAATTTTAAGTGTGAAAAGGCTCAGAAGTTTAGTGACATGTCAGATTGTTAATGAGGAAAATGCAATATTTTATTGATAGATTGGATTTCAAACAAAAAAGTTTGGTATCTCATAGAGAGAATTGCTCAAGATGATGGGTTTTAGTTTGAGCTAGTCCATGGATTCTTCACACTAGAGGTTCTCAACCTTAAAAATATTATTTCTTCCACAAGCATTTGGAAATCTATTGATGGCATTTGATCCAAACCTACAAAGCAATTTAAGCATTCCTCAAATAGACTTGTCCATGTTGAAGGTTATGAATCTACAAATTTTGATGTGTTTTCATCAACAAGTAAAGCATTTTTTTCCATGAAAGCTTTACACACTATAGATTAGTTTTACTTGCTCTAGCACACCAAAGATTTATTGAATCTCAATATCTCTACCCCTACAACTTATATCGTATCTTCACCTCTTGATGTCATATGATAAAAATGGTTCCCCACTACACACTCACTTGCCATCTCCATCAAGAAATCCATAGACCCCCTATATCTTAGTTCAAGAATGACTGGGGTTCTTGCTGACAGAAAGAGGCATGATTGGTGGCAATTTTATTAAAGGGAATGTTAGATCACAATTCTCCCATATTCATTAGGTGGGAGAAAAAATTTCTATTTAAAAACATGATCACATAAATACACAAGTTTCTTAAGGACATGATGTGTTTTGAAGCACAAGCATATGTGATGAGGCTCACCTGATCAACTAGAGGAAATCGAAGTCAACAATTTTTGACACCACATAGGTAGAGAACAAGGGAGAAATGGAGTGACACATGGAAAATTTTCGAGGCTCATCATAGTGTCGAGACATGAAGGATTGAAGAGGTGCAATGTCACACTAGTTGTAAGATCATAAAAGTTAATAGAGCTATAATGTTATGATATGGCGTAAGATTAGGAAGGATAAATAACAAGGTTAAGATGCTCTCAAACAATTGGGAGAGCATTGGTGTGAAAATTAAGAGACTCGACCAGACACCAAATTGTAGAATCGTAAGGTGGAAATTGAAGTATTGAGATGCTATGCCAATTTGAGATTGCAAGAGATCATAGTATAAAAATTTAATGATAAGAAGCTACGATTGATTGTAATAATGCAAGCTCATGAGATTGGGAAGCAAAAAATTAAAATGTTTCAAAATGATCCATAAGGAAAATGTGTGGCTAGCCTAGGTGGTGATCACCAATGAGAATCAACCACATGGCACATGTGAATTAAAGAGAAAAAGTGAAAAAGTATAAATGGAAAATTAAAATGAGATGTGTATTCATTATGAAGTTGAAATATTTGAATTAAATTTGAGATATTATATAGTTTTTTTTTTTTTAATTCAATTTAATTGCTCAGTTCATAGCCTAGGGCCTGGCTTTTCAAATCAATACCAGAGGCATTATTATTATATGAAATGTGTACTATAGTATACCACCAGAATTGAGAGAACCTAAATTTTCCATTTTTGCTGTTAGATTTTACATAGGTCTTCAATGGTAAGAGGTATAGGCAATTTTATGATTTCAGGGCATCCTCAATAATAATAAAGATTTGTTGTTTTAGATGAGATAGAATAGGATTATGATTAGATTTTGATAAGATTAGATGCATTGGCAACCATCGAGGAAGATCTAAATTCTTTTAAGGGCAATTGTTGAGAATGAGTATTTTGTCAACAGAGGTAGTTGAGTTTCTTGTGAGAGTAGTAGAGGAAAAGTAAGATCAGAATAGGAGCTCTACACTTTTGGGTACGTATTAGATTTTCCTCCAAAAAGGGGTCTTCTCATTATCTCAAAAAGATATTTCAGTGATTCTGCAACAAAAAATTGATCAGATTTGTTTCACAGTAGATGAGGGAAGAGACAAGTTCTACAGTAGTAGAAGGAAGATTTTTAATGAGACACTGTTGAATAATGTTGTCCTTGATGTCACACAAATGTCATATCAGTCCTTAGTCTCAAGTTCACCGAGCTCAGACAGTCTGCAATACAATTTACAGTACCAATCGAGCTCACTCAATCATCAAAGGAAATGTGGAAGACAGTGTTAACCAAGCTAACTCAGTCATCGAAGGAACTGTGGAAAACAGTGTTAACTGAGCTAACTTGGTCATTGAAGGAAATGTGGAAGACAGTGTTAACCGAGCTAACTTGGTCAACGAAGGAAATGTGAAAAGTTAGTGTTAACCGAACTTCACTTGGTCTCCAAAGGTTAGTTTCCACCGAGCTCACTCGGTCATCAAATGAATCATGGAAAAGTCAGTGTTAACCGAGCTTCACTTGGTCTCCAAAGGTTAGTTTCTGACCAAGCTCACTCGGTTATCTCAGGAAACTCAGTACTTACCGAGTTCTCTTGGCGATTGAAGGATTGTCACGAAGTTCACTGTATCAACCGAGCTCAGTCGGTTAACACAAGAATTATTTTCTGAACAAAGTTCACCATACAGGGTCAGCCAGTATAGAGATTTGATAATTAATTACTTTTAGCCAATTGTTATAATTGTTTGTTTTAGTCAGTGATTTGTGCCGACTAAGATAATCTGAAAGGTATATATGGTCATTCAAGTTATTAATTAAAGTGTGTGATTATAAAAAAAAGGGGAAGTTATGAATGCAAATTATAGTATGAAGAGGCAAATGTTGAGAAAATTCTAATGAAGGATCAGATGTGTTGAAGGAGCTGCAAAGCTGTATTTGATTAGTAAGGATTCAGTCAAGCATAATAGAGATCTGCAATTAGCAAAGATAAGTTGTACCTTATGTCAGGTCACTTCATTGTTGCTTTCTAACCATTGTAACAGTGTATTCAAAATCTCTTAACTGAGTTGTTTAATAGCCATTCAATAAATCCTCTAACAAGGTGACAGTTCAGTTGAATTTTTCTAAAGACCTCTAGCAAGGCCACTCCTAACAGGGTGATTAAATCCTTTAACAGGGTCACACCTAACAATGTGTTTTTGTAACCTTTAACAGGGTTAGCTCCTAATAGGGCTCACTTTAGAAGAGTGAAAAATAGTACCTAGTTACATTGGTGGTTTTTCCCATATTGGGTTTCCACGTTAAATCTAGTGTCTCCTGCATTCTTAATTGCTAAATTGCTTTGTGCATGATAACATATGAGTTCTTAATATTTGTAATTTGCTGCATTATCAAGTTTCAACATTTTATTAATCAAATCAAGGGTATATTTAGACATCTTAGGGACTATGGAAAGTTTTCTGGGATAACTGATTCAGCCCCTCCCACTCTCAGTTACTCTATTCTCATTTCCAACAATTGGTATCAGAACTTTTGGTGCTTGCAAGAAAAGATTTCAAGGATCTAAGTCAAAGATCAACATGTCTTAAAAAAGAGAAATTCCAAAACTCAACAGAGATAACTTTTCTGCATGGCAAGGATTGATGAGACTTCATCTGGCTATTGTTGGTGATATTGGACTAAAATACCTTGAAGAAAAATATCAAGAACCTCCTGGCACATTGTTTGTCAATGACATTGCTAAAAAGAAGACTCACAACAATATGATGATAGACATAGCATCTGCTCTCAGTTATGAAGAATTTGATGACATTAAGGACTGCACAACTACCTTTGAGATGTGGAACAAGCTAAAAGAGATCTATGGAGGAGATGATAATGTAAGAAGAGCAAAAGCAGAAAGTCTAAGAGGACAATTTGATCAAATGAGGATGAAAGAGGATGAAAACATTGCAAAGTATGTTGAAAGAGTTAAAGCATGTGTGAGTGCAATTAGAGCATCTGGAGGTGATATCAAAGGAGAAACAGTTATAAGAAAAGTTCTCAGAACCTTGCTTCTTGTTTATGCAATCAGAGTTTCTGCAATTCAGGAAAGAAGGTGTGAAGCAAATCATCAGATAAATCTTGAGGCCATAGTTGGAAGACTAACTGCATTTGAACTAGATAACTTTGATAACTATGTTCTAGCCTCCAAAAACATTGAATCAACATTTCAAGCCAAGCTCTCACTGAAAGGGAAAAACAAAAAGGATAAGGAATCTAAGTTAGAAAGTGAAGACGAATCAAGCCAAAGTTCAAACAGTGACCTTCAAGTGATTGAAGCTCTACTAGCAAGGAAATACTCTAGAAGCAAAGGAAAATACAAAGGTAAAGTTCCTCTAATCTTTTTTTCTTGTGAAGGAATTGGTAATATTGTAGCAAGGTGTCCAAACAAGCAAAACAATGATGAAAAGAAAGATTATAAATGGAATGGCAAGAAAGAATTCAAATAATCCAAGAACAAAGGTAAGAAATCATGCTTCATGGCTGAAAATTCTAAAGATTCTGATAATAGTGAGGATGAAATTGTTTATATTGCCATTAAAGATGATTCTGACAGTGATGAGGAAGATAAAATGGCATTTGTCTCTCACATAAGTAAGAATGATACATGGATTATAGACAGTGGTTGCTCACATCATATGACTGGTGATAAAACTAAGTTTGATCAGTTTGAAGACTATGATGGTGGCAGTGTAAGATTTGGTAATAATGAACCTTGTTTCATAAAAGGAAGAGGAAGAATCTGTCTAACCAAAGAACTTGTATGTAATAATGCCTATTGGGTTGAAGGTCTTAAACATAATTTTCTAAGTGTGGAAAAATTACTCAATTCTAGATTCAAGGTGGAATTCATGCATGGAAAGGCTATTGAAAGGTAACTTGTTTTATCTAGAGCTTGGTGAATGCTCATCTTTTATTGCTCAAATTGAAGAAATTTGGTTATGGCATAAAAGGTTGTGTCATGTCAATTTTGATAACCTGGTAAAAATAAGAAAATTCAAGAAAGTAAGAGGCATTCCTAACATTAAGAAACTTGAGGTTGGTCTATGCAAGAATTGTCAGATTGGTAAAAAGGGTAAGACTAGTTTTAAAAGTAAAAACTATCAGTCTGAAGATATATTAGAAATTGTGCATACTGATTTGTGTGGACCCATTGGAATAGAAAGCTATACTGGAGAAAAGTTTTTTATTCTTTTTGTTGATGACTACTCAAGAATGATGACTGTCATGTATCTAAGGAACAAATCAGAAGCATTTGAGAAATTCAAATGGTATTTGGCAAGAGTAGAAAAAGAAACAAGAAAAAGACTAAAATGCTTAAGGTCAGATAGAGGTGGTGAATTCATCTCACATGAATTTAACAACTTTTGCATTGAAAAAGCTATTAAAAGACAAGTCTCAGCACCAGGAACTCCTAAACAAAATGGAATAGCTGAAAGAAGAAATAGATCAATCATGGATTGTGCAAGAAACCTGATGATAGAAAAGAACATTGCTATCAAATACTGGAAGGAAGCCATTAGCATAGCAGTTCATACCTTAAACCAAGTACAGTTGAAGAAGGACTCATTCAAAACTCCCTATGAATTATGGTATGCTTACAAACCCAATGTAAGTTATCTGAAAGTATATGGAAGCAAATGTTATATTTTGAAAGAATCTAGAAAAGAAAAATTTGATGTAAAAGGTGATGAAGGAATATTTTTAGGATATTTGTGCAAAAGAAAAGCATATAGATTTCTAAATCTATCCACTCACAAAGTCATAGAAAGTGCACATGTGAAAGTTGATGAGTTTGCAGACAAATCTAAGGAAGAAAGAAAAAAGGTACCTGAAAATTACAAAAGATTTGTTTACATTGAACCAGATACTATACCAAGCATACAGTTCACTCAAGACTCCTCAACTCTTGAGTCATCAGTAACCGAGTTACAAAAAGTTCAAACCGAGCCACAGCAACATTCAGACACTACCAAGCAAGTGTCTATCGAGTCTAAAGTGCCCGAGCCAATTCTTACCGAGCCAGAATAGGCTGAGCATGAAATTGAAACACAAGGAGATAGCAATGAAACTCATTCAAGAGGAAAAGAACATGTATTAGCTAAATATGTTAGAAGGCATCATGCACCAGATCAGATCATTGGAGACAAATCTAAAGGAACCTTGACAAGAAGCAAGAAAAATACTTGTTTACTTGCTGATTTTGAACCTAGAAGCATTAAAGATGCATTGGAAAATGATAGTTGGATTGAGGCAATGAACGAGGAAATAGAACAGATAGAGAAGAACAAGACATGGACTCTTGTGCCTAGGCCTAAAAATAAGAATGTTATTGGAACCAAGTGGGTATTCAGAAACAAGTTGAATGAAGATGGTAAGGTATCCAGAAACAAAGCTAGATTAGTATGCAAAGGATACTCTCAAGAAGAAGGCATAGATTATGGAGAAACATTTTCTCCTGTTGCAAGATTGGAAGGAGTCAAAACCTTACTTGCATATACTGCTCACAAAGGATTCAATGTTTATCAGATGGATTTCAAGTCAGCATTCCTCAATGGAATACTGGATGAAGAGGTTTACATTGAACAACCCGAAGGCTTTGTTGATCCAGATAAAAGGAACATGGTTTGCAAATTACACAAGGCACTGTATGGTTTGAAACAAGCCCCTAGAGCATGGTATGAAAGATTGCATAACTATCTTATTCAGATTGGTTTTCAAAGAACTAATGATAACAGTAGCTTGTATATAAAGGAAGGAACAGATAATAAGATTGGCCTGGCAGAAATATTTGTAGATGATACTGTTTTCACAGGACATGATGATCTTTGCAAAGAATTTTCAGAACAAATGAACAAGGAATTTGAAATGTCTATTTTTGGTGAAATAAAATTCTTTGTTGGTCTTCAAATTCAACAAAATAAGAATGGCATCTACATCACTCAATCAAAATACATCAAGGAGATATTGAAATTTTTTGGTATGGAGGACTATAAAGCTGTTGGAACTCCAATGTGTACTAGATTGAAACTTACCAAAGATGATGAATCCAAAGAGGTAGATCAAACATTATATAGATCTATGATTGGAAAGTTGCAATATGTAGTTCATACTAGGCCAGATATTGCCCTTACAGTTGGTATTGTTGCAAGATTTTCAGCAAAGCCAAGAGAAACTCACTTGATGGCAATCAAAAGAATAATGAGATATTAAAAGGAACTAAAGATTATGGCTTAGGGTACAAATTTGGAGGTAATTTGAATTTTAAAGTGTTTGCTGATGCTAATTGGGCAAGAAACCTTGATGACAGAAAAAGCTCAAGTGGAGGAGCATTCTTTTTTGGAAAAAGATTGGTTTCCTGGACAAGCAAAAAGCAAAATTGTACATCCCAATCTACAACAGAGGCAAAGTATGTTGCTACATCAGTAAACTATTCAAATATTGTTTGGTTTAAGCAGTTATTGCAAGGAATGAAGATGGAAATCAAAGAACCAATCGTCATGTTCTGTGACAATACTAGTGCAATCAACATATCTAAGAATCCAGTGATGCATTCCAAGACCAAGCATATTGCAATAAAATATCATTTTGTCAGAGAGTTGGTACAAGACAAGGAGATCAGATTGGAATATGTCCATACAAAAGAACAAATTGCTGACATATTCACAAATCCTTTAGCTAAGGATGCATTTTTGTATCTCAGAGGTAAGTTAGGGGTCATTCCCCTATCTGAAGTCCACTAGAAATAAGTTCTAGTAATGCATCAACGCATACAGGATTGAAGATCTATCTGTTGATGTAGTTTCATTAGAAATCATTGCATATGAATCAATACTAAAGGTACATTATAAATCACTTAACTTCTATTGTCTTCGGCATGTGTTGTCAAAGAGGGAGAGATTTTACTGTCATATCCTTCTAAAATTTGTGAAGTTTTGAAAAGTTTTCCATGAAGTCCCTTAACAGAGGGAGACTATCAAAAGAGGGAGAAGTTTGTTATCTTGTTGAACTTGTTTTCAAAATTTCATTTCTGTTATGACATGTTGTGTTGCCATCAATGCCAAAGAGGGAGATTGTTGAATAATGTTTTCCTTGATGTCATACAAATGTCATATCAGTCATTAGTCTCAAGTTCACCAAGCTCAGACAGTCTGCAATACAGTTTACAGTACCAACCAAGCTCACTCGGTCATCAAAGGAAATGTGGAAGACAGTGTTAACCAAGCTAACTCGATCATCGAAGGAAATGTGGAAGACAGTGTTAACCGAGCTAACTCAATCATTGAAGGAAATGTGGAAGACAGTGTTAACCGAGCTAACTCGGTCAACGAAGGAAATGTGAAAAGTTAGTGTTAACCAAACTTCACTCGATCTCCAAAGGTTAGTTTCCACCGAACTCACTCGGTCATCAAATGAATCATGGAAAAGTCAGTGTTAACCGAGCTTCACTCGATCTCCCAAGGTTAGTTTCCAACCAAGTTCACTCGGTTATCTCAGGAAACTCAGTACTTACCGAGTTCTCCTGGAAATTAAAGGATTGTCATGAAGTTTGTTGTATCAACTGAGCTCAGTCGGTTAACACAAGAATTATTTTCTGAACAAAGTTCACCGTGCAGGGTCAACTAGGATAGGGATTTCCTAATTAATTACTTTTAGCTGACTGTTGTAATTGTTTATTTTAGTCAGTAATTTGTGCTGACTAAGATAATCTGAAAGGTATATATGGTCGTTCAAGTTATGAATTAAAGTGTGTGATTATAAAAAAAAGGGGAAGTTATGAATGCGAATTATAGTATGAAGAGGCGAATGTTGAGAAAAGTCTGATGAAGGATCAGATGTGTTGAAGGAGCTGCAAAGTTGTATTTGATTAGTAAGGATTCAATCAAGCATAACAGAGATATGCAATCAGCAAAGATAAGTTGTACCTTATGTCGGGTCACTTTATTGTTGCTTTCTAACCATTGTAATAGTGTATTCAAAATCTCCTAACTAAGTTGGTTTAATAGCCATTCAATAAATCCTCTAACAAGGTGATAGTACAGTTGAATTGTTCTAAAGACCTCTATAAAGGCCACTCCTAATAGGGTGATTAAATCCTTTAATAGGGTCACACCTAACAGTGTGTTTCTGTAACCTTTAATAGGGTTGGCTCCTAACAGGGCTCACTTCAGAAGAGTGAAAAATAGTACCTAGTTACATTGGTGGTTTTTCTCATATTGGGTTTCCACGTTAAATCTGGTGTCTCCTACGTTCTTAATTGCTAAATTACTTTGTGCATGATAACATATCAGTTCTTAATATTTTTCAGTTGCTGCATTATCAAGTTTCAAAATTTTATTAATCAAATCAAGGGTATATTCAGACATCTTAGGGACTGTGGAAAGTTTTTTGGAATAACTAATTCACCCCCTCCCCCTCTCAGTTACTCTATTCTCATTTCCAATAGACACTTGGCAGTATCAGATGCAATATGGGATCATCTTCTTGTCTATATATTCCTCTTTTTTCTCTCATTATTTTTTGGAGAATTTTCTCATGAGCGTGATATCGTACTTTCAATTTTTCTCTATATATGAACATTAGTAACAAATATTTATGTATAGTTATAGTATATTGAGTTGTTTCTCAGTTATTTACATATGTCTTAAGTGTATTGTTTCAAAGAGATGAATACAATGAATATCCAATTTGTTAGTTTCATTCTGATTCTCGTCTCCTTCCTCTATTATCTACAATTTTTTGTGCTTTAGGAACAAATAATTTAGACTCATTTACAACCCCTTAAGGTTGTGTGTCTTGTTAGGTTTTGTTTTTGGAACAAAAAGCCAAGTAAATTCTTACTTATATTGACAAGTTTGTAGGTTTTATCAAAAGGATATTGCGTAAATGTGAGAATTGATATGAACCTTGATGTCTAATTCACAAGGTGTTAGGATAGATTTGGGGATCCAATACATTATATATGTTAATTATTTCTAAGGATGTGTGTGTAAGTTGTGGAATTTCCCAATAGATAAGGAATTGGTTAGTTGTAAGATCAACATGTTCTTGTTGTTGCATATTCTAATTTTGCTGATATCAATCTTTAATCGAATATCTTTTCCCTTTTTGTTCAAAATTTGAAGAGAAGTTTCCTTCACTTAGTTTATCACATTAATGTGTCCTTTTATTAGCTATTTCATGGGCATGAATGTTTGCATAAACATAAAAGATTCAGGAGTTTTTATCTGTTGTGTAGATTGAGTTATATGCTTTGATACTAATACCATATAAAGAATCTAAGATCATCCCATGTAGGTTTTTTAGAGCCTAAAGAGAAGAAGGAGAGTAAATAGCCTTATAGTTGGCCCTAGTGACTGAATAGGTGCATTGAACATGGGAATTAGCTCACCCTATGTGTAGGTGTTCTTATCACTGGATTATTCAAAAATTGTTAATTAAGGAGCCGTAAAAATGGCAACTCTATTGGGGAAGTATTGAATTTGAAAGAGAGATTCAATATGGTTGGAAGAAAGGCATGTAAAAAATTTGCTACAATAGCAAATTTATGAGGTGTTTCCCATTTCTTTATTGATGATTCATGTCTCCTAGTTATGCCTTATTCTTGATAGCAATAATTTTGAAGAATTGCAATGACTACTACATTGAAATCATTTGAAAGTTTTGCAAAGTTATTGTTAGAATTCAGAGTTAATATAAGTTTATTTCACTTTGTTAATGGTGTGAAATTCCAAGATTTTTGTGTAAGTTTTCAAATACTAGTTATAAATTCTAGACCAACTTTTTGTCTTGTGCAAGCTGGGAAAATATTTTTTCACTAAGTGAGTGGTGACTCGAAGTTATATCTATATACCAATGCATTGTGAAGTTGAAGGTATTGTGAAAAATACAACAATTAGGATGCAAATTTGAAGAAGTGATCTCATGCTCGTGGCAATATTTGAAAAGATTATGTAAGATGTTATGCAAGAGTTACTAAATCAAGACAAGATTTGAATCTAATGTTGTTCATACCATTGAAGAGGTTTGCAAGCATCACACTTAAGGTATTTTTCACTTTCATGAGATTTATTTTCCATGAAGGTAAGTTATACAAAAGTTTCTCCATCAAGTGATGTTTTTAAGCACTAAATAGGAGAGTTGTTTAATGTATCTTGGAATACTCTATGAAAGATAGATTCAAAAGATGTGTTTACATTTTGGAGTATGTTATAGATTAAATTAGTAGATGATTTTTCAGATCTAATGCAAGTTATAAATTTTGAAAGTTATTTTGGTGAGTTATAAGTTTACAAGAAATGACAAATTTATTTTCACCTAGAATGCAATCCATTGACAAAATCATAGATCTATCTCTGCCAAGAGGTACATGCCATTACTTTTTGATGAAATCCATGGTTTCCCAAACACCATGTCATATGATCTTAGAAAACATTTTCCTAAGTTTAGTGGGAACCATTTGGATTCAGCCAATCATCATATAAATATGTTCATTGATTTAATTGGTGATTTTGAGATTGCTTACGAAGATGTGAATATGAAGTTGTTTGTTCAAACTTTAGAAGGTGATGCTAGAGATTTGTTCTCCTTTGTGCTAGTATGTTCCATTTCATCCTGGAGTGAGTTACATTCAGCCTTCATGAAACAATTTGGGGAAAGAGTAAGCATCTTTGATTTTTTTGAGAAGTTCTTGAAAATTCAAATTAGGAATAGTGAACTTATTCTTGAATTCAATATCAAAAATCATAGTATGCAGTCCATTGAAAAAAATCATAGATCTATCTCTACCAACAGGTATATGCCATTACTTTTGATTGCATTGATGGTTTCCCAAACACCATGGTGTATGATCTTAGAAAAAAATTGCCTAAGTTTAGAGGGAATCATTTGGATTTAGCCAGTTAGCATATTCAAATGTTCATTGTTTGATTGGTGATTTTGAGATTGCTCGTGAAGATGTGAATATGAAGTGGTTTGTTCAAATTTTAGAAGGTAATGCTAGAGATTTTTTCTCCTTTCTACTAGAATATTCTATTTCATCTTGGAGTGAGTTATATTCAACTTCATGCAACAATTTGCGGAAAGAGTCGGCATCTCTGATTCTTTTGAGAAGTTCTTGAAAATTCAAATCAGGAATTATGAACTTATTCTTGAATTCAATATTAGATTTTCCAGGGCCTTGAATGGGATTCTTGATAATTGTAGATAGGATGAACAAGTGTGTTTAGTGGTTTATCTTGATGCATTTAATGAAAAAATGAGTTATTGGTTGTGGGATAATGAACCAAAAGCTTTGTATCAGGGATTCATGTTAGCAATAGAGATTGAAAACGATGTAAGGTATGGACTAACTAAGAGTCATTTCTCTAGAAATATTTGCCCTATTGAGTGTTCAAATTCATATCAACATTTAGGTTCCCCTTCCATTGTAATAAATATTGTTAAAAAATCATAATTAAAAACATGTAAAGATGAAGTATCTATGTTCCAAAGGAGATCTAATCCTATTCTTACTAAATAGAGTGCACATGTTTCTAGTATTTTAGTAGTAGATGATAAAGTTGATTCACTTGATAAATTATATATGCAAGAAATATTTTCAGTCTGTGCTTCTCCTATTGATTATTTACCTTGTGTTGAGAATGTTGCTAATCATGAAGTTCAATGGAATTCATTTCGGTTTTATAGGGATGAATAGGCTAAAAGTTATGTTTCAAGTGATGAGAATAAGGTTGTTGATCTAGTATGTTATGAAGAAGAAGATGAGAGTGGTTACTTGAGTCAAAGTGAAGACAATGATAATACATATTCATCTTCATATGAGTCTAATGCAAATTAGGAAGAGTAAAGCAATGAGGAAAGTGAATAGTCTTGTTCAAGTGAAGGTATGTCTCTTTCTTCTAATTCTGAAAATTGTGTTCCATCTTTGAATTGTATAAGTCAACATGTAGTTGAAAGTATTGGAGATGAATTATTTACACAATATGAGGATAAATATATTATTGACAAAGGTGGATTACCTAGTTGTGTAGATAAATGCCATGAGGCTACATGTTATTGTAATCATCAATATGCAAGTAATTCTAGGGTTATTGCATCAATACCTAGTGATAAAATAAGTGAAGACAATGCAAGTAATATTGATTTATATTCCACATTGTTAGTTGATAAAGTGAAAGTTGTGTCTTCATGTAATGATGATGATGATTTTGATTTTTCCTCTTCACATGTTGAAAGTTTTGATGACAATGATGTTGGAAATTGTTTCAAGGTTTTCACTAATCCATTGCATGGTGAAGATTTGGATGTCAATTAGCACATCACTTGTTGTAACATTTACAAGGGAGCTCTACATGGAATTATCAATCCACTTTTTGAAAAGCACATAGAATGTTTAGATTTGGTTGATGTTGAGCTTGATGGTGATACATTATCTCTCTACTATAAGAAATTAGATTATTCTTCTTCTAGGTGTGATAATAATTATAATGATGATGTTTCATTTTGTGATGATGATAGTGAGGTGTTAGATGAATTTGTTATTGAAGATCAACCTACACCTTGTGAGGAATTTTATGATGAATGCTCTAATATGATGACTATTTTGTTTGTTGATTGTGAAGAATCACTAGAGAGCCCTCGATTAGTTTCAATCATTGACATGGATGACATTTGTGAGTATAAATATAAATACACATTTGAATACCAATTGGCTATACATAAAGATACACAGTTTCAAGGTGTCTTTGATTTTTTCCCCAAGTTGAGTATGAATCTTTCAGATTCAAAATTGATAGCATGCATAATTCATCTAATGAATAGTTTGATTATGATATATTTGAACATGCTAACCCTTGTTTTCATAGTGAGCATTATGTTAAGAATGTTCCTAGTATGCACTATGAAAGCTAGGAAAGTTATTTTATTTTGCCAACTAAGCTAATTGAGAATTATGATGTGTTTGGTGAAAATATTGAAAGTGATACTTATAAATTTCATCAAAGAGATATAACTAAAAATCAATTATTTGATAGAGATAAGAAGTTTTGAGAAACCTTGTACAGTTTACGAGTAGGTTTTCCTATTTTTAATAAAGTTGTTCGAGAGAAGTTTTGGAGTGGTCTTCTTCCTCTAGAAATTTGAATCATTTTCATGCCTACAAGGGACATGCATTTGCAGATAGAGCCACTAATGAGACTCAAAACTAAATTCCCATTTTCAGTAGCATTCCAAAATTTTGAGTCATTTTGAACCCTATAAGCATATTTCTTGCATAAGTACCCAACTCTCATTTTCAAGGTCTACAAAGTGTTTAATGTTTCTAACACTTTTCATTGAGTACATCCATGCATCCTATAATGATAAATTTTCATTTTGAGTTAGCCTGTGAAGTTTCATTTCGAGCAATGTTTAGTTCTGCATATTTGCCAAATTGTGAAACAACAATAGGAGGCCTAGTTTGCATTTGAATATCTTGCACTCAATTATGTTTAATGACTTGTCCTTTTGGGAGTTTTTAGCATGCATATCACAAAAAATATGCTTCATATTTTGGGTCATTTCAATATGTTTTGACTAAGTATTGAATCCCTTGATGTCGGTTACTTATGTCCGTCATGTAGATGCATATTTCATAAAATTCTAGGAGGCCCTATTTGACCAATTATAACTTTGACCCTGTTAACCATACTAAGAAAATTCCTTTCACATTTCATTATGGAGGTTAGAGACTTCCTATTTTTTAGAATTGAGCTTATGATGGATCAATTTGACTAGTTTGCAAATGCTATTCCAAATGCAACTTGTAAAATTTTACTGGTGTCATGAAATATAGATTGATTAGTACCCCTATTGAAGATGTTATAATTTTGAATACATAATAGATGAGACCAATTAGTTTGTACCACTATGTTCTACTCTAAAAATACTTTAAGTGTGCCAATTTTTGAGTCTTGACAAATCCGTTTGCACACTCTCCCAAGTCCATTCCATTTGATAAAATCATAATTCTACCACTATTCCCAATTCTATAATTATGAGTACCCTACTTCATGCACTTTCCAAATATGCCCTATTTTATTTTAGGAGCCCAAATCATAGTTTCATATTCTCCTCATGATAGTGAACTATTGTCCCAATTCTCAAGCCCTCAAGTATCCATTTGACCTACTTTCAAAGCCAAAACCAAATCCACTTTCCTATTTTCTAACATGTTTATTTACATGTAGTTTCGATTCAAAAATTTTGAAGGTCAATATCTTTTGACCCTTAATTTATCATTAGACAAGATCTAACAAGGTGCAAGAATGCAAAAAAATGTATCAAAATGTTAGTTTTCAGAGCCCAGTTATCTGTTTCAGTCAAATTTTAAAGCTAGCCTATAAGCCTTCTTGTAAAAAAATCTCAGTTTGCAAGAAAGGGGTAAGATGAGTTTTGAGTGATGAAATAATGAATTATCTTCAATCTAATCAATGCTACATGATTCACAGATCAATTTGAAGTGGTAGTTATTTGAAAATGAATATTTTTTAACCGAACCCACCTTAGGGCCTAACTAAATTCATCAAGTCACTAAAGGGGATTGAATCTTCTCAGTCAAATGGATAATATCTAACTTGCACTTATCATCATCATTAGTCATAAATTGAATATGTGAGTTCTACTCACACTAGTAAATTTAGCCATAAATTTTGATGAGAAAAGGTCACAATTTTGACCAAAGTTGATCAAATAGATGACTAAACTTGTCATTAACCTTTTTTTGTCAATTTTTTGTCATGGTCATTATGTGTCAAAATTTTGACCTTAAAAAGGTTGACTTACCAACAAGAGGTTTGTTGATTTCCTTAGTCTAGCCTAAACTCTTATTTCCTCTTTTTCATCTATCACTAGTCAAAACTTTGGTGAACACCCCTTGACTTTTTCGATGGTGACGCCAAACCTTTGATGGAAAAAATGACCAACCATCATCAAAATTGCAACCAAGATCCCTTCAATCTTCTACAATGGTGTCATACCATGGACTACAAAATCGACCAACCATCATTGAAATTGCAACCAAGACCCTTTAATTTTCCATAGTGGTACCATACACTCAATGGCACAAGGAAGACATGTTCATCAAAATTGAGACCAATGCTTGGTATAAATCTAGACGGGTTGTGGCAATTATTGCAAAAGCTTTGCTCTCATAGGAGCCTTCTAAACTGCACAAAATTTGATTCTAAAGCATAATTGCTTGGTGCATGAGACTTGGGGTATCATGAACATTTCTATCTCCACACCATTGTTTCATTCATCACATGATTTATTTCATACAAATAAATGGGAGGGAGGAAGAAATGTGCACAATATCTTGAGTCTCCACCAAGCAATTATGCTTTAGAATCAAATTCTATGTAGTTTAAAAGGCTCCTATAAGAGCAAAGCCTTTGCAATAGTTGGAACATCCTGTCTAAATTTTGGTTCTTGAGACACCATTGCTTGTGAAGATTGCAAGGAAAAATAAAATTAGGAAAGAATTATTTATTAGGAATGAAAGCCAATAACACTAACTGATCTCTGTTTTTCAAATAGATAAATGTGATAAAAAAATTTACAATCCCAATCACATCATCATAAACGCACATATATAATTATAACCCCTTATTTGGCTACTTGTTGATCAATTCCTTGGCATGAGCATCTAGGACATAATATTAAAACACAATCAATCACTGAGCCTATTAGCTCTTTCCTACCACCAAGTTTGGAACATAGTAACTTTGTGGATGGAATCAAAGAGAAACAATGGCATACATATGGATAACAAAGACTGTTAAGGAGCTAGAAGCTCAATTGGCATTTTTAAGGGATCAGCTCAAGGTAGATTCATGGAAGACCTTGTCTAGCCTAGTCTCAAAATTTTCAACCTTGGCCTCATTCATGAATCAAAATGTTGCAAGGCATTAGAGACTTTTGTACTAGAAGTGTTATGCATAATCCATAATATCATAGTCCAAAACTCAAATGTGATAAGATGTTTTGCTTGGAATCACAATTTCTTGTGTCATGTCTACAACAAACTTGCCAAAAACCGATAGTGTTTTGATTTGTCACTTTCATAACAAAACAAAACAAAATGGTATGATAGTTCTTCAAATTGTAGAGGGAAGCTACTTAGGATCTAACTATGTCTAAAACCAACATAGTTTACAAATATCCACAATCCAAAAATTATCCCTTGATGTTTTCTTTAATGCAAAGTTTTAACTCAACTATGTTATCACCCTAGATGTAATACCAAACTATCATTAGGCTAAAGACTGTATCAAGATTTACAAATGCAAGGAGAACTACCCAACCAAAGTAGAAAATGACATGAAAAGTTAACAATCTCTTAATTGACACCTCTGGATGAAATATTTCTAGCAATTGAACTCTACTATAAAAACACAAATTCCCTTAAAATTGACACCTCACTAGTTGTAGTTCATTTGCATCCGTAATGGCTTCACAAATGTTGAAAGCATACCATTTGTCAAGAACACAAAAGGCACTTGTAGTTCAGCTGCATCAATATAAGTAACGTTATTTGAATCTTCAAAAAATGTGAAACTTCTACTTAATAGCTAGAAAATCCATATCCTCAGTATACATCATCTTTGATGGAATGTTTGTAAGTGAATGATTTTCTCTAAAAAATCTAACTTATGCACAAAGAAGCACCATGCTCTTGAAAAACAAAGGCACAAAACTGATGGTGGTGCCCATAGCAATTCAACCATAAAATTAACCCAAAAAATGTAATTTTTTTGGAAAATGTACCTACTTGTGTTCGTTAAATATTGAACAAAAATATTTTAACCAAACAAGCAACATCAAGAAATCATTTCAACATAGAAATGATGTCATGATGTGGAGAAGTAATCTAAAATGCATCCATCTTCTTATAATATTTTTTTTCATAAATCATTATTGAATATATAGCCTAGTTTTTCAAGTAAAGACACTACCATGGAACAACCCCCTTTTCAGTTTTAGTCAATTGATAAAGTTAATGTGCAATTAGCCATCTTATGCCTTACTACTATCTTTCTTTTACTAGTTCTATATTGGCCTTTGATTGGATTAAAAAAAAACTACTACATGTATCCTTGTAAATTTTGTTAAAACAATAAATGTGATTCTAAACCAGACCTTGAATGATGCAAACCAGCTCCTCAAACTTAGGAGGTAAGAAAAGGAATTGTTGAGGAAAAAAAGTCTAATTAATGACATGGTGAAGATTATTCATGATGCCTTACATTCATATTGATGCATCTTTTTCCCTAGAATAGCAAATGAAACTACTAATAGACTCATTCAAATATCACTCTACACACCTTGAACAAAAAGCATAAGAGGTTATAATGAAGATGAATGATAAAAGGAAAGTTAAGAGATGTAACAAATGCACTAATGCTCATACCATGCTACAAGAAAATCTAAAGAAGGTTAGAGTGTGTGTCAAGAATACTACAAATCTATTCAAGTATAGTTTGAAATGGAAAGACTCTACCAAGCACATCAAAGCACAAATGGACTCAATTGAAACCCATATTTTTCTAATGGACACATGATTTAGAGGAAGAAAATGATGTCTCTCCTATTGCAAACTAGTCAAATTCATTCTCTACTAGATATATTAAAAGAGAAGAAAAATCAAATTCAGAAAGAATTTCTTCTATTAAGGGAAGTAATTGATCAAATGATAGTGACTTTATCTTAAGTTTCAAAAGGTACATAATAGATTGAGAAGAAAATGTAGAAAATAGATAATGTTGATATTAAAAAAGATCTTTTCTTGCAAATTAATTTCAAAACATGATTCTGTCTTTAACCATTTCCTTATGGGAATCTACTTTTGGATTGTTGAAGATATAGTATAATGGCATATTACCTAACGTATAAGACCTACATTTGGTGATAAGATATTTTTGGATCTGTATATACACTAGCAAATGAGGAATATAGTTTTAATTTCTATTGCATTCATTTTTGGTGCATTCCCTAAGGGGGAATAGATAGGGATAGGGGAAGCTAATGTAAATATTGAAGTCATGAATTGCAAAGAAGGATATGTGGGTCTAGTTATAGATATGACTTTTCGTATTACAGGGAGTAATGTATGGTAACACAAAGTCCATTCAATGTTTTAGAGGACACCCTTTGTCCTTGATGTCAAGAGGGGGGAATATATGACGTTGTGAAGAGTCCATAAGTGTTGTCATAAATGACGAAGGGGAGTATTGATGCAAACATGTATGTTAGGTTGCCATTAATGTCAAACTTGTCATTGATGTCAACTATGGTCCAAAAGGTGTGTTAGCAATATTTCTACCTATTTCAGAGTGGTACAGTGACAGCAGTGCTTGCACCAAGGAGTTTTGGTTTTCACAATATCATAGCCAAATATTTACTTCAGATTGGCATCGGTTTAGAGTATAGCTCATCTAAATATTTCTTCAAATTTTTCATATCTACTCACACAAGGTCCACATGGAGAAAGTAAGCTCTAGAAATTCATGAACCTTGATCTTACTTATCTCCATACTCTCAATAGAAGATGGAAGACAAATTGATAGCAAAGATGTAGCAACAAAGGGATGATTTGGAGAAACATTATGAATGGATACAGGCTATAAGCATGAATCCAGATTAGAATGTCACATAATATCATATAAACAAAAAAAACACCATAAACTTGTAATCATAGCATCATGATCATACCATCATATCATCATATGCTTCAAGTTCAACATCAAAATAATAAAATGTCAAATGATAAATCATAACATCAAGTTCAAGCAAAGGAAATAGAGCCTAGATAACCATATTTGTTTGTCATACCCTTTTTGCAAGGAGCTCAAAAATTATTCAAATTAAACAAGTATGAATCGTGACAGACTAAGAAAGAAGGCAAAGGTATTACCTCACCAGGATGATAGTAATAATGAGACAAAGAACCATGAAGAATAAATCCAAGGAGACCAGATTTGAACATCTAGGTTCATTCAAATTCAAAAATTGGTTTGCCTTCATAGCACTATCAAGTCAACAACATGAGCATTATTTTGTCTCTAAAATGTCATCAATTTTTTTAAATGTAGAATGAAATGGTTGTAAGTTTATATTTCTACCATATGCAAATGATTTTGAGATATAGACTTGTGCACTCCAATCTCCCAAGGAATAGACAACATCACTTATCGCAATCTTTGTCAAAACAAGATTTTTCATAAAGCAATGTTAGAATAGTTACTAAAATGGTCATAAATTATGTTCTTATAGAAAAAGAATAATTTGACTTAATAAAAGAAACTACACAATCTTAAAACATGACATTGTGCTTTAAAAACAAAAAAGGTACCCATAATGAAGAACTTCATTTGGACTTACTAATTGGTTGTCACTATTAACGATAAGCTTATCTTCAAAGTTTGAGCGTCACTTGGTTTCAAGAATAGTTTAATATTCTCTACAAAACAAGGCCAATCACGTGAAGGTGGAAGCTCATTTGGCCCATTCCCCCCCCCCCCCCCACCCGCAACACAACATCACTCTAAATTCTCCATTAACATTTAATAACATTCAGTCATTCATCCATTTTTGAAATATAACATTCAATCATTATAATCACATGATAACATTCATTAACACATAAAATTCATTAACACACAACATTCATGAATAATTCATTAACACACAACATTTATGAGTAAGTCATTCATGAATAATTCATTAACACAAAATTTCTTAACACACAACATTCATGAATAAGTCATTAACACATAAAATTCATTAACGCACAACAATCATTTCTTTTTGGCTTTCTTGCTTCTTCTTTTTTCATGAAATTTCTAAGAGGAATATCAATGTCCTCATCATCCCCCTCCTCTACTAGTTCTAATTGCAATGTATGTCTCCTCCTCATCTCTTGAGGAAGATGAGGCTACTACACCAAAGGGGGGTCCACTGCAATAACAAGTACTTCATGAGTTAAATTCACACCATTTTATATTAGTGAATTACGAAATTTTATTTAAGTAAAAGAACTATAAATCAAAAAATTAATTTAAAAGAACAAAACATAGATTTTTCTTTACCTGAATGTGTGACATGATCTACCTACTAATCAGTCTGAACATCCTCTCGCACTCATTCAGCATGATATGATTCTATATCCTCTAAAATAATACACAAAAAGGTTACACCAAGTTCAACTAAAGATGTTAAATTGTATTAATAATTACACAATTAGTTTTGAATAGAAAATGAGCACCTCCATGGATAGTACAATGCACATCAGGCTCTCCATGATGCAGTGTATGATAGATGTCATGATTAACAGGCTGCATTGCAATGTCATCCACATTATTATCAAATAGATTGTTGCTCAAGTATTCAATTTCTAATACATTTTTTTTATCATATTTACCTATGCACATGATGCAAGAGACTGTTCGGTTGGGGCAATGGAAGCTTGTAGTAGGCATTCAACCATGGCTGCATAGCCTTGCTTGAAGGCAATTATTTTGTGTTCTTCTGTGGCCTCTAGATTAAAATCAGCACCTTGCATTTTTTTTATTAATTAACAAAATTATTTTCATTTTATAAATAATTTGTCTCTGCAATTCATTTACCACTACTTACAACTCATGCTTTAATTGCAGAATATCCCCTCAGAGCCAAGTCTGTGCTACCCAATCTTTTCTAGCCTAGCCTTTGTTGCCTTTGATGTGTCCTACAACCTATGAAAAGTTTGAAATATGTTAGATGATATAGATATAAAGATCAATACTAATTAGTACATTATTACATTAATGTACTAGTAGCTAATACTATTGCATACCTTCTCGCATTTGCTAGGGTAATTTATCTTCGACCATCCTCTTTCTCCTTTACATCCAAAATAAACTCATCCCATTCCCTCATTGTAATAAAGGGAGGACATTCGTACTTCAGGTTTAGAATGAGACTCTTTCTATATGAGTCCCTTACAACCTTAAGATGTTTGCAAGATTTTTGTAAGATTTTCTTATGATCAAAAATATTAATGCCAAACTCTTTCTTTGAATCTTTGATGAGTTGATCTTTTAATTTTTTATCTTGAAAGTTCCACCTTTAAAGAAAAAACACAAAATTGTTAGATATCTCTAGTAAAAGGAAAGACCCGAATGAAAGGAAAAATGTTGCACAAATTAATGATATGAAAAAAAAAATAGTGCGATAATATTAATTCACTTATGATGTTCCACCTTGTACATATGATGGGCCTAAATGTTTGCAATGTGAGGTCATAAAGCTTCTTATAAAATGTATCATTTCTTGCAAAAAATGTCATGGGATAATCAATCCAAAACTTCTTATGAATAGGTAAATGCATATTACAATATAAAAATTAATTATTTAAAGTACCTGGAATCTTAGGAAAATTTAAAGGCATCGATTCAGGATTGTCAATCAACAACGATGTCTGCATAGCTCCCGTGCTAGAAACACAAGTAGCTCTAAGAAAAGATGGCAAATTATCACCAATACATGCACTATGATCTGTATCTAGTGTAGTAGATGGTGCAACTCCTTCCACTAAAAACAAATCCACTATGTGATTCACAAAAGATAAAAGTACAAATTATCAACTCATAATTAACACAAAATCAAATATAGAAAAACAAGAATTTACCAACTGGATGTACCCTTGTTGCCAATATTGTAGTCGGAAATCTCGTATGGACGTCTGTCAACCTCGTAGGAGTCTCTTGCACTTGATGACCTGAACAACACATTAATAACAAAGACATTCTAAAATAATAAAAGTAAGAATTAACTTAAGAAGTTTTTGAATGTTTGAAATAAAAAATTCCTTGTAACTTGTCAACTAAAAGATTATTTTACCAGTGGCAGTTGGAGCTCTGCTAGTACCAGCCTCACTACATTGTCTTTGACCAGGTTCTAGATCAGTTGCCAAAAAATATTGTAACAAGAACACATATTACGTAATTTACTTCACAACATAAAAGATTATAAAATATAAATCTTTATTGAACATTTTTTATAACTAAAGATTCATTACTTCTTACTTCATAACGACGAGCTTGCATTGTCAAATCAGATAGCCTCTTTATCATCTTCTTGGATGGAATATTTGCTTCATTCAAAATTCTCATTATTTCTAAATTAATTTTTAAAATTTTTTTTCTTCCACACAATGGTTACACTAGGCATTTATGTAATATCATCATCAGAAGGGGTAGCTATTGGCTATGTACTTATTGTAGGTGCTTTTCCATTATCCTTAACATCAAATTGTGAGAGGAATATTAGTAAAACTATCATAAAAACTCAAACTGTAAATAAAATAATGTAATAATATAACATTTTTCAACTATCTAATTTGTATAATTTCAATAAGGTTTACCCTTGCTGAAGATTGGGTGGTAGTAGCATCCTTGTGGCCTCTATCATGTGTGGGATCCATATCATCTTGCCACAAAGATAAAACATAAAAACTTCAGCTAACTGAATGCAATAGACAGCCAAAAAAAATGTATTAACAAAATGGTATATAGTACTCACAACCCTCATGATAGTAACTTTATTTTTATCTATGCATTTTTTATTGCACAAACAAAAACTCCATTCCCCTCACACACCTCAAATATGCAATTGGGTTGCTTACTAGTTGAGGAAGGTCACGTACTATTTATAAAACCTACAATATTACCTATTGCTTTTGGTCTCCCATCAATGTACACAGAAAATCTTTTAATTCGATCATTTTCTTTCCATTGTATATAATTAGCTAATAGTGCATACCTACGAATATTTTTTTTATATCAAACAATCTGCATCCAATCATTGTAATTGTAACATGGACCAATGTACTTGAACAATTCGACAACTTTTTTGTAACATACCCTTATCCCATCCATGGAAAATAGGCCCAAACCATTTAATGAGGATGGAGCAATGCAATATATCCTCTCATTAACACAAAAATCAGTGTTAATTGGAGGCAGCTCATTGGGTACCATTCTTTCTCAATGTGTGTGTATCAAAAGTACACCTTGATGTTGCCGTTGGTCTCATCATCATAAGAACATGAACCCCATTAGCAAGAAAAAATTGCATGTGTTTATCAATTTTTTTTCTAATCTTTCGACCTCTAGTTGATCTCCCTATTTTAGTCATACAACATGTAGAGCTTTCATCTACCATTTCCTTATTTCCCTCATTTGATGTAGATAGATCTGACAAGTACCTATTTGGTGGGTCCTACAATATATCAAATGGAAATTTGATAATATTTAAATAATATATATAGAACAATCAAGTCATGACTCATACATGCAGTTCTTCTTTGTCTATACGTGAGAGATATAAAATGTAGTAAGTTGAAAGTGATTATACAATTGTATTTCTATACAGACCTTTTTTGTCTATATATACATTATATGATTATATAATATGTCTATTTATAACATATATGCTCAATGATAAACAAGAAGAATATAATAAAATTATGTCTATTTATTGACTTATACCTGCTAATCCATGTCATTGTGCACGATCCACACCAAAGGGGTCAAATTTCTTGCATATGATAATCATTTATCTTAAGTTAGCTAAAAATTACATGGTACGCGTATGCTACAAATAACTTAGAAGAAAACATGAAAAATATGCAACATCGTAAACATGAACAAATTTACCTTATATATCGAATGCAAGATCATCAATAGAAGGGGTGACAGTGTCTATAGTCAATTGCATGTTTGCAAAAAGGGTGATAATTAGACACAATATAAGCATTGGTAATTATAAATAACATATGTTGTAATCATTAGAATTGAACATAATAAATATGTAATCAATTTTCCTACATAAGTTAATCATTTATCTTAAGTTAGCTAAAATTTACATGATACACGTATGCTACAAATAACTTAGAAGACAACATGAACAATATGCAACATCGTAAACATGAACAAATTTACCTTATATATGGAATGCAAGGCTATCACCAGAAGGGATGACGATGTCTGTAATCAATTGCCTATTTGTAAAAAGGGTGATAATCAGACACAATATAAACATTCATGATAATTTAAATAATATATGTTGTAATCATTAGAATTGAACACAATAAATATGTAATCATTACAATTGAAAGCAATAAATCACATCAATCATTTCATTGATCATTTCAATTATGTCATTGATTATCTTCATCATCATCATCATCATCATCATCATCATCACCATTATCACCATCATCATCGCCATCATCATTGCCATCATCGCCATCATCACCATCATCACCATCATCACCATCATCATCATCACCATAATCTTGATCTTCATCATCTGCTTCTTCATCATCTTTAATATCTTCTTCTTCCATAACATTATACTTTATCAGCCTTTCTCTTGGATCATGTCTAACAACAAATGACCAACCCTATTTATGTGGAACCTCTGAGTAAAAGACTTGCTCACATTGGCTTGGAAGAACATAGGGCGTATCTCCAACTAGTTCAAATGACCTTGTATTAATCATTGTAAATCCATTATCATGTTGAATAACCATTCTATCTAGACCATTTTGATTTAGTCATAACCTGTACCATTTGACAACAAATAGAAATACTTTGAAGGAGTTAAAGTCACGTTCAATTATATCATCCAAGATTCCATAGTATTTATTTTGAGATAGTTGAGGATGTATCTCATTTCTAGATGATATATTGGTGACCTTGAAAACTGCAGTTATCCCAGAATAACAAGTTTTCTTTGTGTCATCCAACTTTTTTATGCAAAATTTGTGGTCGTGATAGTACATAGCTTTGAGATGTTTGGCCTACAATTTTTGAAGCATGTGTAAATTATTTACATAGTGAGTTGATACAAAACATACATCGAGTTATGATCATTAATAAACTTCTATGTACCTCTCCACCTCTTAAACCCTTTACTAGATCAACTACCATCGGCGTAACATTGGAATCTCCATTATGATGAGCTTCTGCAACCAATGAAGCAATACCTTCCTATGTTAATGAGCAACCATTTTGTTGACATTTTTTAATCCATAATATCATCCAATCAAGATTGTTCGCAATATACAAATGTATTGCATCCCACTCTCGACCACCTGTATCAAAAACAATACACCAATTATAAATAACTTATATTGAAGATTTATAAGAATTAATTAACTACAATAACATCTTATATTTACCTCTCACTTTCCTCAATCTACCTTTGACCATCAAATACTCCCCTTCAAATTTTTTAATTGAGTTGGGATCCCAAATATGATCTACATGGATCTTTTCTATAAACTTAGGAAGATATTCACTAATGTGCACCATTGTCTAGTATACCATATATCCCTCCACCATAGAACCCTCAGGATGTGCTCTCTATTGAACCAAGCCTTTCAAAAATTTCAAGTGCCTCTCAACCATCAACATTAACCTATTTGGTACATGTCTACAGAATTCAATCTCTTCAACTTGATGTATGAGGTAGTGCTCTTGTGCATTGAAAAAACTTGAAGGTAAACACTTTTGCATTTCACACATTAAAAGAGGAATTTTTCTCTTCCAATATTTTATATCTTCTTTATTGATATCTTTAGATGACAACCACCACATATATTTTCCAAAATCATATATAACTTGTTTGACATTGTTGGCTAAGTGATGTGGGAGAGATAGATGTAGAACATGCTACAGTATTTGTAAAATGATCTTTGTTAATATTTTATAAAAGAATGCAATTAAAACTACATGCAATATATAAATATCTAGTGAATACAAAATAACATGAATTATCTTAATAAATGTATGTCAATCATGTGTTTTCAACCCTAGCCCAAATTCACTTTTCTTTGTTATGAGATTATTTATGTTCGCAACAAATCTTGTGGGAAATCATATTTTTTTATGAATTCTTTTATAACATTGCTTTGCTGCTCTGACAATAACCAACTAATGGCAATTGTGTCAATCTGGTCTACATTTTTATTTGATCAAATGCCATTTTTCATTCCATGGTTGGATTCTTCAATGTCACTACAAGTTTTGACAATTTGGTATTTGTCACACCTTCCATCCAAGATTTTCCATAATGTCTCTATTACATTCTTTCCAATGTGCATAGGATCAAACAAATGCATAATTGGGAGTTACTCATAGTACGGCAGCCTAGTAAATTGCGTAAAATAAATTTTTAGTCCTTTTGGAAGTTGGTCATTGATGCCTTGATGACCTTCACAAGCATCAATTGTATCATTAATAAAAAAAACACAATATCAAAATATAAATTTGAAACAAAAACCATTAAATGGAATGACATTACCTCGATGATTTATTTTATTGTATGTCAACTTCCATAGATGACATGTCATTCTCTATGGCTTTGACGTAGTCTCTTATTTCCTATTGAAAAGATGTTTTTCAGTAATTCGGTAGTTATGATTTCTATGCAGAAAGTGTATTCTCATCAAACACCTACTTTCTTAAACCTTTTGAATGATGAGATTTCATCTTTGGACCACAAACTATACATGCAAATTTTCCCTTTTTCTGAAGACCTACAAGATCATGTATTATTGGATTAAATGTGTTAACTTTGTGTCGTCACTATAAGCTACCAAAATGGAGGTGTTAAGAAGAGAACATACCACACAAATGTGTTAGCCCAGGGGCATCATGTATTGTCCATACAAGCATTGCATGAAATTGAAATTGTCTTTGTCCTATTGGTCTAGAGATGTCATACATAGTAACCCCACTCCATAACACCATCAACTTGTTGATAAGGGGTTCAATATATACATTGATATCTTTAACTTGGTACATACCTAGTTGAATGAACAAAAACAATAGATAATTATTATGACCATTTTGATGGATTAGTAATAATAAATTAATTTAGATGACCATTAAATCAAAAAATATGTGGAACAATCAGTGCTAGCATTATGTACTCTCTCTTCATGGACAACCAAGGAGGTATGTTATTTTTGATAACAAAAATAGGCCACATCGAGTAAGTAGATCTCATCTCTCCAGAAAGATTGACACTGTCTGCTGCCAAGGAAAGCTTGAGATTATGAGGTTCTTCTTTAAAGTGTGGAAATTTTCCCTCTATTTCTTTAAATGTCAAACCATCTGTAGGCATTCACATAATGTCATCTTGAATTCTATTGTGTGCATGCTAATCCATAAATTGTGCCAAGCTATTGCACCTGAATAATCGTTGCAAATGTGGAGTAATAAGAATATGTTGAAGAACCTTGCGAGGCACCTTTTTGTTAATCAATCTAATTGATATTCACTAATATGACAAATAAGGCATTGTGTTGCAAATTCATATTTTTGATGATATATAAAATGATCATTCGAACATGCATGTATTGTTTAATACTCCATTCCAATATCTTTCATGATGGTAGATAATTCTTGGTATGAGCAAGGTAGAATGTTTGATGGTGGTAAGAAACACTCACCTATCAACCTATGAACAAAAATATAATTTGTTCATTTCAAGAATATTAATTGCTACACAAACCCAATGTTACTTGTAAGGGAACTACAAGTAAAATAATGAAAGAAGATGACATACCGTAACATACATGTCATTACTACATTGGATAAACCATTCATAACCTTCAAGTTCTCCAACAACAATACAATGAGAAGAAGAGTTATTTCAGAGCCTTCATATAGGGACTCGTGTGCCTTCACAAGTATAGGTACATCAAGCTTTGCATCAACATCATCATCAATATCATCATCTTGATAATTGTGATCTTCATCATTGTGGTCTTCTTCCGTGGTATCATTACCTTCTACTTCAATATTCACACCTCCATGTTCCCTCATTTGGAAATCCGTATTCTCTAAATTGTCATGGTCCATAATATGAAACTTAGGGACATTGACCTATATGAAAATGATGACCATATATTAGCCATGACCATGATGTCATCATCAAATCCTGTCTTATGTAATTTATAAATTATTAAAATACATACCAACACACAACATTTGTTTCCCCCTTCAATGTGACCATGTTGCCTACAATGCTCCTTAGCTATTTTGATTAGATATCTTCGATTCATTAAGCCCTTACAAATTTTGCAAGGACAATAACATTTTCCATCACCTTTTCTTTTTAAGTTAGACTACAATCTAGTAATTGTCTCCCTATTTTTTTGTGCATTGATATCGTCAAACATGGTCTTTATTGAATAGAATGACTCGTTGGTAGAAGGATGATTTGTTTGCATTTTTCAAATGGAGTAGTAAGAGGAAGACACATATAAAAATGAATACTAAAGCAAGACAGGTAGAAAGAGGTATAGAGAGAGAGAGATAGATTGATAAAGAGATAAATAAATATAAAAAATGAAAAGAAACAAATACTTAGTTGGCATTCCATAACTCTACCTCTACATATTGCACTTGCTACATATAAGCACTTCCTGAGAAAATGGGCAGCAATAGCCAAGAAGGGAATAGGAGAGTCCATTTGCCTCAAGAGGAGGATGCACAAAGTGACCAAGGGGCAAGAGGAAATGCTGATCCAGAGAGAGGAGAGTCTCTAATGTTCAAAAAAACCCTACTAAAGACTATCATGGAGTAAGAACCTCCCTAAAGAAAGACATTATTTAGAACTCTTTGCAAGGTAAGAGGTAAGGTCTGCAAAGTTATTGTAGATTCAAGTTCAACTGATAATATAGCCTCAATAGAAATGGTAGATAAGCTTAGATTGAAGAAGTTTCCTCATCCTAACCCTTGTAAGGTTTCATGGCTAAATAAGGATTTGTCTTGAAACTAAGAGCACAAGCATAGTAAGGGTTGGGAATATGGAGATGAATGTCCTAATAAATTGTAAGAAGAAAGAAAACCTTGCACAATATCATGGTCAAGATTGAGAAGAAATAGGACAAGTGTATAGCCAAACAAAAGTTCAACTAAAACATAAGATGTGGGGCTTGAAAAGACTTAAAAATGTTGAAGATTTTTATGACTGGCAAGCCATGACAATTTATATAAGCTGAGCATACTAATATTTTTAAAAAAATCAAAGATTCCATAATGATATCAGCGTAATATTCAAGTAAAAAAATAGTATGTTACATTGGAGGATTATGGAAGATGTTGTGTGGGATGAGATGTTTCTATGGCTCTTGGGATAATAGGATGAGTGTAGAGCATATTTCACAAATTCATTAATTTAGCACAAAAAAAATCAACTATTGAGGTGCATTTAGTACAATGTAAAAATAAGACAAGAATGATCCTTTGTTTTACTTCTTGATCATTGTACCTCACATTGGGTAAGTGGGTTGAGACCATGAAAGTCTTTAGGCTGGTGCTATGGCTTTATATATGTTCTTATTGTAATTTTTGACACTTGAATATCGCAATTTCAATAACATTATATTATTAGTGAAGGCTATACAATTAAGATATGACTATTAGTGAAGGCTATAATATTAACCTTTGTTAAAATGAATGAATGGATAAGAATGTAGTGATTTTAGTTACAATGCAACTCTTGTATATATTAAAAGCTTATCTCTTAAATACTGCCAAATGCCACCAAAGTATTTTTGAACATATTGTTTTAGCTGTAAAACATCTCACTTAAAGAACTCTAAAAAAAAAGTGACAAAAATAAATTACTCCCTTAGGATTCAATATACCATGTATAGTTGTCATTATACCAAAAGCCATGTATATCTCTGAATTTTTAGATCAACATCTTCATATGTACCTAAAATGTTACTAAATTGGCCATTGTAACTTGACCCAACTATTGCTTTTTTTGAGGGATGAAGAAGAACTTTATAATAAGATGTAGTGATAAGAAGAGTAAAATGAACATAGGAAATTGAATCAATAAGAAAAATTGACACTCTATAATAGAATTCCCTAAAAAGCTCAAAACACAACTGTAAGAATGTTGCCTTGGCCCTTAAATGCAAGATGACTAATGGAAGATTATTAAGTGGGAGATTTTTTTGGGGGATATGGATGCCCATAAAATTATAGGTAGAAGTGAGTGATGGTGTCTCCTTCTTATCCAATCTGTTTGAGTGAGTTTCAAACTTATAGGTGATTTGGGTGGGAAAAAATTGTAGTATAATGTTGATATCATGGCCAAAATTATAGGTCTAGGCCTAGAAGCTAAGCATTTTTTCCATCACAAAAAAGTATTTGATTTTGTTGTTAGTGATTTCCCTAAAAAGGAGGATGGGGAATTGGTTAAGGAGAAGGGTGGGGTGTATGTTTTATCATCCATTAAGATTATTTGAAACAAGGTCGTGATTGTTGTGATGGAATATACGACCATTGATGGGAGGTATTATAGGGATCATAATTATTACTTTTCTTCATACTTTTTCCTTCATACCTTGCAACAAATGTTTGATCCACACAATATTGGTGAAGTTTATAGTCGCTGCCACATACTCAGCTTTAGCAATAGACTATGAGGTGCAGCTTTGCTTTTTACTTGTCCATGTGATCAACCTCTTTTCTAAGAAAAGTGCTCCTCCACTAGTGCTTTTTCTATCATCAATGTTACCTCCCCAATCTGCATTAGTGTAGGCTTTCAGTTCAAACTTCTCATTCCTCTTATAGTATAGACCAAAGTCATCAATTCCTTTCAGGTACATCTCAATATTCTCTTCACTGCCATTAAGTGATTTTCTCTTGGATTAGCAGAAAATATTTCTACGATTAACAACTAATGCAATGTCTAGTCTACTATGTACAACATATTGTAGCTTCCCAATCATTGACCTATACAATGTCTAATTTACTTCAGTAGATTCATAATTCTTGGATAGTTTATGGTCGGTTGCCATTGGTAAGCTCACTAGTTTTGAGTCTCCTAACCCAAAAGTTTTGAGTACTTCCTTGATGTATTTGAATTGGATCAAAAATATGTCATACTTCAACTGATGTACTTGTAATCCAACAAAGAATTTGATTTCTCCGAGCATTGACATCTCAAATTCATGCTTCATTTGATCAACAAAATCTTTGCATAAAACATCTTTTTCTCCAAATATTATGTCATCAACAAAGATTTCTAATATCAAAATGTCTTTACCTCCCTTAGCTTTGATGTACAAGTTGTTGTTGTCATTTTTTCTTTCAAATCCTATCTTTACAAGATATTTGTGCAACCTTTCATACTATGCTCTAGGTTCTTGCTTTAATCCATAAACTTCTTTGGGTAGCTTGCAGACCATGTTCTTGTTCTTCTCATCAACAAATCTCTCTGGTTGTTCTATGTAGACTTCCTCTTCTAGTACACCATTTAGAAGAGTAGACTTCACATCCATCTAATAGACTTTGAAACCTTTATATGCAACATATGCAAGTAATGTTCTTACTCATTCCATTCTTGCAACAGGGGCAAATGTCTCTCCATAATACAATCCTTCTTCGTTTGCATAGCCTTTGCACACTAATCTGGCTTTGTTTCTTGTTATTTCACCATTCTCATCAAGTTTGTTTCCAAACACACATTTGGTACCAATCACATTCTTATCAGGTGGTCTGGGAACTAGAGACCAAGTTTTGTTCTTCTTAATCTGATCTATCTCTTCTTTCATGGCCTTATGCCAGTCATCATATTGTAGTGCATCTTTCACTATTTTGGGTTCAACCTTGCTCAGTAGACACGATTCATTCCTCAGTCTATTCCTTGTCATTTGTCTAGCATCCTTATCACCAATGATTTGATCTATAGGGTGATGTCTTCTTACATACTTGGCTAATCTAGGTTCAGTCCTTCTTTCCACTTTTGATCCTTTAGCTTCAAAGTCATTTTGTTCTTCTTCATTTGGTATTTCATCATTTCATTCTTGCATACTATTTTCAGAATCAGAATGTGCACTTTCCACATTCTACAGCTCGGCTTCTGAATGTAACTCGACATTCACTGGTTGAGACTCGACAAATACTAAAGTTTGTTGTTGATTCCCAACTTGATTTGCAGCATTGTCTTCATCTGTCATTCCTTCATAGAAGTATACAAATGATCTATAATCCTCTATTTGCTTTGACTCATCAACTTGAACTTTTGCATGCTCATCAAAATTTACATTTGCACTCTCTACAACTTTTTTTGTGTTAGTATTCAAACACTTATATGCCTTACTTCTAGTGGAGTATCGAAGAAATATGGCTTCATCACTTTTTGCATCAAACTTGCCATTTCTAGTATCTTCTAGAATATAACATTTACAACCAAACACTTTGAAATTTTTAACATTAGGTGAATGGCCATACCACAATTCAAAAGGTGTTGCATTTTTAAATTTCTTTATTTGAACTCTATTTAGTGTATAGACTATAGTACTTATAGCTTCTCTCCAGTATTTTAGTGCAACATTTTTCTCCACCATCAAGGTTCTAGCACAATCAATTACTGGCCTATTTCTCCTTTCTACAATACCATTCTATGGTGGAGTTCTTTGTATTGATGTTTTCCTTTTGATACCTTTTTCATTGCAAAATATTTCAAACTCTTGATGTGAACTCACGTCCTATGTCTCACTTTAGGCATTTCAAGTTCTTTTCTATTTCCTTCTCAACTCTAGCCAAATACCACTTGAACATTTGGAATGCATCAAATTTTTTCTTTAAGAACATAGCAGTCGTCATCTTGGAATAATCATCTACAAATAGCATTATGTATCTATCTCCTAGGTAGCTTTGCAGTTCTATTGGGCCACATAAGTTTGAATGAACTAACTCTAGTACTTCATTGGAGTGTATGATTTTCTTTTGAAGCTAGACTTAGTCATTTTCCCTAGTTGACATTGTTTACACATTGTGTTTTTAGGTTTCTTCAACTTGGGCAATCCTATGACTTTCTTTTTCTTGCTGATACTAACCAAATTATCAAAGTTAACATGGCATAGCCTTTTATGCCATAACCATACATCATCAAGTCTAACAAAAAAACATGTTGCTTCTTCCATATCTATGTAAAATAGATTACTCCTAGTTTGTTCACATTTTCCTATCAGATTTCCATTACCAAATACAACTTTGCAACCTACATTGCCTAATTGTGATACACTCAACAAGTTGTAGTTCAATCCTTTAACATAGTATGCATTATCACATGAAATTTTTTTTGTAAGTTTGATAGAGTATTTTCCTTTGATTTGACATAGGCATCATTACCAAATCTAACACTATTTCCATCATATTGAGTAAAGTTAATGAACTTACTTTTATCTATTGTCATGTGATGTGAGCATCCACTATCCATGATCCACTTGTCATTCTTGTTCACGCAGGTAACTAATATTTTTGCTTCATCTTCATCTTCATCTTTGTCTAATTCATCATTCATGGCTACATAAACTACTTCATCATCATTTTCATCAGATTCTTCTTCAACAATATAGCATCTCTTGCCTTTCTCCTTGTAATCTTTGTTGTCATCTTCTCTTTTGTTCTTGAACTTGTTTCCTTCTTTATAGTTTTTCTTCTATGGACATCTTGCAACTATATGACCTATTTCATTGCAATTAAAATATATTATAGGGAGCTTACCTTTGAATTTTCCTTTAGCTCTATGGAATCTCCTAGCTAGTAGTGCTTCTAACTATTCCACATCTTCCTCATCTATGCTACTATCACTAGATGCATGTTTTCCTTATCTTCTTTTCTTACTTGATGTGTCTTCCTTAGTATCTTTTATTGTTATCTTGGCCTTGAAAGAAAATTCAAGGTTCTCAGGTCTGTAGTTGTCAAAATTAGATAGCTCAAATGTAGTAAGTCTTCCAACTATTCCTTCAAAGGTTAGTGTGTTCCCTTGTACACACCTCAGCTCTTGGATGGCTGAAAATCTTATAGCATAGATAGGGAGCAAAGTTCCTAGGTATTTTTTGATGGATGTTTCTTCTTCTAGTTGTCCACCTAGACTTCTTATTGCACTCACCATGTCTTTTATTCTTGCAGCATACTGAGCAACATTTTCACCTTCCTCCATCTTCATGTCATCAAAGTTCCCTCTTAGGCTTTCTCTCTTTGCTCTCTAGACATTTTGATCACCTCCATAGATATCTGATAAGGTTTTCCACATCTTGAATGCAGTGTTACAGTCTTTGATTTCATCATATTTAGAATAGCTAAGTGTAGATGCAATCTCCAACATTGCTTGGTTATGCTCATTGTCTTTATTTAAGTCATCTGCAGTGAGCGGTCCTATTGGAGGTACATGCTCTATTCCAATTGAGGATTGTGAATAGTCACCTATTGATCCAAGGTGCAATTTCATCAAACTCTACCATGCAGAAAAGTTGTCTTTGTTGAGCTTGGGAACTTCTCTCTTGGATGGCTTGATCTTCCTGCTTCTAGTACCTTGAAACTAAATCAGTAGAAGGCTTTGATACCAATTGTTAGAATTTCTTTCGAATAACTGAGGGGGGGGGAGGGTGAATCAGTTATTCAAGGTCCAATTGTACAATTCAAACTTTTCACTAAGTTTAGTGAAACCTATCAACCATTCATTCATCCAATCTTTAACTTATCTAATCAACAAGTTACTGTGAATCAGCATGCAAGTATAACACACAAGAAATCAACACATGACACAGTGATTTATGTGTAAACCCAATTTGGGAAAAACCACCAGTAACATGCTACTCAATTTTTACCCTTCTGAAGTGATGCCCTATGAAAGGCTTGCCCTGTCAAAGGCTTACAACAAACTGTTAAATGTGACCTTGTTAGAGGATTTAACAAACCTATTAGAAGTGGGCCTAGTTAGAGGACTTTAGAACATTCACTTGGAATGTCACCCTATTAAAGGATTTACAAATGGTTGTTAGGCCAACCTATATCCATAGGATTCTCAAATCTAATACAATTGCTAGAGAGTATTAGAAAATCTTGACCTGACTACAACATACTACTTATCTTGCAAATTTTAGATCACTTCTTAGCTCATATCCTTGCCTAGCCTTCAATCTCTAAAACTCTTAACAACTTGCCCTTTCTTTCAAGCTTTGTCTCCTTGAGTCTCCATACTCAATGTACCAATGCATTCATCTCTTCATGACCACTCATAGAAGTAGAGCCTCTGTGCTCTTCCTTCTCCTAGATGTCTCCTTCTTGACACCCTTTCAACTACTTCATATATTTGGCACTTCAATAGCAACAGTATCCGTAGCTCTTTGCTTCTTGGTCTATGACTTCTTAAATAGAAGTCTTGGAGTTCCTTTTCCTGCTTGATTCGTCCATTTTTCAATTTCAATTTGCATGGATTAGGTAGGATTAAATGTATCTGACCCATATTATGTTTCCTCTAGAAACTTCTTGAATAAACCTTTAGAATTTGTCGAAAAATGGTTTACATAAGATTCTGTGCCAACAACTCATCATCCTTATCTTCCAACTAGTTCACAAAATTCAATGCAACCACTATGTTAGCTTAGATTTGGTGAATTCTTCATCATTTGAAATAATGCAGAAACTTGATATTATTGAAATACTTGTGCTTAGCTCATAATGTGTTACTCGGCATCAACTATGTTTTTTGTAATGCTTGGCAGCTGAAGATCACTCGGCACCAACTAGAAATTTTCTAACGCTCGACACCTGATCTTTACTCAGTAGTTGAAGATCACTTGACACATACTAGAAATGCCTGTTACTTAGCTTCTTAAGAATTTGCTTGGCTTCAACTAACTTTCTCGTCACCTAATAACTTTGTAGTCAACCATGTTACAACTTCTTCTTCCAATGTATCTAAGTGTGACAAACCTCTATATCTTTGAGTATGTCATTGATACATTACTTAACCATTGTCTTAATTGATCCATGCACTTCATTACATCATCATAACTCAACCTTTTCTTTAGATGCTCTTGTTGATCAAATCGTCTCCATCAATCAACTAAGTGATAGTGCTTAGATCTTATAAGAAAATATCATCCCTTCAAATAGAAGGTTTGACATCAATGGAAAAACAATGATTGAAAACATTCAACAATCTCCCTCTTTGATCTTCAATAGCAATGAACTTTTCAATCATATTTCCAATAGGTTTGTATCTACATCATGAACAATATCCTAAACCTTATTTCTTTGTGTGTTTTAGTGCCAAAGGATAAAATTGAGGTTTCAGAAAGAAAAAAAGGAAAATATAAAAAGAAATTATCACTGATCTTGATGCTTCCACCCATGAGTCTTCTAAGAGGAAAAAGGGTCATGTTAATTACATAGAGATTCCTATGAAGTTAGAAGGGGAGAGTGAGTATGAAGAGAAAAAGGATAATTCAAGCGAATAAGGGAAATAGAGTATGGAAATGGGGGAGGTTGAGGAAAGAGAAAATTCTTATGAGTTTGTGAATATATTATTATCACTCTTTCTCTCCATTCACTATGTTAAAAGCAAAATGATGTTGTTATGCTTGCGGTGAACCAAAAAGCTCAAAAAATCTATCATTTAGGAGGAACTAGTAGATGAAGAGGAGCAAACCATGAGATTGGTGGATTATGATGATTCATTTGACAATAATATCTAGTTGTCTCCTTAGGAATCCATTGATAAATTGATGAAGAGTTTGATTCACGTTGTAAAGAAAAAGGAGATAGGAATAAAGGAAAAGAAGAATAGGATAAAGGCACATTCCTACACTCAATGTCATGGATCTTATGGAAGTCAATGTCAAAATCTTCGAGGAGGACCTTAGGGATGTAAGTATTGATCCATTTCTCGGTGTACTTCAAATTATAAATGTTGTCTCCTTATGCAATTTTAGGCTTGAGAAATGGTCCTTTGATCCTTTCAAAACACTCAAATCTGAATATAGAGCCCTTGAGGCCAAAGTTGAAGAGCTACAAACTAGGGAGGCTAATAGAAATTCAAATAAAATTTCAATTCATATTATAATGGAAAACAAGATAGGGGTAAAGGAAAAGGAGAATAGAAAAATGCACATTCCTATGCTCAATGTCATGGATCCTATATAAGTCAATGTCAAAATCTTGGAGGGGAACGTTAGGGATGTAAGTGTTGATCCACTTCTTGGTGTTCTTAAAATTGAAAAATTTGTCCCCTTGTGCAATTTTAGGCTTGATAAATGGTCCTTTAACCAATTCAAGATCCTCAATCAATGTTGTGCAACAATTTTCACAAGATGAAAACATAATCAATAATATTTTTAAAAAAAATTTATTTATTATGTTAATTATTATTAATATTTTCTTGAATTTTATCTCCCCTTATTCCTTCTATTGATATTATGCAACTCCTATTATAATTGTTACTTGACATACAACCCTTAAATTCATAAGCAATTTATCTTTAAAATAATGTATACTTTAGAAATTAACCCTAAAATTCACTACATTTCTTAAATTAAAGTCCTACTACTTGCTATCCTAATTACCATGATGTAACACTTGGGACAACATTAAAATTCATTATCCACTTTATATATGATAACCAACATTTTCCTTATAATAATTTTCTTTTATGATCCATTGCAACTCTTTATTCCTATTTATTCTTCACTAGACTTGATCCTAAACCTAACAAACAATCCACATAATTTATCATGCAACTTACCCCACTTGTGATTTGAGTTTTGACTACATTCTTCTTAGTTTATTAATTCCTATATAATCCTAAACTCTATGTTAAAGCTACCCTCTAGATTATAGTTTGGAAGCTTCAACACCCACCTAAAACTTTCAAACTTTATGTTTTGTTTCTTGCAGTACATGCAAGACTTGTTTTCTTGGGCATGAGTGGGCAGGAAGAGCCTTTATTAGCACACCCCATGCCTAGGGCTAGGTGCTTATGGGGAAATGAGGACTTTGACTTAGGATGGAACTTTGGTGTGTTGGTTTTTAAAAAAAAATTAAAGTTCCCACCTACCTCTTTCGATGGTCGCCTCCCCCTTCAATCTGCTGCCACATTTTCAGCATGGCTTGGGTGGAAAAAGGAATGTATGAAGCATGATATGACAGCCCCAACTACCCTTTTTAGTGAGTTTGCAAGTTGTGAATGACAAGGTAAGGTGAGGGTTTTAATGTGATCCAAAAGTGATGTCAAGTGCAAACTTGTTTAGGTTACTCTCCATTTGACCTAGGAGCATGGAGTAAGATGTGACCACTTCACATCATTGGATTACTGTTTTTTTCTTAATTTTCTTCTCTCTAAAGACAAGTTCTGACACAACTTAATTACCTGACCGCCCTCCTAAGGAAATAATATAAACACATTTCCTTGTGGATATTTTATGATATCCTTGTAATTATGAATTGAATTTGGTGACATTGTGATTATAGGTTTTATTTTATTTTATTGTAATTCGAATATTTTAATTGTCTGTAATTGAAGAGGGGGTCTTTTGCTCTTGTCCATATATTTTCCAGAGAGCTTTTTGTGTGCTTGGCAGATTGTTTAGAGTTTAATTTTATGCTTAGAATTTCTACATATTATTTCTCAACAATTTAGGTGGTCGTGAATATTATTCCAACATCACATTGATTATAAAACCATTTAGAAATTAACAAGCTCAAATAGGCAACTTTTTTTTTGTAATAGATCTACTTACAATTACATGGAGTTAATTGATCCTAATTTTCAAAATCATCATGCTTCACCACATTAATATCACTTAAATTAAATCTACCATTCATACTTCATATTGAGCCACTACCTATTTAGTGGCAAAATCAAAACAATAGAAACTTTTCCATACGATGAAATTTTCCTTATGAAGTTGAAAACAAGAATAAGAATATCAATGATAACATTCAGAACATTACTTCAAAATAAACCAAATTACAAATACTTTTGTTCAACTGTTCCATATGGAGAATTGGTATTACAACATCAACTATTATAGAACTGCCTACACAATGCTAAACATAATCCAAAGATGAAGAGATGACCATAACAAGTTTGACACCATGAAAGAACCATCAGAACATACATTATTCAAACTCTCCCCTTTGGTGACAAAGATTGGAGACAACACTAAACTTATGCAATACAAATCCCTTCACATAACTAGTGGAGATTAATCTTTTTATTTCAACATAATACTAATGAATCTCTTTCCATGCAAGAAAATGACTTCATGCCATCAAGCTTTCAATACTCTCCAAATGAATACCTGCACAAGGAAACAGATAGGGAATCATGGAGGCTCACCTCCCAACCTAGGCTTCAAGGAGGCCACCCACTAAGCTCATGCAAACAAGACATAAACAGTTGCTTTTATCACATTCCCATACCATGCAAATACACCACAATAAAATCAGATTTAACGCAAGACATCTCAACACATCCCTTCCAAGGTTGTGCACAAAGATTCAACAAATGAATCAAGAAACGGGTGAAGGTGGGCTTTCATCATAAGGAGGATTGCTTAGCCTTTATTCACAATTTGCAGATCTTTGCAATATCAAAATGCCCTTTCAGGGCAATCAACATCTTCCCTTCTTCATACCACCTTATACCTCCCAAGATGCAAGTGAGCAAGATAATTTGCATGCCATAAAAACATATTCAACCATCTCCACACAAGGGACAACTCCTCAACTCCATGTGTGAGCCCAACTAACCCCTTCACCCCAGGCATCTCTTCCCTCCCAAGGGTGAGTGATGCCTCACACCCAAATTCATAAGACATATAACATGAAACAACAAATTCAAGAAAGACTCCCACAACACTACCCACATGAAATATACAACAAGATCTACTCACAAATACACCACAAGACACCACAATCCCATGATGCAATGAAAACACCATTCTAACCTACATGCAAGAATGAAGAGACTTAATGGATCATGTTACCAACCTTCCTCCAAGCAAGGAAATGAATACTTGCAATAGAGCCCCCTTCTCTTTCTTCAACCTTATTAGTCTCTAAAAGTAGAGAGTTGCCAAGTGAGCTTCAATGTTTAGCCATGCCTCTATTTATAACCCTCTTATTTTTGGGTTCAATGAAGAATGTCATTTTCATGGGGTCTCCTAAGTCCACTAGACACCATAAGGGTCATTAATAACCCCCTACCTTATAGTACTAACATGGGTAAGGTTAATTTTAATCACAATTGGCCTTAAAGTTACTCTATGACCCTCCTAAAGCTAGGTAATTCAAATTCCCATTTTTTTATTTTTTTAGGTGACAACCTTGTCTCTCCTAACTAAGACAATAATAAAATTCCTTAATTGAGGTATATAACACGGAGCAAGGTGGCCACATCATCCATTGACAAATAACATGTCATTTCCCATAACAGGCACAAGTGTCAAGTGACACACACAAAATGCACTAAAATGCCACCCATAATACATTCAAAATCTACACATGAGAAACATACCACACACATGCTCTACACATTCATGAAATAAGCACGACACAATGAGGTTTACGAATCTTGCAAAGATTCACCTTGCCAGAGTCATTAAACATGTGTCTATGCCTTATTTCCTCATAAAGTTTCCATGGTTCCACTTCCTGCACATCAAACTCGAGCATTAGCAGTCCAAGGAATCAAATAAGCATACATAATGTAAATGCAGATAACAATAATTCTATATTAACATAATTTAGATTAACTATCCTTCCCTGTCATAAGCATCATAATCAAACTAATTTTCAACCATACATTGAAAATTAACATTTTGCATTACATCAAAATCTAGTAATATTATATCATAGAACTGCTGCCAAATATGTCCAAATACTTCCTATACAATAACAGGTTCTTTAAACACATACAATGTACAACACTACAATAGTATCAAATCCATAGATAAGGCAAATCCACTATATATCTAAATTATTCAAAATATCAAAGTGTCGAATATCCAAATGTACACAAAACATCTAGGCTATAACGGGTTAGGTCAAGACCTCACAATCTGAATGGCCAAAGTTCAAGAGCTATAAAGCAGGGAGGCTAATAGAAATTCAAAGGAGATGGATAAGGTAAATAGTAAAAAATGATACTATAGTCAAGGAGTTGAAAGGAGAAATAGAAAGAATGGATGATGTAATCAAATGTGTCCTGAATAGTTGTCCATGGAATATAGAAGCTACAAAGGAAAGTGTAAATAGACTAATCAAGAATGTCGAACTAGATACTACTTCAATGCTTGTGTTACATCTTGAAGAACTAGATTCAGAAAGAAAATCATGTGGCCTTTTTAAATGTACATGCACTAGTGCCCAAAAGAAGATACAAGACAACCTTGTGTCTAATAAGAAAGAGTTCAAGAAGATGAAAATAAAAATTCAAGTAATTCAGCAGTAGCTGAAGTAGAAGGTGTTGCCACTTTGTTAGGCTCTAGTTTGAGTTGTGCTATCCACCTAGATTTTTTATTTTTGTATCCTTTCCATTTTGAATGTTGGTTGTAGGTTTTTTGTGCTAATTTTTTTAGTGGGTGTACCAATATATTCGTAGTTGGGTATGAAGTGGCCAGCTAAATTAATTTGTCACTAACTATGGCTGTGACTAACTATGGCTATTGTGGAAGGTAAGGACTAAAGAATAGCCCACCCACGAGAAGTGGATGGATATGGAACTTGGAATATCAAAAAATGTGGAATCATAACAGATGTTTGTGTATGGTCGAATGGGCTCTACTACCTTCACTACTAGATCTCGACCCCAATATGGAACTATCGAATCCTAGCCATGCAAAAAAAAAATGCAAAGGTATATTGCCCAAAAATGAGTTATCAAATACCAAATATAGGAATGAAAGACAAAAATGCACAGGTATATAAGGAGTGCATACCTATTTAGGGGCAAAAATGGATTAATGTTGCCCTAAAATATGTCAAAATGCCAATGCAGTGTAAGAACTTGCAATAAATGATTCAAAGCAATCATCAAGGTAAGGGTAAATGTTGAAGAACTTGCAACAAAAATAAACTCACTTCCAAATTCTCCTATGGCATTACTCAATTTACTCCTCAAACAATGTAAACAAAACCCTATTCCTCATTAAATGTTTTTTTATTACCATCTGTATATTTGCGTAAATGAGACCTTATTCCTACACAAAAGTTTTGTTATGGTCACCTATATATTTCTTGGAATGAGAGTTATATTTCCACTACTACTATCTTTGTATGTGAAGATATCACTTTCATAAGCTCATTGTTGACCTCACATTCTCATTTTCTAAGCTGATTCAAAGCTTAGGCTTCAATTCTTAGAATTCACTCCAATAAATTACACATACCTCCAATCCTCCCGGCGATGTCCAAATGATCAAATGATATAAACTCCCTTTTTTTTTTGAATCTTTATGTTCCCATGTTGGTCGCAATTGAGTCCAAGACAAAATATAAAGCATTGCTCACAATTGCGACCAACATGGGCATGTATTAAAAAAAAAAAGAAGTTTTGTTTATAATGATGACCAACCAAGCAATTTATATTTGATGGTTGAAATTTAAGTTCAATATTTAGGGTTAAATGTACTAGTGTCATGATGAAAAAATGAAGAATACTGCTTCTACATAACAAAGAGATCCCAAATGTGCTTACACAGAGATGTATTGACAAATGGATTGTTTTTAATGTGCCCTTAGCTTTATGCATAATCCAACACATGAGTTGACATATTTTTAATCATGTAAAATTTAATCAATGGGATATGAAGGGGTTATATATTGACATATTGAAAAAATACATATTCAAGAAAAAGAATTAAGTGAATCCACATTTTCTTTAGGTCAGGATGTGGATATTTTAGAGAGTGAAGAAAGTGAAGCATCTACATCCTCTGATGATGAAGAAGATGAAGATAGCTACCAAATAGAGACTGATTACCTTAATGGAGGAAAAAGTGCCAACTAGGGATAGTGAAACACGAAGATAAGTTGTTGACAACATGGATTGGAATCATATTAAGACTATTATTTTTCTAGTGGCAATGAATTAATTGGGCCCTACAGGTGGCCATATCTTGTCCATAGCTATTTATCCATCAGATTTTGCATTGGAGCAATAGAACAAGAAATTGTCTGAGATCCTGTTTCTTTAAAAAATAAGACCCAAAACACCTAAATAAAGTGGACTTTAAGGCGTATCTGACATGTGGATGGAGGTGTTAATTCCAAGAGGTTACACAAAGAACATGTGTAAATTAGGGAGAGATCACATCATAGATCTATTGGGGATCACTATCCTAGATATAGAAGAAATATTGAGTGCAAAAAGTCTTAGAAGTTTAGTGGTACATCAGATTGCTAACGAGGAAAATGCCAATAGTTTATTGATAGAATCAATTTCAAATAAAAAAGATTGGTATCTCAGAGAGAGAATTTTTTGAGATGATGGGTTTTATTTTGTGCTAGTCCATGGATTCATTATTGGAGGTTCTAAACCTTAAAAATATTATTTCTTCCACTAGAATTTGTAGATCTATTGAGGGCATCCAATCTAGACCTGCGAAGCAATTTCCACATTCCTAAGATAGATTTGTCCAAGTTGATGGTTATGAATCTTCAAATTTTGATGTATTTTCATCAATAGGTAAATTATTTTTTAACATGGAAGCTTCACACACTACATATTAATTTTACTTGCTCCAACACAATAGAAATTTATTGAATCTCAATATCCCTTCCCCTCCGATTTATATCTTAAAGTCACTTCTTGATTTCATATGATAAAAATGTTTCCCCACTACACACTCACTCACCATCTCCATCAAGTGATTGATAGCTCCCCTATATCTTAGTTGAGACATGACAAGGGCTCTCACTAACTGAAAGGGGCATGATTGGTAGCAATTTTATTAAGGGGATTGTCATATCGCAATTGTCCCATATTCATTAGGTGGGAAAACTTTTTTTGATTTAAAAACATGATCACACAAATACACAAGTGTCTTGCGGACACAATGTGTTTTGAAGTGCAAGCTATAAGTTTAAAGAATAATTTTGACAACTGATTGTCAATACACTTAACCATTTTCCACTAAACAATGTTGAGTAAAGAGTAGGTGCCGAGTAATATGGAGTGCCAAGCTACATCAGGTGCCGAGTAACAGTAAAGTGTCGAGTGATAACAAGTGCCGAGTAATAGTAAAGTGTCGACTAATAGTAAGTACCGAGTGTTAACAAGTGTCGAGTAATAATAAGTGCCGAGTGATACAGTTTTGTGTAAGTGTCAAGCTATCCAGGAAACAACATGTGCTGAGCATCAACAATGCTTCAGGACCCGACTAACTTAGGATATCAGCATAAGAGTTTGTGATTGCACAAACTATGATGTAAACTATTTTTGTAGCCGACATAAGAGAAATCTCGAAAGATATAGAGATAGGATTGAATATTTTTACATTTCCTATGCAATTTGCATGCAACCAACTGAAAATTTGGAAAGGCATGCAACCAATCAGCAAAAGACAAGTATTGAGGGAGAAATTGAGATTCAATGTGGATCGTAGATCCATATCTAACCCTAAATCTTCAAATGTCTTTTTAAGGAAATTGAAACTTCATTATAAAGTGTAAGAGATGAGAGGTATGAGAAGATATACAAAGGTTTGCAAGGAATTCTATTTTCAGAAGTGAGGATTATCAGATCACAAAAGGATCTAGATCAGAGAAAGCAGAACAAGTACCTGCAATCAGCAATCAAGGATTGTAATTAGTCAGGTTTTTGTACCTAATACTCTCTAGAAATTGTATTAGAATGAAAAATCCTATGGTGATAGGTTAGCTTAACAGCTATTTCGATAAATCCTTTAACTAGGTGATGAAATCCATTAACAAGGTAACACTTCATGTTAAGTGTTTGAAAGCCTCTAACTAGGTCACTATTCACAAAGTGTAAAGCCTTTAACAGGGAAAACCATCAAAAGTGGTTGAACAATATTGCTACAGTAATTTTTGTGGGTATCATCCCCATCCTAGTTTTACCTTCTTATTCCTGGAGGGTTTTTGGGTTGCCAAATTTCAGTGTTAAGTGTTATTGATGCATGTGTTTTGTTACATTTTTATTTGATGTATTTACATGCACACAATTTACTTTCAATTAAAAGTTTTATTGGCTAAAATATGGTACTTATGATTCACCCCCCCTCTCATAAGTACTCTTTCCATATTTGAATATTCCAAAAATTGGTATCAGAGCTCAATCCAAGTTCTCTTAAGGAAAAGCCTAACAACTTGGAGGAAAAGATCTAATGATGGAAGCTTTCAAACTTGGAAAGATCATTGAAAATCAAGTGATAGATGTGCATCTTGCTCTGCATAGCTTGGAGGAATTTAGAAACAAGTTGAGAAACTCATTAAAAAAAAGGAAGGACCTAACCATAGCCAAAAATGAGAAAAACTACAAGGAGATTGATACCACCAACATATTTTCCAATGGAGACACTAAAGAGTTTGATGCAGCAATTGTAGAACTGATGGAGAAAAACAAAGTTCAAACATATGAGATAAGATCTCTCAAGATGGAACATGAATCTCAGGCCATAATGTTATGTGAAATCACTGAACAAAAGAAAAGAGCAGTTGAAGATAAAGTTATGATGAAAAATGACAAAAGAAATCTTGCAAACAGACTTGAATAAAATGTACTAAATTGACAAGGATCTCAAACATGCAGATGGATACACTTGCCCAAATGATGAACCTTCATCATGAACTTAATGTGAAAGACATTGAGATATCTACACTAAAGATGCAGAATAAACAATTGCAGAATGACCTAAGAAGAGAGAAGGAAATTTCAGAAAATTTCAATAAACCCAATGAAGCCATCAAATATTTTGAGCAATTACTAAAATCCCCAAGATCAACCCATGATACATCAGGACTTGGATACAACAGCACTGAACTTGGAGAATCATCAAAGAGTGTAGAACAAAGAAGCGATAAAGGTAAAGATGTTAAACCTACATGTCATTTCTGTGGAAAGAAAGGACATACATCTAATATATGTAGAAGCAAGAATGCCCGTCAGCATGATAAACCTAAAAGTATAAACCATTGTCATAAATGCAAGAAGCAAGGTCATCAAGCATATGAATGCAGAACCAAGACTATTAAGACATCAAGATTTGAAGGTCATTGTCATAATTGCAAGAAATATGGACATAGAGCTTTTGAATGCAGATCAAAGCCTATGTGGACATTAAATCAACCAGTAAGGACATCAAACCATGAATTTTGGGATTACAACACCAGGTACAGTTGTCACTATTGTCAAACACCCCAAAATTGCATAAGAACACATTTCAAAGGAAACTATAAAAGATCGTTGAGTCAAACTACATGTTTCAGTTGCTTAAAAAATGGTCATGTTAGCAGGAATTGCCCAACAAGGTCAAAGACATCAAGTTCCGAGTTCAGCAATGGAAAGGCAAAGATAGATGTTGGACATATCAGAAGTGAAATGAATAAAACATGGAAGAAGAAAGATGAGTGCAGCACATCAAGTGCCGAGATCACTTCACCTAATAGGTTAAGTGATCACACTTCATCAAATTAAGTAAGAATAAATGTGTGGGATTGATAAATCAAGTTACATCCTACATCAGTCCCAAGCCATAGAAGAACTGCAAAGAAGAAATCAGCATAAGCAAAGATGCTAAGTCAAAATTGAGAATTTTGCAAAATCTATCAAAGTTGTCTTTAGGTGCCGAGTTGATAATAGCGACTGAGTTGATAGATGATGTCGAGCTATGAAATATCAATAGGAGCCGAGTGAAGTGAAATACAATGGGTGTTGAGTCATGTTGAAACCCTTGAGGTGCCGAGTAGACAGTTGTTAGTGCACTAAGCATTAATTACTCTATTTTGAAGGGTACATAAATTTGATTTTCAATCATTTTCCCACCATTCAAACGAGAAGCAAAGTCGAGAAGAGTAGAGAAGATCAAGGTTAGCTCAGAAGCTATTTGTGAAGATTTCAACAATGATTCAGGACAAGTTTCATCGATTTGAGGTATTTTACTTAAGTGTCGAGCTACGTAGAATCTATAAATTTGTTTAAATCATAAACCCTAGTTTGGAAAACCATGGCATCTAGGTTAGGAACCACTAAGGGTAGAGAGAGTCATGAAATATAGTTGGTCAGCAATGAAGTTAAATAACCTAAATTCAAGCCCATTCCAGAGGTAGCATACAAGAATGATCTCGTAGGTGCATTATCAGTCATTCTTGATAAAGTTGTTATGGTCCAAGATGTTCGCAGATGTTATAACTACAAAATTGGAGCCATAGGAGATTTAGAGATCTACAATGCATATGACAAGTTATGTGAGAAAAAAAGACTGAAAGATGAGTTCTCAATAATAGAAAGAAAAGAATAAACCAAAACCCTAGAATTTCTGATTGTTTTCAAAATTGAATGGGTACGGATAGTTTTGAGCAGAATACATGATGGAGCTTTTGGTTAGAGTCAGGGCAAGTAAAATTCACCAAGAAAGCTGTTCATAGGGTTACTGGTATTCCAACCCTAGATCGGCCAAAGACCCTGTGAAGTGACAAAAGGGAAGTAATAGAGAAAAAAACAAGTGCAAAATGGAATAATAGAGGTATGACTATTGACACAGTCATAGATCCCCTACTAGATTTTACTGTGAGAATCATTTCACACAAATTCTATCAATCAAGCAGGTTAATAAGTGTACCTTGTATTGCAGTTGATGTTGCATATAAGATAATTAAAAAGGATCACACTTATGATCTAGCAGAGCTCATGTTTCAATAGATTAATGAAAATCTGGGAGCTATAAGGAAGAGCAAGGGAGCTCAGTGTAAGTTTGGATCAGTTTTGGTGTGCATATTTTTCTATTTGATGAAAGAATTCCCTTCTGTGGGTAAGGTAAGATGGAGCCCAGACAAAACAATTGTTGAACAAATCAATGGATACATTGAACAGATCGGTGAAAATTTTGATGCCCAAATGACTAGTTACTTTGAGGACTTCAAAAAGTCCATGAAACAAAGAATGAGGATTCTAGTCTCATTGACTGAGAAATATGAAAAGGACATTTGTTTTCTTGTAGATATAGATTATACCTATATACAAGTAGTTATACCTAGAGTAAGATGGCTTAGGCCACTAGGTTATGAACTTGATATTGATCAAGCTTCTGCAGCAATAAAAACTCTCCTTGCAGAAGAAGCTGATAAAAATGTAAAAGCTTTTGGAACATATGATGTTGTCAAATCAAGGGGGTTAATAGAATTGAAGACTGCTTCTGCAGTAAACAAGAAAGAAAAAATGGTGAGACAAATCAAGAGAAAATTTGGTGTTGAAGAAGAAGGAACAGTAGAAGAGGAAGGAGAAGACATTGAAGAAGAGGGACATAAACCTCAAGGTCTAACTCAAGGGTTAGGAGAAGACAAAGAGGAAGGTGCTAAGGAAGAAGAAGCCGAGGAAGCACAAGTCAAAACCAAGGTCACCAAAAGAAAGGCCACAACTCCTCCTACTCCTTAATCCAAGGGAAAGAAAGCAGTTGCTCCTGTACCTAAGAGACCTACCACAAGGGCTGCAACACAAAAAGCTCAAGAAGAGGCAAAAGGAAAGAACAAAGACACAAAGAAGACTGCTACCGAGTCCAAGAAGAAAAGAAAATTTGTTGCCCAACCTGAAATAGATGAGGAGAAGACAGAGTCAGAGGAAAACAGTCAATTTCAAGTGGTAAGACACAAACCTCAAACTGTTGTTGATAAATTATGTTAAAAAATTAGGAATAATGATTTGAAAGGTTTAAAGAACCTGAATTTTTCCCTGCTCACCAAATAAGAGCAAAATAAATTAGAGGAATCTGTGTATGCCATGATGGCTGAATTTAAGCACACACCTCTAGAATTAGATGAATCAATGCCTAAAGAATTGTACAAAATTGTAGAGGATAAATGGCATTTTTGTTTACAAATGGAAAGGGAGATAAGGGAGTCAACATTAGCTAGATTAATACCTGATTTTTCTAAATATCAAATAACTAATGCAGTAAAAAGGCATAATAATAGATTTACTCCCAAGCATAGAGCATTTAGCATATTACAGAAAAAAATTGAAGAAGTAGTTACAAAATCCACAAGATTGTGGAAAATAGTTTACAAGAAAATAGAAGATGTGTATAATGAAGAATATAAGGTAGAGGCAAGTGCCAAGTTAAAGGAAAAGAAGATGTCAAGAACCAAGGAAAAAGAGAAGGAACAAGTGGAGAAGAAAAGTGAAGAAGAAAAGGAAGAAAAGGCACATACTGAGGAGAAGGAGGAAGAGACAAATACAACTGAGCCACAAAATCAAAGTGTACAAGACACACAAGTATCTCCTCTTAGTCCTCCTCATGCGACAATCACACTTGCAGATATTATTAAAATAAAAGATGTTATAGATACTTCAAATCCAAACATCAATCCGTTAACTGTAAAGGATTTAGAAATCCTTGACCAATCATCACTTGTAGCAAAATTAAGTTCAAACCATATATTGGTCAGTGTTGATGAATTACAGAATCCAGAAGCTAAACCAAAGATAGTCAAGGTAAAAGCACAAGTGCCACCCTCGACCATACAAACTACTGGTATTCTATTTCTTCCACCGCCACCTCCACCAAGTGTAGTCACTTATACACTTCAAATGCTAAGTACAGTAGCACAGAAAATAATAGAAACATCTGAACAACCAAAAAGTTCAACCCCACCTAGCAATCATAAAAGGGATACTCAAGCTGAAGAAAAAGATGAGACAAAGAAGAAGGAGGAGTCTGCAATACAAACACTAGTTGCATTACCAAAATCTGGTACTCCAACACAGACTCTTTAGCAGCTGAGCACTGATGGGTTACAATTACAAATCAGGACACCAGACTTGAGCTCATTAAAGGCAGTCAGGAAACTTCACTATGGAGTTCCTGAGCTTGATGAAGAAATAAAGATTCCATATTATGAATCTAGCACTCTCACTGAAGAGAAGATCAATGAAATTCAGAGTGCATTGGACAGAAGAAGGAGACAAGAAGCACTAAGAAAAGAACACAAGCATAAGCTTACCTTAAATGAAATCAAAGAAATATTCATAGAAGCTTTCTACTTATAGTCTCCAGATGAGTCAAGACCAATAATAGAGCAACTATTTGATATGGTTGACTAGGTGACTAGTGAAGACCAGGAAACAAATGCCAAATTGCTAGAATTGTCAGAAAGGAAGTTCCAAGGCAAGGTAAATAATAAAATATTCGATGATATAGCACTGTCACAAGAAGAACTAGCAAAGAAAATTAAAACAGTTAAAACTATACTAGGAAACATCTTTTCCTTGTACAAAAAGTTGTGTTATTTTTCCACATTCACACAGGACACTAGCCAGAAAATATTGAGCTTGGAGAAAAATCTGAAGACTTCTAGCATACAACTCCCCATAGATCCAGCTCAGAGTGAGAAGCATTTTGTCCAATGGCTTCACACACAAAGAGAGTTAGTTGTCTTAGCAGCAGAGGAGGCAACCACAAAAGCTAAATTGATGCAAATTCAATCCTCAATAACTCCTCATTTGGAACTACTTCATAAGGAGCAGATAAATGCAGAGACAGTCCTCAAGAAAGACCCCAATCTTTCTACTTATGATGGACTTGTACACCTAGCAGTAGAGATTGCCATCCAACATAAGTCATTGGATGTCGCACTAGAAAATTGGGATGCAGCTCTGAAGATACTCCTTGAAGTAAATAGTACATTTTTGGCCAAGTATAGCATTTCCTTGTACGACCCTTGACATAAGTGTCAAAAAGGGTGAGAATAATTTTAAGGATATAAGAAGAGATTAAGTATGGGGGAGTTAAGTACAGGAATGAAATGATATGTATGATAAAAGGGGGAGATAGCAAATTTTGGGAGATTCTTTGACAAATTTTGGTTAGCTTGAAATCATTGAGTGTACATACAGGATCAATTAACAAGGAGTCATAAGGATCTTAGTTAAGTGTTTTTGCCACTCATGTCAAATGGGGAGATTGTTAGTTTAAAGAATAATTTTGACAACTAAGTGTCAATACACTTAACCATTTTCCACTAAACAATGCTGAGCAAAGAGTAGGTGCCGAGTAATATGAAGTGTCGAGCTACATCAAGTGCCGAGTGATAACAAGTGCTGAGTAACAGTAAAGTGCCAAGTGATAACAAGTGCCGAGTAACTATAAGTGTCGAGTATTAACAAGTGCCGAGTGTTAACAAGTGCCAAGTAACAGTAGGTGTCGAGTGATATAGTTTTGTGTAAGTGCCGAGCTATCCAGGAAACAACATGTGCCGAGTATCAACAATGCTTCACAAGCCAAGTAACTCAAGATATCAGCATAAGAGTTTGTGATTGCACAAACTATGATGTAAATTGTTTTTGTAGCCAACATAAGAGAAATCTCGAAAGATATAGAGATAGGATCAAATCTTTTACATTTCCTATGCAATTTGCATGCAACCAATTGGAAATTTGGAAAGGCATGCAACCAATCAACAAAAGACAAGTATTGAGCAGGAAATTGATATTCAATTTGGATCGTAGATCCATATCTAACCCTAAATATTTAAATGTCTTTATAAGGAAAATGAAACTTCATTATAAAGTGTAAGAGATGAGAGGTATGAGAAGATATACAAAGGTTCACAAGGAATTCTATTTTCAAAAGTGAGGATTATCAGATCACAAAAGGATCTAGATCAGAGAAAGCAGAACAAGTACCTGCAATCAGCAATCAAGGATTGTAATCAGTCAGGTTTTTGTACCTAATACTCTCTAGCAATTGTATTACAATGAAAAATCCTATGGTGACAGGTTAGCTTAACAGCTATTTCGATAAATCCTTTAACTAGGTGATGAAATCCTTTAACAGGGTAACACTTCATGTTAAGTGTTTGAAAGCCTCTAACCAGGTCACTATTCACACAGTGTAAAGCCTTTAACAGGGCAGGCCTTTAACAGGGCAAACCATCAGAAGTGGTTGAACAATATTGCTGCAATAATTTTTGTGGGTACCATCCCCACCCTAGTTTTACCTTCTTATTCCTGGAGGGTTTATGGGTTACCAAATTTTAGTGTTAAGTGTTATTGATGCATGTGTTTTGTTACATGTTTATTTGATGTATTTACAAGCACGCAATTTACTTTCAGTTAAAAGTTTTATTGGCTAAAATATGATACTTATGATTCACCCCCCCTCTCATAAGTACTCTTTCCATATTTGAATATTCCAACACAAGCATATGTGATGGGGCCCACCTGGCCAACTAGAGGCAATCAAAGTGAACAGATTTTGACCCCACAGAGGCAAAGAACAAGGGAGAAAGGGAATGACATGTGGAAGATTTTGGAGGCCCATTGTAGCATCAGGACATGAAGGATTGAAGAGGAATGATGTCATGATAGTAGTAAGATTGTAAGAAGAAGTTAATGAAGCCCAGATGTTATGATATGACGTAAGATTGGGAAGGATGAATAACAAGATTAAGATGGTATGATGCCATCAAGAGATTGTTTGTGTAAAAATAAAGAGACCTGACCATACACCAAATTGTAGGATCGTGAGGTGAAAATTGAAGTATTGAGATTCTATGCCAAGTTGAGATGGTGGGAGATTGTAGGATAAAAAATTAATGATAATAAGCTATGACTGAGTGTAATATCATGAGCTCATAAGATTGGGAAGCAAAAAAAAAAAGTTTCAAAATGATGCATAAGGAAATGTGGGGCCTGCCTACGTGGTGATGGCCAATGAGAATCTACCACATGGCTCGGATAAGGTGAAAAATTATAAATGGAAAATTAAAATGAGATGTGTGTTCATTCTAAAGTTGAAAGATTTGAATTAATTTTGAGATATTATATAGTTTAACTATATAGTTGTTTTAAAAAATTCAATTTAATTACTTAGATCATGGCTTAGGTCCTAGTTTTTCAAATCAATATTAGAAGCATTATTCTTATCTAAAATGTGTACTATAATATACTGCTAGAACTAGGATAACCTAAATTTGTCATTTCTATTGTTAGATTTTACACAAGCCTTCAATGGTAGGAGTTACAAGTAGTTTTATGATTTTGAGGCATCCTTAGTAATAATGCAAATTTGTTGTTTCAAATGAGATAGAATCCAATCATGATTATATTTTTATAAGATTAGATGCACTTGAAACCATTAAGGAAGAATTAAATGTTTTATCGATAAAGGTAGTTGAGTTTAATGGCTAAGAGCAGTAGAAGACAAGCTAGATCAGATTGGGGGCTTTGCACTTTTTGGTAAGTATTAGATTTCCCTTTAGAAATGGATCTTCTCATTTTTAAAAAAATATATTTTAGGGATTCTACAACAATAGATTGATCATATGTGTTCCATGATAGATGAGGGAAGAGATAAGTTCTATAGCAGCAGAAGGAAGAGTTTTGACAAGATGTTTGGCAGTATCAGATCAAATCTGGGATCCTTTTCTTGTCTATATATTCCTCTTTTTCTCTCATTGTGTTCTGGATAATTTTCACATGACTATGATACCATAATTTCAATTTTTCTCTATTTATGACAAACAATAAAAAAAAATTATGTATAGTTATGGTATATTAAGTTGTTTCTTAGTTATTTACATACATCATAAGTGTATTATTTCAAAGAGATGAATACAATGAACAACCAATTTCTTAGTTTCATTATGTTTCTCATCTCCTTCCTCTATTATCTACAATGTTTTGTGGTTTAGGAACAAAGAGTTTAAACCTATTTGTAGCCCCTTAAAGTTGTATGTCTTGTTAGTTTTTTCTATTGGAACAAAGATCCAAATAAATATTTACTCATCTTGATAAGGTTGTAGGTTCCATAAGAAGGATATTGCATATGTATGAAATTTTTTATGAACATTGATATTTGATTCACAAGGCGATAGGATAAATCTGGGGTCCTAATACATGATATGTGTCAATGATTTCTAGGGATGTGTGTTTGTAAGTTGTGGAATTTCCCAATAGATAAGGCACTAATATGTTGTAAGATGAACATATGCTTGATGTTGTATATTCTGATTTTGCTGATATCAATCTTTAATCGAATATCTTTTCCCTTTTGTTTAAGAGTTGAAGAGAACTTTCCCTTGCTTAGTTTATTAGATTCATGCATCCTATTATTAGCTATTCAATGTCGATGAATGTTTTCATAAATATAGAAGATTCAGAGGTTTTTATCTGTTATTTAGATTGATTTATATGCTTTGATATTGATACCATATAAAGAATCTAAGGTCCACCTACCGAGGCCTTGTAGACCCTGAAGAGAAGAAGGAGAGTAAATCTAATTATAGTTGGCCCTAGTGTCTAAATAGGTGCATTGAACATGGCAATTAGCGGTCCATAGGTGTAAGTGTTTTTATCATTGGGTTACTTAAAAAATGTTAATTTAGGGGCCAACATGACCCCTTTCAACACATTTCATAAGAACATATGTTCATAGGGGTCGTAGAACCCCTAGGGACTGATTACATTTGTTTGAATGGGTTGAAAGATTTTTTGACGCATTTCATTAAAACATATGTCCCTAGGGGTCCTAGGACCTATTTCATTTGTCTAAATGAATTGAAAGGGATAATATAGGATAACCTATGACCCCTTTCGATGCATTTCATCATATCATATGTGCCTAGGGGTGTCAATACCCCTAGGGGTTAATTTCATTTGTTCAAATGGGTGGAAAGTAGTCATAGGATAACCTATTATCTGTTTTGCCGCATTTCATGACAACATATGTCCCTAGGGATCCTAGGACATATAGTGTCCTATTTCATTTGTTCGGATCGATTGAAAGTGGTCATAAGATAACCTATGACTCCTTTCAACACATTTCATTACAACATCTATCCCTAGGACCCCTTGGGACCTATTTCATTTGTTCAAATGGGTTGAAAGGAGGTCATAGGATAACCTATGACCCCTTTAGATGCATTTCATGACAACATATGTCCCAAGGACCCCTAGGGACTTTTTTTTTCTCAAATTTTTTGGAAGGGATAACCTATGACCACTTTCAAAGTATTTCACCACAACATATGTCCCTTGGGGTCCTAGGACCCCTAGGGACCTATTTAATTTGTTTGAATGGGTCAAAAGGAGTCATAAGATAACCTATGACCCATTTTGATGCATTTCATTGAAACATATATCTGTAGGGTTCCTAGCACCCCTAGGAAGCTATTTGATTTATTTGAATGGGTCAAAAGGGGGTCATACGATTACCTATGACCCATTTTGACACATTTGATGAGAACATATGTCCCCTAGGGACCTATTTAATTTGTTTGAATGGAATGAAAAGGGTCATAGGACAATTGATGACACCTTTCAATGCATTTCATGACAACATGTGTCCCTAGGGGTCCTAGGACCCCTAGGGACCTATTTCATTTGTTTGAATGGATTGAAATGGGTCATAGGACAACCTATGACCATTTCATGACAACATATTAACTCCTAGGGATGTATTTCATTTGTTTGAATGATTCAAAAGGGGCCATAGGTTATAAGGGGTCATAAGATAACTTGGGACTCCATTCAATGCATTTCATGAAAAAAGGGACCTATGACCCCTAGGGACCTATTTCATTTGTTCAAATGGGTTGAAAGGGCTCATAGGATAACCTATGACCTATTTTGATTCATTTCATGTTAACATATGTCCATAGAGATCCTAGGACCCCTAGGGACCTATTTCATTGATTTGAATGGGTCAAAAAGGATCATAGGCTAACCTATTATGCCTTTCGACACATTTCATGACAACATATATCTTGAATTGGTTGAAATTTGTTCAAATGGGTTGATGCATTTCATGGAAACATATGTCCCAAGAGGTCCTATGACCCACAATGACCAATTTCATTTGTTTGAATGGGTTGAAAGGGATCATAAGATAATCTATAACTCCTTTTGATGTATTTCATAGCAACATGTTTCCCTGGGTTTGCTAAGGACCCTTAGGGACTTATTTCATTAGTTCAAATTGGTTGAAAGGGGGTCATAGGTTATCCTATAACCCATTTTAATACATTTCATGACAACATATGTCCCTAGGGATCCTAGGAACCCTAGAGACCTATTTCATTTGTTCGAGTCGGTCGAAAAGGGTAATAGGATAACCTATGACCCTCTTCATCAAATTTCATGACAACATATGTCCCTAGTGGTCCTATTACCCCAAGGAACCTATTTTATTTGTTCAAATCAATTGAAAGGGGTCATAGGATAAGCTATGACCCCTTTCAAGGCATCTCTTCACAACATATGTCCCTAGTGGTCCTAGGACACCTAGGGAACTATTTTACTTGTTCGAATGGGTTGAAAGGGGTCACAAGGTAACCTATGACCCCTTTCAATGCATTTAAGGACACCACTCAACCATGTAAAAATAGATTACTAGCTTGAAAATACAAGTGCTAATTGTCTACAAAATTGATCAACTATAGAACCAAGGAAATATCAACACCAATAATAGAAAACCCTCCAAAATCTTGAAATAAAAGGCATGACAGGTCCACTGAAATTGTGTGTCAATAAGAAAAAGATGAAGGCAAGACCCATGTAAAAGGAGCATGATCTTGGCCTCTCTATGAGGGACCAACGAAATTTAGTTCAACCTCTAGCACTATTCCATGCAATTCTCTACTTCTAAGTTGAAGCATAATCTTTAGCTTCCATTTAAAACAACAATATAGTTTCAAGAAAAAAAAGCCAAAAAACTCCATTCTTCAAAACTTCTAAGATTCTTCAATACCAATAGTAAAAAAATCATTCTCCTTTCTAGCAGTCATGGGCTTTGATACCATGTAAAATTTTAGCTTAACCAACAATAATCTAGCTTGAATGATAGAACAAAATATGCAACTATAGAAAGCAAAAATTTAGAATAGAAGATGAAAAATGGAAGTTCTCTTTAATTATAATGAAAAAATTACAATAATATAGGCTTCCTCAAATCATAAATCAAAGGAAAAATAGGAATAAAATTGAAAAAATAAGAAGTATTCCTTAGTTATCTTACATGCTAAGAAAAGAAGCTTCATCCAATAAAGCATGGATAAAAACAAAAAAAATGCTAAGATTTATTTTCCAACAACCATAATAGGCCACCAAATAGCATCAAAAATAAAAATAAACAACACCATCATGACAGGCTCAGAAGCATCTTTCTCGAGCTTCTTTCGGATCAAAAAACGGAGTCCAGATGAGCAAGTTATGGCCAAAAAACCACATGTAGGTGTAAAAAGTGGCAGAAAAGAAAAGAAAAGTACTGCATCAGGATCCATGCCAAAATGTTTCAAAAAATGGGGACAACAACACCATAAATTTCCTCGAGAAGCCTATTAGTTTTGTACCAAAATTGTCACAATTTATGTGACCAAAAATCTTGAAAAAGTACCAAGAAAATCTCCTTTTTTGTGCCAAAAAAATAAAATTGTAGCCTTGGAAATGTGTAGAAACCTAAATTTTTAGAAATGCCAAATTTTTGAAAATCAGTATATTGAGAAACATGTCAAAAATCTCAATTTTTACAAAAAAACTCGATTTGAGTGCCAAAAATCTAGAAATCACCATCTCAAGAAATGTGCCCAATCTAGTAGCAATATTTTTAAGCCTCAAATTCCAAGTGTGTCCAAATTTGACAAAATTTTGTATGAAAATAGTGGGTTTTGGGGTCTCTCAGCTCAACGATGATGTCCATTTAGGCTCAATGTGCTTTTAAAAATGGTGCTTCTCCTATTCAATACAAAAGAACTCTAAAAAAGAAACTCTCCAAAAGAAAAAGCACAAATTCTGAAAGTCAAGTCAAACTTCTCATAAAAATAATAGGGGCAGGAAGATCTAGATCTTTATACCATGTTGAAGTTGATGAAAGATCAACCCCACTTATCCGAAGAATTAACTGCATGCAAACACCTATCACAAAAAGAGAGAAGGAAAGCTATGGAGGTTACAATTGCCAGATCCATAGATGAGACATTCTTGATGAGTGCAAAGAGAAATTTTTATTATCAAAAGTGAATGAATAAATTACAAAATATCAATCCTTATAAAAGGTAATCAAAACCCTAACATGGTAAAACCTAAGTTGCATGATAATAATCAATAAAAGAATTAATTATTATATGCCTAAAGTTTAGCTTAAGTAAACTAGAGAAAATAAGTGACTTAATAATAAAATCAAAATGATTGAATTAATAAGACAATATCTTATTGCTCTAACAACATTTAATGACAACATGTGTCCCTAGGGGTCGTAGGACCCATAGGGACCTATTTCATTTGTTTGAATGGGTCAAAAGGGGCCATAGATAACCTTTGACCCTTTTCAACACATTTTATGAGAAAATATGTCCCTAAGGGTCCTAGTTTAATTTGTTCGAAAGGGTCAAAAAGGATCATAGGATAACATATGGCCCATTTTGACATATCTCATGACAACATATGTCCCTAAGGGTCTTAGAACTCCTACAGACTTATTTCATTTGTTTGAATGGGTCAAAAAGGGTCATAGGATAGCTTGTGACCCCTTTCAATGCATTTCATGACAACATATGTCCATAAGGGTCCTAGAACCCCTAAGAAACTATTTCATTTGTTTGAATTTGTCAAAAGGGGTCATAGGATAGCCTATGACCCCTTTCAACACAATTCATGACAACATGCATCCCTAGGGGTCCTAGGACCAGTGAGGACCTATTTGATTTGTTTGAATGGGTTGAAATGGGTCATTTGATAAGCTATGACATCTTTCGACGCATTTCATGGCAATATATGTCCCTAGGGGTCCTAGGAGCCATAGGAACCTAGTTTATATTTTTAAATGGGTTGAAAGGGGTCATAGGATAACCTACAATAACTTTGACCCATTAAATGATAACATATGTTCCTAGGGGTCCCCTAGGACCTATTTTATTTGTTTGAATGGGTCAACAGGGCTTACAGGATAACCTATGACCCATTTCAATGCACTTCATGAAAACATATTTCCTTAGGGGTTGTAGGACCCCTAGGGACCTATTTCATTTGTTAGAATGGGTCAAAAGGGATTTTAGAATAACCTATGACCCCTTTTGATGCATTTAGCGACAACATATGTCCCTAGGGGTCATAGGGTAACCTTTGACTCCTTTCGATGCATTTCATGACAACATATGTCCCTAGGGATCTTAGGACCTCTAAAGATCTATTTTGTTTGTCCGAGTGGGTTGATAGGGGTCTTAGGATAACCTATGACTCCTCTCAACACATTTAATGATAACATATGTCCATAGGGGTTTCATTACTATTAGGGATCTATTTCATTTGTTTGAATGGGTCGATAGGTGTCACAAGATAACCTATGACCTCACAAAGAATTTCATGAAAAAGCTATTAATTTGTTCAAGTGGGTCAAAAGGGATAAACTATGATCCCTTCTGATGCATTTCATGACAACATATGTCCCTAGGGGACCTAGGACTACTAGTGACCTATTTTAATTGTTGGAATGAGTCGAAAGTTCATGACAACATATGTCCCTAGGGGTTTTAGGGCCCCTATGGACCTATGTGATTTGTTTGAATGGTTCGAAAGGGGTCGTAATATGACCCCTTGGGACCTATTTCATTTGTTCAAATTGGTTGAAATGGGTCATAGGACAACCTATGACCTCTTTCAATGCATTTGATGACAACATATGTCCCTAAGGGTCCTCCTACGACCTATTTCATTTGTTTGAATGGGTTGAAAAGGGTCATATGTTATCCTATGACCCCTTTTAACATATTTCACGATAAAATATGTCACTAGGGGTCCCTAGGGACCTATTTCATTTGTTCAAATCAGCCAAAAGGGGTCATAGTATAACCTATGACCCCTTTTGACACATTTAATGACAACATATGTCCATAGTGATCTTCGGACCCCTACGGACCTATTTCATTTGTTCAAATGCATCAAACGGGACCATAAGATAACCTATGACCCCTTTTGATGTATTTCATGACAACATACACTTGTAGGGGTACTAGGACCTCTAGGGACCTATTTCATTTGTTTGAATGGATCAATTCTTCTTCTTCTTCTTCTTATTTTCAATAGGGGTCTTAGGATAACCTATGACCCCTATCAACCCATTTAATGATAACATATGTCCATAGGGGTTTGAATACCATTAGTGGTCTAGTTTATTTGTTCAAATGGCTCGAAAGGGGTCATAGGATAACCTATGACCTCTTGACACATTTCATTACAAACTTATTTCATTTTTTTGAATAGGTCAAAAGGGATAAACTATGCCCCTTCTCGACACATTTCATGACAACATATGTCCCTAAGGGTCCTAGGACTCCTAATTACCTATTTTATTTGTTGGAATGAGCCGAAAGAAGTCATAGGATAACCTACAACCCCTTTTGACACATTTCATGACATCATATGTTGTTAGGGGTTCTAGGACCCCTAGGGACCTATTTCATTTGTTCGAATGGGTCAAAAGGGGTCATAGATAACGTATGACTCCTTTCAATGCATGTCATGAAAACATACGTCCCTAGGGATCGTAGCACCCCTAGGGACCTATTTCATTTGTTTGAATGGTTTGAAATGTCCTATGACCCCTTTTGATGCATTTCATGACAACATATGTCCCTAGGGGTCCTCGAATCCCTAGGGATCTATTTCATTTTTTCAAATGGGTCAAAAGGTTCATGGGATAACCTATGACCCCTTTTGACGTATTTCTTGACAACATATGTCCCTAGCAGTCTTGGGACCCCTAGGGACCTATTTCATTTGTTTAAAATGGTCGAAAGGGGTTATAGGATAACCTATGACCCCTTTCAACACATTTCATATGACAACATATGTCCCTAGGGGTCCTAGTACCCCTAACAACCTATTTCATTTGTTTGAATGGGTTGAAAGGGGTCATAGGATAACCTATGACCCCTTTCAATGCATTTCATTAAAACATGTCCCTAGGGGTCCTAGGACCCCAATGGACCTATTTCATTTCTTCAAATGTATCAAAAGGAATCATAGGATAAACTATGGCCCATTTTGATGCATTTCTTATTAGCATATGTCCCTAGGGGTCTTAGGGACCTATTTCATTTGTTCGAATGGGTCGAAAGGATTAGTAGGATAACCTATAACCCCTTTGAAACCATTTGATGACACTATATGTCCATATGTGTCCTAGGATCCTTAAAGACCTATTTCATTCATTTCAATGGGTCGAAAGGGTCATAGAATAACCTATGACCCCTTTCAACACATTTCAACCTATTTCTTTTGGTCAAATGGGTCAAAAGGAGTCATAGGTATTTGAACAAAAGGGGTCATAGGTCCTTTTGATGTAATTCATAACAACATATGTTCTTAGGGGGTCCTAGGACCTCTATGGACCTATTTTATTTGTTTGAATGGGTCAAAAGGGGTCTTCTTCTTCTTCTTCTTCTCCTTCTTGTTCTTCTTGTTCTTATTCTTCTTGTCATTCTCCTCCATCTTCTCCTTCTCCTTATTCACTTTTGTTTTCCCTTTATCTCTCTCTATATCACCTCCTCCTTCTCATGCTCATTTTTATTATTTTCATTATACTTCTTGTCCCTTTTCCTATTTTACTTTTCTATCTTCTTCGTATAACTCTAATTCTTCTTATTGTCTTTTTCTCTCTCTTTTTCTAGTTCTTCTTGATCTTCCCCTTCTCCTCCTTTTTCTTCCTTTTCTCATCTCCTTTTGTCTTCTTCTCCCCCTCCTTCTTTTCCCCCTCATCGAAATCCTTATCTTTCCCTTTCCCCTTCTCCCCCTTCTTTCCTTTCTTATCTACCTTCTTCTTATCTCATTTTACCATACTCCTTCAACTTATTTAATATTTTTTCCCTTCTCTTGTTGTTTAGTACAACTAAGAGTATTCTATATTTATTTTCATTATATTCTTCTTTATTGTCTCTTCTCATTCTTTTGTAATTTAGGGAAATAGAGTGTTTCTTATTATTTTTATATGATGACTTTGTTGACTATATTCAAAAAAAATTACATTATATTTTCATAATCGAATATGAAATTTCAGATTTTAATCTTTACATTGAATTTAAATGATATTGTTATTTTCCAAAATTGTCTTTTTCAATGATTACTTTACAAAAAGTAGTTTAGGAACTACAACATATGGTAATGATTCATTCAAGAAATAAAGTGTTGTGATACATAAATATAATAACCGATTAAAAGAAAATATAATTAATTAATGAAATTAGGTTTATTATAATGTATCATGTGATACCAACCATAAATCTAAAATAAAAAATTAATTTTTATTTATTATGTAACCAACATTACATTTATCCTCAACACATATAATTGAAATTTTCACTCCTTCAATATTACATTACCATTATTTAGAAAAACACAACCTAGTAAATCTAGACCACATGTTAGCTTTACTTCCTTTGGTTAACCTTCTTACCTTTAAGAAACTCTTTCACCTCTTTCACTAGTCCCTTCCATATGTAAACACACATGGATCTATTATTATTTTGGATGGTCAAAATCCAAAAATATTAATCCTTACTTATGTTTCCTCGTCCACTCAAAATTATGAATAAATTCTTCACATTTGGTAGACTTTCAAACTATTTTACTAAAGGAGTTCTACCCTATCTTCTCTATTTATCCCTCCTCCTCTCCCCAACTCTCTCCCTTCCATTACCACTATCTCCATTTCATTAGGTCATTTTAAATAATGAGAAAAATAGGGTACACAAGTCAATTCTTTAAAAAATATACAAACTATAATTAGTAAAGAAGAAATAATAGTTATGATAGATGCTCCTGCATCAATTAGAAATGACATTGTTGTGATAGTTTACTTTGATTCTACATGTAACATTTCATTTTTATTAAATTGACTTGTGTAACACTATTAAAAATATCTAGCATTGATTTGTACCTATCTAAATGTTATAACCATAGGATTCATTCTCCATTGTGTGTACACATAATTCATCCACTAATAACTATCAATTGTTTAATTATGTAAACTATAATTAGTAAAGAAGAAATAATAGTTAGGATAGATTCTCCTTCATCAATTAGAAATCACATTGTTTTCATAATTTACTTTGATTCTACAAGTAACATTTCATTTCTATTCAAAATTGATATCATCACCCCTGATTCTAGGAAATCTGAGAATGTTGAGGAGTAGGGAACGATCAATTTTCCAGTTAGGATGGGTAATCTAGGCAACCACACCTAGGTGGAGATCATCGGAGGTGAAGGAAATGATAAGGGTAAGGTGCAAAGGGGAGAACACACTCAATAGAAAAATGCCATGGTGGAAATAGAGGAAAAAATATAGGGAAACCCTAGAGGTGGAGAAGTTGGAAAGGTCCATTATTGATAACATATGGAGACAAAAAAATGTAAAGATAACTTATGCTGAATGAATAGGTACATGATAGGCCTATAAAAGCCAAGAGACAACATGAATGTTAGTTATGTTCAAGCATCAAGACATTCAATTCTCGAGTAAAATAATTTTGATATATGTGTTCTTAATTACACAAAAACTTCTGTAAATCATTTTAGCTAACTTCTACACAATATCGTTGGATTGTAGAGATAGTTAAGGAGCTAATTACACATTTTTGTTAGAGGACATCAATCCCTACAAAGTAAGAGTAACTAATCAAGAAAAAACATAAGGAATAAGTGGCAAAAAAATGAATTCTAGATCATTGATTATGATATGGAACCTTCCATGATTATCTATTTAAGAGGGGATCAAAACCTAAATAATAAAGAATTCAAAGGAATATTGAGAATGCACAAAAAGGTTAAGGACAAAGAAAGGAAGGTTGAGTTTTATAGACAGATTAGATAGAGGAAATTAGTAGTGAAGGGAAGAACATAACAAATCAGATAAGGAGATCAGATTTAGACATTGAAAAGAGAATATTTGTAATCATCATTATGAGAGAAATTAAAGGATTAGGTACTTAGACATTATAATCAGTGTATTGGGGCAAATCTCTTAATAGAGTGGTTCTAATAGACCTAGTTATATCTCCTAATAGATTTCTTGCTTCATTGTATGTTTACATCCTTTAATCAAGATAGACTTAACAATCTTGTAATGTTTTTAACCAAGTAAACCCCTCATAGGATAGATCATCAAAAGTGATCAAATTGTAGCCCTAATAGGTGAACTTTTTTGTTGCACCGGTGAATATTTGTAGGTGTCATTCCCACCCCAATTTTATCTTAACCTTGGAAAGGTTCTTGGTTACCAACGTCTTTGTGTTATGTGTTTACATTCTCATGTTGATGGTTGTCATGCATAGTTACATTTATTTCAATTTTACATTTCATGATTATATGGCATAAGATCTAGATATCAGATAGATTAGGAGTGAATGTTGCTATTTTGTTATTTTGTTCAAGAAGTGAATTTTTTTTATAGATATTGATTCACCCCCAACCCCTTCTCAATATCATGCTTCCCAATAAAGACTTCCAACAATTAGTATCCAAGCCTAGTTCTCTTGAAAGAAGTCTAACAACTTGAGAGTTCATGTCTTGGAGATGGAGGATTACAAATTGGGAAAGATTATTGAGAATCATATGATTGACATCCAAATACAGTACAACAACTTAAAGCAGCAAAAGAAGATTTAAGGAAATTCTTAAACAAAAGGAAAGATATGGCCATTCAACATAACGATACACTATATAAAGAAGTAGATAGCAAATAATTTCTTAATAGGGAGAATCCCAGTGAAAGTGATGTAGAAACAATAGACCTACTAGAGAAGAACAAAATTCTAAGTGAAGAAGTTAGAGGATTGAAGAGAGAACATGAAATCCAATCACTAAGACTATGTGAAGTGATTGAACAAAAGAAGGAAGTTCAAGAACAAGACAAAATCATGAATGAAAACCACAAAAGACAAATGACTACCAAACCTGAAGGAAGGTCATCTGATATATAGAAGATTATAAACAATTAATTGGACATGATGAATCAATTGTTACTTGTAAATCAAGAGCTAAACAAAAAGGACATGGAGATTATTGATCTGAGATCACAAAGTCACTACCTGAGAAATTAGTTAAGATCTAAGAAAGAGCTTCTAGAAAGAATGAATAAACCAAGTGAAGCTATAAGGTACTTTAAAGAACCGATGAGGTCAGCAAGGTCATCTAGTGATACTTCTAGTCTAGGACATATAAAGCACTCTTCATCTATTGAAGGAGAGTAATCCAAGAGTGGAGAGAAAAGAAATGAAAAAACTAAAGGTAAACCTACATGTCATCATTGTGGCCAAGTAGTATCACACATCAAACATTTGTAGAAGCATGAATAGTGTGCAATATCCTAAGCCTAGGTTACCTAACAACTGCTTTAACTGCAAGAAACAAGGACATCAAGCACATAAATTTAGGTCAAAGGAAACAGATAAACCTACTAAACCTATATTTGAGAGACATTGCTACATCCATCATAAATATGGACATAGAGATAAAAAAATGCATCTTTAAAGAAAAATGTGATTGGACATCTAAAAAGAAAACATAGGCACTTAAGAAAAGTAACTATTACAATTGGGATTATAATACATGGTATAGCTATCGTTATTGTGGAGAGTATGTTAAAATTTTAGAAAATTACATTAGGACACATTTAAGAAGTAATTATAAGAAATGGTTGAATGAAATGTTAGTTTGTTTTAGCTGTCACAAGGTTGGATATGTTAGTAAAAACCTGCAAGACCTGAGCACCATCAACAAGCAATGAACACATCAAAAGAAAAAGAAAAATTGGCATGAAAAAATTTAAGGAGATGAATCAAACCTAGAAATAGAAAGCAAAAGCTAGAGGTAGTGGATCTAGTGAAGTTGAGATCACCCAATCTAATGGATCAAGTGACCACACCACATCCAACTAAGCAAAGCAGACATGTGAGAAACTGTATACTTGAATGATATATTACACACCAATTCCTAACAAGACAAGTGATTAAAAGTCCATATAAACATGAATCAAGATTCACTAGGATAGATCTGAGAGAATAATTGGGAAATGGAATCAATTACACTATCAAATGTTAAGCATCAATAATACTATCTATATTGAAAAAGCATTGCAATATGGACCAAAACTATACAATGACCAAGCTAATGTGTTGGCTAAGCTAAGTAATGAAGATCGAGTATTTGAAGGAAAAGAATTTAGAGCACATTTTCTATGTGAAGGCCAAAGAAAGTTGTAATGCACCTACTTCAATATAAAACATTTATTACAGATCTAATTCAACATAATGAAGGTATATATTGAATTCTAGAATTCATTTTTATTTACCAAGCCATTTTAGTACACAAAGGTGATTCACGGGAAATTTTAGTGAAAGAACAAGTGAATCACAACGTGTCATTAACAAGAATTAAAGAATTAAGTAAGATTTAAGGTGACGAGTTAAGTTGATTTAAACATAGTTGAAGTGAAGTTGATTAAACCCTAGTTTCAAAATGGCATCCACTATATTTGTATCAAGGAAAGCAATGCACAAACTGTGAGGAATGAAAAATGTCCTTCACCCAAATTCATGGCATACCCTAACCTTGTGATGACTAGAGATGCATCTGGCACCCTATCATTGATTCCACCTAGAGTCTTAATGGTTCATGATATCCAATCATGTTACATGTGAAAGTTACAAAGATTTTAGACTATGAATTATGAGTTGCTTACAACAAGCTATGTGATAATAGAATTTTGAAAGATGAAAATAAGATTGTTGCTGAGAAATGGCTTACTTTTGCCCTAGAATTTTGGAAGGTATTCAAATTTGAATGGATAAAGAATGTATTAAGATAAGTACACTCCATGAAATTATGGTTAGAAGGTGGATCATGTTGCCAAATTTCAATCCATCCCTTTTAAGATTCTAGCTTGGTTATTATTCATTGCATTTACGTTTGAATCTTTGTCTAGGTATCCCCTAGGTGGTTCCCTTCTCATCAAGCATCATTGATGCTTTTCTTATGGGTCATTCTAGGTTTTCCTTTCTTTTCTTCGCCCAATGCCTCTATGTAGAATTCTTTCTTTTTCTATGCATCAAGGTCTTAGGTGATCTAAATTTGGCTACATTATTTTCTGAGCATCTTTCCCAAGGAGAAGGAATCCTATTTTAGTTATGCAATTAACTTCTACCATTAGCACAATGTTCCTTATGGATTCTAGCCCATGCTACCAAATTCCCATTGCTGGCGTACTTGATTAGTTAAAATCCTAAAGAGAAAAGTTTGTTGACATCTCCAAGTGTATTTGAAGATTGATTCATGATGAGAAGATTAGAAGAAAAAGATATACAACCATGGAACTACCAGAGTACCAATCTAAAGTCAAAATATGTTTCTATGTGGAGAAGCAAGTTTACATCAATGTGAGTGCTTCTCCTTTGGAAGAAAATGTCTTTGAGTTCATTTCCAAAGTGATGTTGCAAAAAGAAGAGGAATAAGCATCAAATCAATAGAAATACTTCTAGTTTTTCAAATCTTCGGAGAACATATGCCTCAACAAATTTTTCCATCTAAAGGGAAAATATGGTACTTCTATTCTGGAAGATATCAAAATGCAAGGATACTAAATATGGATGCAAAAACATTCTTTGGAAATACCACAAGGTTGTTACTAATGAACTAGTTTGTGAAGTGTCAGCCCGATGTAAAGAAAATAATAGTCCAAGCCCTAAGTGTGGAAAGTTCACTTCATGGCTTCTCCAAGGAGTGAGATAAATAAAAAAGGAAAGCTTAGTATGAAAAGAAAGCCATAAGGTATCTAGGGCACCGAAGGACTCTTTCTCGTGATGCAATCTTGAATCAAGGGAAAAAATAGGCTTAGGGAAAGACAAGTCTATGCTTCTCTCCCCACACAATGAATTTTAGTGCACCTTTGTTCCAAATTCTAAAGTTAAAAGGGTACTTTTCATTATGCCAAAGCAAATTGATTCGATAAGTGGATAATCTCACTACTATAGGAGATTTAAGTGAATTTTATGTTCATTGAATTTATGAATCATCATATGCATAGAAATAAAATATTTTTAATAGTTGTTGATCTATAAACTGATTTATTACAAATCTGACTATTATGACCATTAGTTGTGAGTTATTTCATTCATGTGGCACCAACATTCAATTTTTTGAGTCAATATGATCAAATTTCTACCAAATGGAGTTCTTCATATCATAATGAATATTTTGTCAAGTAATTTGTCTTCTTTGTGTAAAACTATAAGCTAATGGAAATCAAAGCAGCAAGGTATGATCAGTTGGTTGGATTGGAGAGTGAGTTGAAGAATTTTTTTGACACGTCCTTCAACTTTTACAACCTTAGTGATCAACATAGAAGACTTAATACCTAGGCCATCCATCCAGTTACATAAAAGATGAAAGAGAGAGGATTGCTGGAGGCTATTGGATTCCCCATGGCTATGTAAGAGACAAAATTGGTAAAGGAATGTATTGAAAGATACAATGTAGAGACAAAGAAGATATTATTTCTTGACCAATCTATTCTGCTTTCTATGAACAAGGAATTAATGCAATCTGCCTTTGAAATCCCAGTGATAGAAGAATATTGTGACATCAATTTTACTTCCTCTACATCAATGGTCAAAAAGAAGAAGACTCTAAGTAGAGAAGACATCCAAAGGACATAGTTTCAAACTACTTATGGAAAAAAGAGTAAGATGCCGAGGACTCTTTTTGGAACTAACTTAAAGAGGGAAATTGTGGGATATCTTAGCACTATTGCTAAGATTACTAGGAAAGGAGGAGATTCTAGATTTTATTGAGCATCACTTCTTCTTGGTCCAATTCATTTGTGCTAAATGACTGCAAATTAACTGGGCTCAGATTATATGTGAAGAGCTTCCCTCATGGCTAAATTTGACAACATTTGGGGAGTTCTTTATGTCATCATATTTGATATTCACCTTAGCCATGCATCATCTCTAGCTTGGTCTTCCCATTATTGAAGATTTTGATGAGAACACCAAGGTGTATGAATTCTACCCTCTCCAACAATTTTAGAGGAGTTTCAAGGAGTATGTAAAGGTGAATGATGCCTTCACAATGAGGTTGTGTCAGGAATTGCAAGTGTGACCTAAGAAGATATTTTCACCAAAAGCTATATTAGTGGTTAGCTAGTTTGAGTATTGTTTCATCCAATTTCCATCTTTCTCTTACCTGAGGATTGGTGCATTTGATAGCTTCCTGAAGAGGCTACCTAGATATCCTAAGGATAAGGTAGTACTTGTCAAGTTGTATAGACAAATACTAGAGGTAAATACCATATGTTCTAATATGAAGAAGATAGCCAAGATTCCTTTTCTAATAATGGTAGGACCTTATTCTTCTGCCTCAAGATCTAATACATAGAATTTAGTTAAAGCCTTTAAGAGAGAGAAAAATTAAATTGATTGATTATGAGGTGATAAGACCTAGGTAGTATGACCCTATTAACCTTGTAAAACATCATTTGAAGCTAGGGTACACTATTCGACATGTTCTAGATATAGAAGACTATTAGATTGGGTGTTATCATGAGTACCAAACCAGAGAAAAGTACTTATCTAAGTTGACACTAGAGGAGATTAAATTGTATAATGACACTGTTTATGTTTTTGATATTACAAATGATGGATCTTATATGTGTCCCTCAACTTAGAGAAAATTAACAACACTCCTTTAGTGTCAACTCCACCTAACAACCTTGTTATCAACACAATGGAAGTCTTGATGCATGGTATCATAAAGAGGACAAAAAAATGGGTGGACTGGACCAGAGTGAGGAACAAGACAACTAGAGTTGCAAGTTCTACTAGTGGAGTAGCTTCCAAAACTTCCCAATCATATTTTGCTACATCCATTACAATTGCTACATTAACATCAGCTAGACCAACACAATCTCTTGGTGGAGGAGGAGACCAACCTCTTGAGAAGAATGTTCAAATCACTCCCACTTGTGGAGGAGGATCTCTACTAGATATTGGAAAGGTTGGAGATGAAGAAATAGATAAAGACAAAGAAAAGGAGAAGGATAAACTAGTAGCCAAGGCCTCTTCCCCTATACTAGTCATCAACCTTGATGGAAAAATAACCCTTTGGATGGCCAAGAATAGGAAGCGTCTCAACCAAATGACACTCTAGCCCTCTTTGTTACTAAAGAAACTTCTTTTCCTTTTGCCAACCAAAGAAAGGTGACACCTCCAATTGTGAGGAATATTTTTGATCCTACAACATTGCAATTAGCACTCAATGTCATTTTAGCCAAATCTTGGTTGGAAGAGGATATTGATCGAAAGAAGAGAAGATGTGAGGAAAGTGCTCCATCTAAGGACCTTATTGTACAAGCAACCTTAGCTCAACCAATATTAAAGAAGGAAAAGAAGTAGAAGACCATAGCAACATTGGCCACAAATTCCTCTACTAGTCACATGTTAAAGAGATTGCACAACCTCAAAAGGAGCGAAAAATTCATGAATTAACTCCCAATGATTTCCAGATTAGAATGGTTGACATTGGTATTCTAGTGCACGATTCTATGGTCAACATCTAGAAATCAACAAATTTGAATATTAAGAATAGACTAGAGGAGTTAAGGTCAAAGAAAGAGGTACTCAAAACCTCAAATAAGGAGTTTATGGATTACATCAAGGCTTCACTTGGACTCACCTCTACAAGCACATTCAACCCAAGTGTAGAGGAGAACAAGAATTTTACACTTAAGCTACAAAAAGAGAGGAAATTTTGGTCAAATTGGCCATGCCTGGATTGATGAGATGAAGGCCCAAGGCCCCCCTCTCATTGAGAACCTTGGGAATCTATTGTTAGACATTGACATAAGGAGAGAAACAGTCTCAAGCCACCAAAATTCAATGCACAAAGCATCATAGAGCCAAACAGAGCAATTAACTTTGTTGCAAGAGGTGATCATCATCAAGAATAATGTTGATGTGACCCACATGATACCCAAATCAGGCCAAGAACTACTTCTTCATTGGAAAAAATCATTGAAATTCAAAATTGAGAGCTCAGTGAAGTCTGAGCATGAGCTGATGGATGTCTATGATTTAGTGAAGAATGTAATGGACAAGGTATTCAAGCATTTAAAGATTTTGCACATTGAATCATATGTCACCAATAATGGCTAGTTGGTAGACATCAAACAAATGAAGACTAGATTTTTGGAATTTGTTGAAGAGTCTATTGATCCATCAAATTTCCAGGTGGAAAAGATTCTAGAACTCTCTGTAGTGGATTATGTTCTGAAGCATGCAACAAAGAAGCTCCAATCAAATATCTCCAGAGTTGAAGAATTGATAGAAATACATGATTATTAGATGATTAGAGCTACCAACATTCTCATTCCAAGTGTCCATGAGATAAAGAGTACAACTAATGCAATGAAGGCATATAGAGCCAAGGTTGTAACTCCAAAGAGAAATCGATGCTCTGACAAAGGATTACATTCTCCCTACAAGATATGAAAATTGGCACCTCTTCTCTCTCTCTCGCTTTCTAATGTTGTAGCAATATTTGGCATTCTCCTCATAGGCCAAAAGTTTATAACAGATGACTAACCAATAAATCCCATTTTTATAATGTTGAAGGATGGTCTAATTGAGTAATCATGAAATATAATTGGCCAATTCTAAAAGGGCCTATAAATGTAACATTTTGAGAAGTAAATAAGACTAACAAAATGTTGATGTCGAAAAACCCTTGTAGCTAAGACTATTGAGTGACACTCTGCATCCATATTTTAATTTTTTCATTCATGTTAGTCTAGTGTTAGTTCTTGTATGGTGCTTGAAATGAAATATGATGTTAATGAAAGTTGTGGGATTGTAAATAAACTGGGTTTTGTTTCTTTTTCTCAATAGTTATAATCTTTATTTCCTTCATTCACAGTGTTATCTCATTTCCTTCATTCTATGAAAATTAGTGCATATGCATTTTCATTGATGTGTGAGAAATTCCAAATTTGGTTGATGTCAGCTACTCAATAGGAAGAAAATCGTTGTTGTGAAATTTTCATAACTTGGGCGATCTGGGTATTTCTTAGTTGATCATACTTTCTCTCCTTATACAATATGCATTGTTAGTTAGTCTTGCATTGTTGCATCTTGCATTGAGTAGATTGGATATACTACATTTTGTTGTTAGAAGAAGTTAAAGAAACCCTTGTATCTTTATAGCTATGGAACTCTATGAGTTATTATTAGAAACTTGTCTAGATTGTTCAAAGTTCTGGGTAATCTGGCCATACTTCTTCATCTCTCTAGTTAAGAGCATACCCCTAAATCTTGCTAATCTACTAAAAATAATAATTCATTCCAAATATTTACATATAAGGGAGTTGTACCTTTTCAATTTAGGCATGTTTGATAGAACACCTACATTGACCCATTTTGTTGTTTACTACTTTTTCTTTCACCACATTAGACACATTAAGAGTCAAGGTATAAACCAAATCAAAGAAGACAAATTGTTAACCAATAGTTTTTGGCGACTCTGTTGGGGATGCAAAATCAAAATCTCTAATTTACATCTTTCCTGGTTTTGTATTGAAAGTCACATGAAAGATGATAGTCTCCTATGCCTATTACTCATTGCATAAGTTTTCTCAACAAGTCTTTTCATGGCTTCATTGGAAAAATTCTAAAGTGGGCAGCCATATATTTGTTGAGTCGTATCTATTGACCCATGAGGGAAAATGGTGCTACCTCGTGAAGGCCAAATCCTAGTAATTCAGCCCAAACATGGCTTTCAAGATGAACAAGAAGACATAATGAGCCAATTGAATACACTCACTTGGAGAAGTAGAAAATCTATAAATGATTATACAAGAGTCAACTTTGTATTAGAACAAGAAGAAGCCAACATTGAGTATTGGGAAGGTTTGCTTCAACAATGAAGGTTAAGGCAAGCCTAAAGGTACCTATCTGTAAACAAGCTAATTCATCTTGGATCTCAAATATACAAGAAGTATTCATAATTGTGGTCAAATTGATCTAGTATTCGAAGAACTCAGTAAAGTTGATATCCCCATATTTGTCACTATCTTTCTCTTCAACCCTAAAGCCTACCTAATCCTAACATCCTAAACCATAGAAACCTAAGGTCTAAAGTATATATTAGTATAAAATCCTTAACCCTATAACATAAATTTTATACCTTAAATCCTTTCTCCATTTCCCTCTTTCCCACTCTTATCCTCTCTCCTTCATTTTCCTCCTTTCTCTCCCCTCTCTGTAATTTCCCCTATTTATCCCCCACTCTACCTCTCCCCAAACTCACCTACCTCTTCCCCATTAAGAGAGAGAGAGAGAGGGAGAGGGAGATGGAAATGTGATGAAGCATTATGGCTTAGTAGCTAGGACTCATACTACATTGTTAGTTTAAAAGTGCATTCTACTTAGTTGTGCTTAAGTTGGGGGTGTTGGTGTAATTAGTTATTCACCCATTACCAATTAATTAATCTTAATCAAGATAATTAATTGCACGGTAGTTCAATTGTGATAGACATAGGAGTTTGTACCTATATTAATTACATGGCATAGGAGAGTTCTACTTTAGGTGGGATAGTTTTTATCTCATTTCACTTTATGTTTTAGGTCCACCTTTAGTGAAAGTATCACATCATAACCCTCATCATATGACACATGCTCAATTATTTAATGAAGGATGATTGACTCTAGGTGGACATCATTATTCCACATCATAAGAGAGACATATAGAGACAAGGGAAAAGAGAGAAATGATTTAAAGTTTAGGGCCTATGACTATATGGTTTAAGGTTGAGAGAGAGAGAGGGAGAGAGAGAGAGAGAGAGAGAGAGAGAGAGAGAGAGAGAGAGAGAGAGAGAGAGAGAGAGAGAGAGAGAGAGAGAGAGAGAGTTGATTTAGAATTTATGGATTATGATTAACTAGGGATTTGGAATCAGGTTTTATATTTTGGATATATATATATATATATCTATATATATATATATATATATATATATATATATATATATATATATATATATCTATATATATATATATATATCTATATATATATATATATATATATATATATATATATATATATATATATATATATAGAGAGAGAGAGAGAGAGAGAGAGAGAGAGAGAGAGAGAGATGATTCAAAGTTTAGGGCCTATATGGTTTAAGGTTTATAGAGAGAGGACATAAAAGGAAGTTTGGAATAGAGGGGATAAAGAGGGAGAGAGTGAGACAAGGAGAGAGAGTGTGGAAGAGAGAGAGATTAAGGGAGGGTAAAATAGAGAGGCCGCTTTGACTCTCTATTTCTTCCCTCCACCTTCAAGTGTCTCTCTATTCACCTCACTTCCTTTCATCATCCATTGTTATGTACACAATTCTTTCTATATGCAAGCTATCCATTTTCATCTATTACACACAAGCGATCCACATTTTCAAGAACATAAGTCTTAATTCACAAGAAAGCTTTTAGGGCACATTTAAGAAGTTCAAGTCAAGAAAGAAATAATTCATTGAAGGCCCTCATTTTATATCATTATTCATGCATTTTCTTTTTAAGATATATCTTATTTCTTCATTAGGGAAGTTGTTCATCAAGTAACAAGATCTTAATCAACCATGCATGAGCAATCAAGTATTCAACCCTTCAAGAATTCAAGAACATTATCGTATCCATGGGTCTATGATTTAGAAGTAATAGATCTATTGTATTTGTGGAGGCATCCTATAGAAAGAGATCCTTTGAGTATACATCTTTGGCGAGGACTTCGATTCAACATTGGCACCCCATGCATCTACCATGGGTATTGCTAATCTAATATGGGCTCTTTAGAAGATTATGCTTATAGGTTCCTCTTTCACCTTCCCTACTATTCATTTCAAATTAAGGGTTTAATATATACATAAAACCTCCAAAATTCTTATTTTTTATGTTACATAGATAGATTATTATATTTTAAGTATATCTGCTTATTATATTATATGATTCGCATACACAGATATACTATTATATTTTTATTATATTATAATACAAAATAAAGAGATTAAACTATAAAATAACTAATTTAATATTATGATATACATTTAAATAATATACTATAAGATTGATAAATGTTTATACATGTAGTGGTGCAGGAGCACCTAGGCTAACTCATAGTCCTAGTTTCCCATTTTGGTTTTAGGCTTCTTGACCTTAGCCAAGTTAGTTGGTTGTGTTTGGACCTTAGACTTGGTCATGTATGTTTTCTCCTAGAGGGATTTGACTATGCTCAATCCATTGTAGTTATTTTTTCTTACCTTGTATGGTTATTTTGCCCTCTATGATGTTGTTACATCTTTCTATATAGGTTAGAGGTCATACATTTTCACTTGGCACAAAGATGGGAAAGATGTCAAAAAGATGTAAATTGTTGCAAAAGTTGTGAGTTACGCAAAATTAGTCAAAATCATATGAGTTGATGCTCTGAAGGCTAAACATGCCTAGACATCATAAATGGATAACAATGGACCCATTTGGATGTTTCCAAGTGATGGATGTCAAAATTGCTAGGAGATGCAAAAAGTTGGCAGCAACTTTAACAAGTTGCTTGACAAGATTTTGACAAAATGTTGCATTTTCGGGTGAATGAGGTTGATAGTTAGAATAACTATCTAAAACCTCTCAAGGAACCTATAAACTCATGAGGGAGACCCATTCCAAGGGTTGTAGTTTGTAATGAGTGAATTTTTAAATTGAAGACCAATATAATATTCTTCTAGAATTGACAGTTTAGGGGTTTTTGATAGCACAAGCACTTTAATGGATTAGTGGACTTCTATTTTCATTATATCTTTTTAGTTCATTCTCTTATAGTACTTTTTGTTTCATATTTCAAGTTGGTAGGATTTCTTTTGTACACAGTTTGAAAATCATTTGCAATTAGACAGTCTATTGTTCTATTTTGGCAATCTTTGTGAAAAATGGCTCCCCCATGAATCCTCACCGTGGAATCATCATGGTCTTGAGGGAGATGGAAGTGGAACCTTTTTACAATGTATATACAAAAGGATAATCCTAGACAAAATATTTTTCCATAGTCCAAATGATGCCCTAGGCAAGCTTTCAATGCATGGCTAGGTGATCATAGTGCTAGCAAGTGGAATTTGGTGAATCAAATATTCTAGATAGTTCAATTTGAAAGTTGTAGAAGGAGGAGGGATGTATGAAGATAGTATGTGTGTGAGGAGAAGTTTGTAAGACAAGTTTTTCTATGCATTCCATTATACCCTAGCAATTACTAATTGCAAACGCTTGAAAACCTTATTTTTAGGCATAAAGTAGCAAGGGGGTGTGCGAACAGGTTGAGTACTTGAGACCCACAAAATCTTTTATTATTTCCAAGAGTATCCATATTTGAGATTGGGTTGCCACCTTGTTAAGAGAAATTTGGAGTTGTAGCCCAAAAACTAACTTTGGAGGCCTAAATCAACTAGGCCTAATTAGGACAATTTTTCTACGTTTGAAGGAATCAATAAGGAGAGATATGGATTTTGAAGCTAAAAGTTTGGTAGAAGTCCAAACCCCTCAAATTGAACCCCTCACTCCTAGTTGAAAGTAGAATGTCCATTTTTTGTAAAGTTGTGAGTTTGGGGAACAAGTTGGAATGTGCCTAGGATGGATGCAAGTTATAAAACTATTGGTGTAATTGGATAGTGAAGTGTGGAGGGTAGGATGGATATCCTCTTGAGGTTAGGGTGACAAAGGGGAACCCTAGTAGGCTAGGAGAAAGCCTAGCTAAGTCCTTTGTGAAGGAAAGGGCTTGTAGCATCCAATTTACATCATGTAGATTAGATTATTTATTATATGAAATTAACCCTAACCAATATTTGAACCATAATAATAATCCCTAATCGTAATTTCATACCTAACCCTAATATTAACCTTAGAACCATCATGAAAACCATAAACCTAAACATCAGTCTCACTATAACTTTAAGGCCTAATTCTAACTGTAACTATAACCCTCACTATGGCGTAAAATCTAGCCTCTCACAAAATCTCAACCATTATCTTGAATCTAATAACACTAACTATATAATTTTATCCCCAATGTTTATCCTAATTGTAACCTTCTCCCTAGTCATATGAAAAACCCTTATGCTAACCATTAGGAAAATCCTAACTTTGGGGTTAAGTGTGCTTGAACTAAAGTAATCAATGAGTTTGACACAAAAAAACTATAGAGTTCAATCTTGATAGAAACATTAGTTTTGATTTTTTTAATTTTTAGTTTATTCAATTATCACTATATTTTCAATGATTATTAAAGACATTTTTTTAATCTTATTTGCTTATTTTATTTTTAAAAATTATATATTTTTAATCAATAATTAAAAATAAAGATTACTATTGATAATAATTACAGTTAGCCATGATTTACATAGTTTGTGTTATAATTTAAGATTAGTATATTTGTTGAAGATTTATTAGACATTGATTTATAATGTGTTATAATTAATTTATTAGTCTAATATGTATTTCATTATAATTTAAAATTATTTTAGTATATATTTTATTTACATTCATTACTTTTAGTTGATGTTATATTGATAATTATTTTATTGTTTAGTCTTAATTTTAAAATATTGAACAAACAATGATATAATATAATAATATAGAATAATAATTTTAATATATATTTAGAGATATAATACATAGTATATCACATTTATATATTTCTATATATATCATGTCTTTAAAAAATATGACAATTCTTTTTTACATATGCCAATTAAAAAGTAGTAAAAGAACTACCATTAAAAACATAATATAATATTTTAAAAATAAAATACAAGACAAAGGAAAAATCTAACGAAATACAAATTTAAAAATAAAATAAAATAATGCTTCATACATAAAAATTCACAAAACTAAACGCATTCAAAAAAATTTGTGAGCGGTCAGATGGTCTATGACTAAACTGACATTGTAAAGTTTAGCTCTTGCCGCTTTTACTCCCTTTTTACCTCTATTCACTTTTTCGTTATTTGTACTTCCTACTTCAACCGTTTACCTCCATTATATGACATGTAATTTATGTATGTGCTATTTCATTTTTGATGTACAAAAATCATATTTTTATGCTATAAAATGCAACTTCCATGTCACCTTTTGCGTCAGGATAGATGACTCCGATAAAAACAAGTTCACTGTGATTTTTTTTAAAGTGTCTGTCATATAATTATTAAAACACTACACAAATTATTTATGAGCAACATAGAAATGACCATTTTTGAAGGAGAAACCGGGTTAGGCTGTGAAAATGCTAAACGTAGTTTTAAATGTCCATTTCTATGATATTATTACATTATTCAACATCAATTGAATCATGTTACAAGAGATGCCAATAGTGGCATGTTGTGATGGTTAAGTTGTTGTGTCGTTATCCTTGCCATCAAGGTTCAAATCTCATGGGAATGAGGTCCCCTGTTTGTGGCCTCACTGGTTCATAGCTCCAAGTCAAAGCATTTAACCCTCTTTAAAAAAAATAAAAAATCATGTTACAGGAGATGAAATCACAATGCACAACTCAGATTTTTAATCTTCAAATTGAGCTGTGTAACGACTGCCCCTGCAAAACCAATGCCACATCAGCCATTTCCATAAATTGCAGAAAAATCAACGAGAGTCCAAAGACTTTTGATTATTGACTAGTCAACATTAGTTGATTAACTATCATTAACTTTAAATAAAATGATACATACATATATATATATATATATATATATATATATATAAAAGAAACCATAAATTCGTTACCAGATACCAAGTGGTATAACCATGACGACCAAGTTGAAAAGAGCTCCAGAACCTGTCTAAGAACACAAGGGCGAGAATATTGTAGGAGTGCTTTTCCACCATACCACGAAGCTGTTAAGCTTCCCCGAAATCTTTCCTGACATGAAAGATACCCAGCTCGACAACAAGATAGTCTAAACAAGTAAAACTTAGAGGAGTAATGGAATCGTGTCGTTGAAATAAAATCATGGTCTAAACACCATTCACTAACAACATGGACATCTACATTAGTGTATGAAAGAAAGTCATTAATATTTCTTAATCAACATGTACAGATCTGTTTTTTGTCACATTTGTATTTCCACTATGCATTATCAACATATATGCATCAGTTCAAAGTAAATGTAACACTTAATGCATTCATTTTAATCTATGCCATTAAGTATAGTGTTAGTTTTAACAAGTCGTTAAAATGTAAATAACAAGGAGATGTTATCAAAATTCCTCATGCTTCTTATGATATTCTTGATAAATAAATAACAAAGATTCATATCATTCCTTCCTAACTTCAAATGAAAACATACTTCAAACTCCTAAATCATTAAGAGCTTTCATCCATATCATTATTCCAAAGTAAAACAACTATAAACACACCACACAAAAGAAAACTAAAGAACATAGCTTAGTTTGCAATCTCTAAAGTCATAAAGGGTGTAGACTATCCCATACAATGTTTTTGATGAAATTGGCACAGCTTAAGGAAAGTTACACCTATTGAGACTTGGTCTAAGGAAGCCAATTTTATGGTCCAACTCAAAACAAAACTTGGACAAACGTATGGAAAGTAGTGTGATGAAAGACTTATCACTAAAGTTCTGCAGATTTGCAAACAAGAAAGGTGCAGAACCAGTAGAAAGAGCTTCTCGTGCATTTTATATAGCTCAAGACACATGTAAACAATCAGGCACAATATTTATAACAGTAACTTGAGACAACTTTAGGCACTTCTCAATAGGTCAAAACCTAGGTAATTAATCTATCTCCTCGTCCACTAAAGATCTTTATAGGTTTCATTCTCCTGCAATGCCACTCATGTGAATTAACTAGGAACGAAGTGCATTTCCAGGGATGGCTTTGATCTAGATCTGGTTATCATCTCCCTCAAGATGACTCTAAGGGGTTCCAAGATTATAGGACATACTTCACTCAAAATGAGAGGTCCTTCCACTTTCTATTCAGATTTGTAACCATTTTATTTCTACTCAAATTTGTAATGGATTCCTTTATTTTTAAATAGAGCTCTTGTGTGAAAAATTGGGTCTACTACTCTTAGCGCAGACTAAAGTCGTTGAAAATAAGTGAAAGATGGAAATCTAAGCTATTGGGTTTGACATGGCGCTTTAGATAAGAGTAATCTGCTTTCTACCCATATCTAAATCTTACAAGGAAGAACAAGATTTCACACGTTCCCAAAAAAAATGCTAGAACATACAATTGTTCTATGTAACTAACAGACTTTTGTTTTTCTACAGCTAAGATGTATTTCTAGATTTTTGATAGATTCAAGGCTCAAACTTGACTAATAGTCATGAACTTAAGTTGAGACAATGATGGAAATTTTTGCTAAATGGTGTTCCAATAATAATCACAAGCATTCTCTAAATTATATGTATTTATGGGTTATGAATGGAGATCAATAACAGGTTTTAATGGTATTGAAACCTATAATAATTTCAAGAAAGACCAAAAAAATGAATTATAGTTTGGTTTAAAAGACCAATCGATTAGCTAGAACAAAGCAATCGATAAGTCTATCAAACTTTTAAGATATTCTTTTACTTTTCTAAGCTAGAAGAATTAGTGAGGAACCTGGAGAAGACATCTATTATAGTCCAAGACCTTCCTACATGTTCGACTACTACTCGCTCTCCTCCATCGTGCTGCCCTCCCCACTGAGTTTTAAAGATGTCGGTTGCTGCCTTTGCTTCTGCTCCTTCCTGTCGGCTGTGTGTCCCTCTTTGAATTAAACAATCCCCCTGCGAGAGAAGAGCAAGTTGAACTATATGGATGCATTCATTTATAGGCAATTCGTGACATTCTGTTTTGATCTGGGCGATGAGTGGTCGGACTTTGGGGGTTTCGAATGCATGCCTATCTTGCATTTTAACTTTTAAAAGCCATATTATGATTTCTTTCTTTTAAGCTCTCTGTCCCGATGGAAAACTGTTTTCTAAACTTGAAGCATGAAATTAATAAAAGAACAAATTTCGGTAGGTTTTTTACCCAAATATAATTAACCCCTCTTCAGCAATAATCAGTTATACCAGTTGTAACTATCTCCACCCAAAATTAATGTTTTTTTTTTTCCCCAACTTCTCATAACGGTTCATTTGATAATAATACAACATAACTAATATACGTGGCACAAAAACTATCCATTTCTATTGGGTTGTGGAGACATGGGTTATGACATCCTCCCTTCCATATAAAATGCATCGTCCTCGATGCTATAAGATGTGTTAAAGCTTACAGTCATATCTAAATAATTTCAAAACTTCCATATTGTAGTGATCTATAATACAACTTCTAATTATTCATAACAATACATGCATCTACATTTAGCTCTATGGAAAATGTAGATTTTTCAGCTACTGTAATTAAAATGAACTTTTCTTTTCTTTATATGAAATCTACATTTCATTAACACATTAACTTTCATGGGTCTATCTCTGCAAAGACAATATTAACACATAGTTGAAGTAATAACTAAAGAGATAGTAACACACATCTTTAGAAGCACATGTATTAGTAATCATTTCAAGAACCTTCTTCTATGTGAGTGTGTGAATTCCATTACCATTCTATAGTTTTACAAGGTTATACTACCTCTCTCCAACAATATTCCCCTTTTCTAATGATGTGTCGTTCCCTCTATTTCATTATAGGAACAACACCCAAGGTCAGTCCATCATATATTATGAATCAATTTGACTTTCCAATGAAATATAAAGTCATATACTTCCTTATCTCAAGAAGTCTCAAAATTTGTAACATATTGACTTAAAATCACATGATATCACACATACCTATGCACTTACCATACCCTAGCATCACTTGTGGATTTTTCCTTGCTAGTAGATACTTCTTATCCACATCCTGCCATACTAATTAGTATCTCAAGGAGATCAACTCAAATATTAGTAGTCAAAATTTTTGTTCAACTTTATGATTTCTTAACTCATCTTTTAATCACATTTTGATCATGAGTGAGATGTGTACCATATGTACTATACCTACCATCTAACATGTGGTGTTCACTAAATGAGTATTCATCCACATCAATAGGTCAATGAAACATAATCAAGTAATGTAATCATGATACATCTAATGCATCATCAAATAATCAAGTAATGGAACCATGTTACATCAAATTCAACATCATTTAAATCATCATGAATACAAGACATTCATACATAAATCATCAATGTACTTCCTCAACATTGATCATCATAATGCTTACAAAGTCTTACCAAAATTTTACAATCAAAAGTACTTCCATCATAATACCTCAATTAGCTCAAATTATATATATCAAATCCTACAATAGGAAGATCAATGATAGAAAATCAAGACAATCAAATGTGTCAAGCAATATTGATCCAAAGTTTGATATCTATAAAATAGTACAACCGAATTCCAACACACATGTCGACTAAAGGGTTTAAGTTGAATGTACTAAGAGTCCAAAATGCAATACGACCAAATTGGTGTTCATTATTCATTGACCAAATTGAATAAATAAAAAGGAGTCAACAACTTTCTATAAAGTAAAAGTCACATGCATGGTGGATCATCACATGTACATAACACCAATGCAAAAATATTATCAAAATAGATACATACCCATCTGCATCCTCATAGAAAGACCATATTTTCATACACTTGCCACATAGGCCAAAAAGTCAAATCAGATTAGTCAAAAGTTGTCTACAATTAGTTGAGTCAACAAGTAGATACAATATCTTCTAATTAAGTTTGCAACTTCATTCTATTTTCCAACATACATGTCAAAGTGATAGGTGTAAATAAAATTACATTTCATAATGAATTATCGACCAAATTGTCGGACATAATATATCATCACATGACTATGCCATAAATGAAAATATCAGAAGAAGTTGTTCTACATGTCCAACTTTATTCTATCATATGTAAAACCATATCCTGCTAAGTACTTGCCATATTATCATTTTTGAGAATCAAGTAAATAAGAAAACTATAGCTTGATTAGCTAACATTGGTTTCACTGCCATAATCAAGGATTAATAATAATTATCCATTTACAAATGTAACACATGACATTATCCAAGGAATCCATCCATCAGATACATGATTACTAAATATACAATGTATAATGTAAAGCATCATACCTCAATGGGCACCATAGAAAATGTCGACCTACACGTCGGACATGGAACAATAAGCACATCATACAAATGTAGTGTCATCTATCATATGATCAACACCATTAAGTATATCATCTAGGTATGCTCACCAATCACCTGCAAGGATTAGTAATCCAATTTTTATCAAGTGAGTGACCTTAGGCCCTCACGCCCATTTGTCACCATAGTGTACTTGACCAACATATAAGAACGTGTTGTGATGTATGGCCTTTACGCCATTAAATCATCACATAATGATCTAATTAAATACATCTCAAATGACGAGAAAAACAATCAAACTAAGATGACATTTTCATTGTGGTCTTTAGTCTCAAAGCTGTAGGATGTCTCCCACCTGCTTCTTGAGATGGAAGTATGGCCTAGGTGTTTTAACCTTGCCAACCACAGAGTGGATACTTTCCCCGGGATTCTTCCTAACACAAAGAATACGTCGACCCTAACACAAGAAGCCTAACTTCCTAGAACAAGATGGGTCGAATGGATCTGGTGTGATCGGGTAACATTTTTACATTGCAACCATGTGCCTAGTAGTCTAAACACGGAATGTAGCTGGGAAATATAATAAACCGTGTAACATTTCTACATTGCAACCATGTGCCTAGTAGTCTAAACACGAAATGTAATAGTAAAACCAAATAAGCATAACTATGTACACATATGCAATATTTGGATAACAAAATGGCTTGGCCAAGCACTTTCAAAATCCAAAATTACCTGTAGAAGAAACAAAAACAGACATGTATCCATTCTACAGAACTGGCAGATAGGGAAACTAAACATGAAGATATCCACCTATGTGTCCCATAATTGCTACATTACACCCTTCCATGAAGGAAAGTACACAGCATCTAACCTTCCTTGTTTGTCCACATTCAGCACCCATAGTGGAAGGTAAGCTTTCCAAAATAATAATAAAAATAGCATAAGATAAATGCAAAAGGAAGAATGGCATGTTCTTCACAATCTACTCCCTTGTACATCCTATCAATGCTCCACAATGAACATCATAGATAAAATCACTTCCAAATCACAGGACTAGCAACATCAAAAAATTTGCACACACACCCTAGCCACCTCAAGATCAAAGAAATCTTAAAAACAAGATTCATAATTCTTAAGTAAAAGTCGAAAAAGGAGATACAAACCAAAATAAAAGTGAACAAGAGTCAAGTAAATATCTCACATAAGAAATTGGTGGCTTGATGGTCACAAAGAACATAAAATTTCAAGCTAGTCCTTCATCACATCCAAGTTCATGAAACCGAACATAATTAAATGAAACCCAATTCACTTAAAGCACAATGACTCTCACTAGTCACCAAGAGGGAGTAGATGTTTTAACGAAACCGTGCGTCCAATGATCGCTAATAACATAACCAGACTTCTCATGCATCACATGCAATTTGTCTTGATAATCACACATTTCTAAATGCATAATGGAACATACAATATTTTTGCATATGAAATCCATCTTCTTCCTACTTAGCATTTTAAGTTACTCAATGAAACTCATGAACCTGGCATAAAATAGAAATAAATTCTTGCACCACATGTGCGTCACATGTAATTTACATAATAAAAAGATATTTTGCATTGCTATCACAAGCTGAATCTTCATTTGGTAGGCTCTCATAGCCTAGTGTAAAAGGCAACCATCCTTTGACTATCTCAATGGTTCAATTTTAGTACACTCATTATATCATCACATGGTTTAAAATACATATAATCATAGAGATATGAGGTATGCAATTTACCAGTCATTCCATAAACTTTCCATTTTGACAATCTTTTAAGGAATAAAATTTTAAACTCACAATCATGACATGCATAAAGAACATCAAATCCTTCTATGTCTAATGTAATCATAGCTAAGAGATGCATTATGTAACCCATGTCATCAACTCATACTATATAAAGTAAACAAGTTGACTTACAGTTGTATGTCTAGCATAGTGAACTCAAGGCCCAAGTGTGGAACCAAGAGCTCTGATACCATATGTAATGACTGCCCCTGCAAAACCAATGCCACATCAGCCATCTCCATAAATTGCGGAAAAATCAATGAGAGTCCAAAGACTTTTAATTATTGACTAGTCAACAATAGTTGATTAACTATCATTAACTTTAAATAAAATGATATATATATATATTTATATATATATATATATGATTAAATTTAAAAGAAACCATAAATTCGTTACCAGATTACCAATACCAGATACCAGATACCAGGTGGTATAACCATGATGACCAAGTTGAAAAGAGCTCCAGAACCTGTCTAAGAACACAAGGGCGAGAATATTGTAGGAGTGCTTTTCCACCATACCACGAAGCTGTTAAGCTTCTCCAAAATTTTTCCTGACATGAAAGATACCCAGCCCGACAACGAGATAGTCTAAACAAGTAAAGCTTAGAGGAGTAATGGAATCGTGTCGTTGAAATAAAATCAATGTCTAAACACCATTCATGTAATGATCCCATCTTTTAGCAGTTGACCAAGTGTGTGTGCGTTAGCCTTGTTCTACATGGTCCCGAGGGCTAACGAAGGGTTTAATGGGATCCTGGAGTGTTTTGGCCTAGTCATTTCCAGTTTGGGCCAAAATGAAGTTGATTTACTCAGTTTCAGGCATACTTACTATTTTTAGTAAGTCGGCAGGACACAGTGCAGGTCAATTTTGGTGATTGGATTCGATACTCCTCGATGAGAGCTTTCCAATGAGCTATCACTCGCATTATTCGGAGTCCGATTGCTAATACATTTTAATGCCTGAAGTTTTATTAAAGTATCGTCTAATTTAATTATAAAATATTAAAGTGTTACTTTAATATTTATTTTATGGTGATGTGTACCCAAGGGAGACATAAGGGGTATTTTAATATATGTTTTATATTACACATCTTTTATCCCACATTGCCCATATGAGTTGAGGGGACCCGTGGGAATAGAATAAAAGGAAGCATTTGTGGCTTCATTAGACAGGTTGAATATGAGAAGAAATTGGTGTGTGAGTTGTAGCTTTGTTTTCGGCATTTGAGGACGTCTATCCTCTCTTGTAACATTCTAGACGTCATTCCCTTGGGGTTTGGCCTTTGGAATTCTTTCTTATTGGCTTCATTATCAGGCAGTTTAGTTGCATTTCCGGCTATAGGCAGATTTGATATTTTGCTCATATCTTCTTCACTACTTGTCCGACGCTTATGCCGCTTGGAGGGAATGGTATTATGAAGGTAGTGGACTGATTGGAGGACAAAGTATTGTAGCAGCAAGTTCGTAAGCATGGGCTGGAGTATTATGACAATATTGCTGAAGTAATTAGTGAGTTGATAAATCTGCTATGTATTTGATTTTATGAATTCTGAAAATAACATTTTATTAGCAGCAGTTCATTTCCACTTTGCATATCATTGTAGTTGCTTTCTTGTTTATGTTGTATGATACCAATTCCATGCACGAAACACAACAAACAATAAATGTTTGATTTCCGGAATTATAAGGGGTTTAAAACATTAAACGGAGAAATAAGAAGTTGAATGCAAACTGTTTGACATAATTCCTTTCAGCAATTTGGTTTAGTTTTTTGGGACATCCAGGGGTGCCCATTACAATTCACTAACAACATGGATATCTACATTAGTGTATGAAAGAAAGTCATTAATATTTCTTAATCAACATGTACAGATCTGTTTTCTGTCACATTTGTGTTTCCACTATGGATTATCAACATATATGCATCAATTCAAAGTAAATGTAACACTTAATGCATTCATTTTAATCTATGCCATTAAGTACAGTGTTAACAAGTCGTTAAAGTGCAAATAACAAGGAGATGTTATCAAAATTCCTCATGCTTCTCATGATATTCTTGAGAAATAAATAACAAAGATTCATATCATTCCTTCCTAACTTTAGATGAAAACATACTTCAAACTCCTAAATCATTAAGAGCTTTCATCCATAGCAATATTCCAAAGTAAACCAACTATAAACACACCACACAAAAGAAAACTAAAGAACATAGCTTAGTTTGCAATCTCTAAAGTCATAAAGGGTGTAGACTATCCCATACAATGTTTCTGATGAAATTGGCACAGCTTAAGGAAAGTTACACCTATTGAGACTTGGTCTAAGGAAGCCAATTTTATGGTCCAACTCAAAACAAAACTTGGACAAAAGTATGGAAAGCAGTGCGATGAAAGACTTATCACTAAAGTTCTGCAGATTTGCAAACAAGAAAGGTGCAGAACCAGTAGAAAGAGCTTCTCGTGCATTTTATATAGCACAAGACACATTTAAACAATCAGGCACAATATTTATAACAGTAACTTGAGACAGCTTTAGGCACTTCTCAATAGGTCAAAACCTAGGTAATTAATCTATCTCCTCGTCCACTAAAGATCTTTACAGGTTTCATTCTCCTGCAACGCCACTCATGTGAATTAACTAGGAACGAAGTGCATTTCTAGGGACGGCTTTGATCCAGATCTGGTTATCATCTCCCTCAAGACGACTCTAAGGGGTTCCAAGATTATAGTAGATACTTCACTCAAAATGAGAGGTCCTTCCACTTTCTATTCAGATTTGTAACCGTTTTATTTCTACTCAAATTTGTAACGGATTCCTTTATTTTTAAACAGAGCTCTTGTGTGAAAAATCGGGTCTACTACTCTTAGCGCAGACTAAAATCGTTGAAAATAAGTGAAAGATGGAAATCTAAGCTATTGGGTTTGACATGGCCCTTTAGATAAGAGTAATCTGCTTTCTACCCATATCTAAATATTACAAGGAAGAACAAGATTTCACACGTTCCCAAAAAAAATGCTAGAACATACAATTGTTCTATGTAACTAACAGACTTTTGTTTTTCTACAGCTAAGATGTATTTCTAGATTTTTGACAGATTCAAGGCTCAAACTTGACTAATACTCATGAACTTAAGTAGAGACGATGATGGAAATCTTTGCTAAATGGTGTTCCAATAATAATCACAAGCATTCTCTAAATTATATGTATTTATGGGTTATGAATGGAGATCAATAACAGGTTTTAACGGTATTGAAACCTATAATAATTTCAACAAAGACCAAAAAAATGAATTACAGTTTGGTTTAAAAGACCAATCGATTAGCTAGAACAAAGCAATCGATAAGTCTATCAAACTTTTAAGATATTCTTTTACTTTTCTAAGCTAGAAGAATTAGTGAGGAACCTGGAGAAGACATCTATTATAGTCCAAGACCTTCCTGCATTTCCAACTACTGCTCGTTCTCCTCCATCGTGCTGCCCTCCCCACTGAGTTTTAAAGATGTCGGTTGCTGCCTTTGCTTCTGCTCCTTCCTGTCGGCCGTGTATCCCTCTTTGGATTAAACAATCCCCCCGCGAGAGAAGAGCAGGTTGAACTATATGGATGCATTCATTTATAGGCAATTCGCGGCATTCTGTTTTGATCTGGGCGATGAGTGGTCGGGCTTTGAGGGTTTCGAACGCATGCCTATCTTGGATTTTAACTTTTAAATGCCTTATTATTATGATTTGTTTCTTTTAAGCTCTCTGTCCCGATGGAAAACCGTTTTCTAAACTTGAAGCATGAAATTAATAAAAGAACAAATTTTGGTAGGTTTGTTACCCAAATATAATTAACCCCTCTTCATCAATAATCAGTTATACCAGTTGTAACTGTCTCCACCCAAAATTAATGTTTTTTTTTTTTCCAACTTCTCATAACGGTTCATTTAATAATAATAATACAACATAACTAATTTATGTGGCACAAAAACTATCCATTTCTATCGGGTTGTGGAGACATGGGTTATGACAAGCTGTCTGATTTAAAATTGTTGCAACTTCATAAAATAATGTTTATTTTATTTCATATGTTGCTTGAAGTAGGTGAGTATTTAATACTAAGTCTAGAAAAGTCTTGAAATTCTGTACATGCTCCTTCCAGATTTTTTATCTCCCTCTAAGCAGCTGTTCAGAAGTATGCTTCACTTATAAATGCCAGTCCATTGGCAGATGGATGTATGATGAAAAATTAGTGTAATACAAAATTAAATCTTGTATGATTTGCTATGTTCTGTCTACTCTGGTTAACTCTGTTTTATATTACGTGCTGCTGTTATAATCATTCCAATACAACTTTCTTTTGTTCATTCTTCTAAGGTCTGCGCTTTACAAAAAGTCTGTTTCGATGACAAAGTTGTTAATTAGAGCATATGATGGAAACGGTTATAAAGTGCCCAATCGTTTAATAACAACATTACTAAGTGACGTGTGCATTACTTGAATCCCTCGTCTCGATCAAATGGTCGTTGATTCATTTCTGTTTGAGATGATGGGCTCAAAGGGAAATAAAGATTTGCATTAGGTTGCAGCAGGCACTCTAAAATTAAAATAAGCAAACTGCTTCAAGATCCCACATTTTCTCTCTGAGCACATAACAAACGAATCCCTGTGTTTTCCTTCAGATGGCTCCCATAAATGTTTCACCATACTACTGGAATCAATTTTCTGTGAAAAAAGAAAAGGTTCTACGAAACGCCCTACCTGCGCTCCAGACTCTACAGAATAAACATTAAGCGACGGAATGAACATGCACCTTACATATTTTGCCATCTAATAAGCCCTCATTTGCTAAACAATTTCGTATTCTTCTGCAGTGGGTTATACCGTTATTGAAGGATTAAAGCATTTTGCACAAGTAGTAATATATGTTCAAAAGAAATTATATAAAAGACAGAGGAAGATAATTCAGCTCAAATAATTTATATTTGCTAGTAATTATTAAAGATCCCTATATCCACAAACTATAATAACTTTTAATTATTAAGTTGCAGACCGAGAAACAAATTGGAAAAAAATATATAGAAGCTTTCACCTAGTGAGCCACCGACCTAACCCAGGAGGCGGGCTTAACAATAACGAATGAAAAACATGAACTACATTTATTCGGAAATCACTCAATTAAAGAAAGTGGACAGCAGAAATGGGAAGGAGTAAGAACGATGAAGTTCAAGAAGACTTTGGGTTGCAAGTGATAAACAAGCAGAGCACTTGCGACATTGTCATCCAAAGTAGCAGCACGCCAGCAATAGAACCAGAAACCAGCCATGGCTTGGAAAAGTAAGCACTTATGAAATCACTCCACAGGATCTTGTACTTTCTCCCCATGTATTTATGCAACCCCATTCTCGCGTCATTAATTACTTTGCACCATTCATAAGGCATCATTTCTCAGCGTAGAGAGTTGAAGAGGTCCGCTACTAGCTGATTGCTTCCAAGAAAGTTGCGAATCACCTCTGCCTTCCTTAACACAGCAACGTCCTCCTCGTTGTCAATCAACTCTTCCATAAGTAGTACATATTGTGTCAATGGTCTTGGATAGTACCTCCCTCTTGTGGTCACTTCCATTGCAATTAAATTGTTCAATACTGAATATAACTGCTGAGTTACCATAATTTCTGGTAAGTAGAGCGTCGCTGTTTTCTCATCAAATCTTATCCATTTAATCACTGTACCCTTGTTTTCTGGTCGATTTTCAAAGGTCACTCTGTAAATGTTCACGCCTGCGCTATTGAGCTCAGAAGCTGTTGGCAGCTTTACTAAGTATAGCAGAATATTTTCGTCCGGGCTTGTATTCGAGGAGAGAAAGCCCAAACAATGTTTACACCAACGTCCACAAATGGTCTTCACTGAATCAGCTCCACTTTTAAACCAGATCTGCACACGATTGCGAGATGAAAAGAATGTTGGCTTAGTATTTCCAGTGCTTGTATTTGATGAAGGAAAGCACAAACACAGCTTACGGCAACGTCCAGAAATGGCCAGCTTCATCGAATCGATGCCCTTCTTGAAGTAAATCTGCATGCTGTTGCGCAAAGGCGGCATTCGATACGCTTCCTCAATTTTGCAGCTGTTAACATAACTGCCAACCAAACCGAAGTGGAGCATTTCGAGGACATGAGAACAATTTTTATCATAAGGTGGAGGCATGTACCACGTAAATATTCTGTGTCTGGTCAGGCACCTGAAGACGGTGTCCGCTAAGGCACTGGCTAAATAGCCGAATATATGCACCGGCTGTTAGCCATTAAAACGTACTTTTTTTTAATCTGTCTGACAGTCGTCTTGGTAAATGTACATTTACGCTGACAATCTTAATTTGAGTTTTCCTATAAGGTTATTTATAAGGTGTACCAAAATTATCATGTAAAAAATGTTAAAAATTTAAGAATATTCCTTTGATATTCAATTTGAGAATGGGCTAGTAGCATGTATACATAACAAGTAGGGTGCACACAAACGTACTTACTAGTCATCAATTTCAAAGTTAAAATAGAGATTAGAAAGAAAATAAAATTTATACATATATGTAGAGATAGACTATGTAGAAAGAGTTAAAGGGAATTTTAAAAATATTAATAATTATATTATTTAAAGAAATATATAAATAACAATAATATTTATATGAATGAACTATTTATTTCTACTAATTTATAAGTTGAAATATTTCATTTTCAAAATAAATTATTGATTACATAATTCAAATTATCAAAATACCTAGTAAATTTGAGAGGTAGTATTAGTTTTACAATTTGTAAAATGCTATTAAAAAAATTAGAGCAAAATTGTAAAATAATAGCTAGTAAAACAAAGTGTAAACTTAAAGAAACAAGTGCTAGTACTTGTTGTAATAAAAATTAATAGCTAGTACTTGTTGTAATAAAAATAATAGCTAGTACTTGTTGTAATAAAAATTAATTGATTAGATAAAATATAATTTAAAAAATAATTAATTAAGAATAACATTAATAACTATAAATTAAATATTAACAAAACAAAATAATTTATTCTAAAGTTATAAATATTGTAATAAAGTAATTAGAAATAATGACTAATCTATAATAATACAATACAAGTTATCTTGTTTTTTATTTTTTATTGAGAGAGAGAGAGAGAGATTTTATTCTAAAACATATTAAATTTTTTTCTAAAAAAATAATTAATTAAGAATAACATTAATAATGTAAATGTAAATAATAAATCAAATATTAAATATTAATAAAATAAAATATTTTACTCTAAAGTGATAACTAATTTATCTAATAAAATTTAATAAGTTTTTGAAATATAATATTTGATAATAATATATAAAGAATCAAATTTAATAATTTTAAATATTCTTAGTACAAAATAAATATTTCTCATATAACTTTACTCTTACATTTAAATTCTTAAATTACAAATATTTGATATTTACTTTTAATTCATTAATTCTTATTAAAATAGATTCTTATTTGTTATCAAAATTAAATTAATACAATTTACATCTTATAAGTTCTAGAAAATTGTTATTTATTATTATTTTTTAACTTCTTAATGGTTAAGTTTGTTTCTTTGGTTGAATTTATAAGTGCAAAGATTAAATTATATATATTAAAAACTTCAAGTATTGTAGTAATTATATATTTGTAGAATGAAATTATATTTTATCTACATAATCATCTATCATTTATTTTTATTATATTACATATGCATCTCCATTATTGCCGAAAAAATAGAATTATGGAGTATTTCCGCAAAAAGGGGTCTTATAAGACCAAATGAAATTGGCCAATGGAATTTGAGAAAAAATTTTTTGTCATATATAAAATTCATAAGTAAATAGGCAAACTTTTGAAAAATTGAAGTTATAGAAAAATAGTTAGCACTCATTGGTTGAAAAGAAATTCACCATTGTCATAATTGCGCAAAATGCAAGTACAACAAGTGCCACATAGTGGCATGTACTTGTCATGAGAATGTATTGTAATAGAAACAATATTTGATATTATAATAATGAATATGTATAGGAAATTGAAGTTTAAAAAGATTAGATATATAATACAATTTTTAATTTTTAATTATGTACTATAGAATATTTTAGTATTGTAATATGTATTATAAAATAATCTAATAGAAATTAACTTTGTATGTTGAATATCATTTTTACCATGCATTATGCATTATGTATAGTAAAATATTAAAGAAAATGTAATATATAACTTGCTAATTATTATTTTTCATCAACAATTAATAAAAAATAAAATTTAATGGTAATATTTTAAATTTTAAATGATAATTCAAATTTTAAATTAGGGGTGCTTGTATTTCAATATTACTATTATATTTTTTTTAAAATGAATATAAAATATAAAATTAGAAAAAAAAAAAAAAAAAACTATGAAATAAACATTTTTAAAAATTTACATTGTGTTTTCAAGAAGATTTTTATATATTAGAACAATAACTTACTTCACGGTCTTAATGTTTATTGGAAAAATAATAGAAGATATATTTTCATCTATTCGTTTCTTAATAGTAGTTTTAGTTTGTGAATGTAATAATTGTGTATATATCTATATTTATTTGTAAAATTCACGTCGTTAAAAAAGAAATATGGTGGGAGCTCCGAGAAAAAGGGTCTTATAAGAGAAAATGAATTCAACCAATTAGAATGGAGATAAATATTTTTTCATAATATATTATATTGATTAAAAATAGGAAAATTTATAAAAATTGAAACGAGGTAAAAATGCTTAATACATTCAAAACTAATTCACTAATGAGACATAGTGAATGCAATAGTACATTGCCTACGGCAAGTACAATAACATTTTACAATTGTCAAAAATAAACATCAATGTAAAACTATTATTAAATATATTTAGAATAAGAAATCAAAAACATTTAACTTTATATTTAAACTATATATAGATTGTGATAACTAATTTTGATTACACATTTGGTTTTGTCAAAGAAAGTAGTTGTGTGAGGTGTAAGATAAAATGATTTTTTTTTTGAAAAATTTAATTAATGTATTCATTAATACATGATATTGCATGATAGAGTTGTTGAAAATATTGTATTTTTGTTCTTGAAAATTGAATTTTTTCATTACCAAAATTAATATGGTCCAATAAAATGAATGAAAAATGTGATTTTTATTTATTTTATTTTTTTAAAATGAAAAATGTGATTTATAAAATAATGAAAAATTAGAAAAGAATATTAAAATTTGAAATTCCTTTTAATAATTTAAAGTCTATAAGTTAAAGCTAGGAATAAATTATATTCTTATCCATTTTTATTGGGTAACCAATTTTTTCAATTATAATGTCTAAAACAAAATTAAACGTGAAAAAGTTCCACAATGGTAGTATTATTTCAAGGTAAGACTTAAGTTCATTGTCAAAATGATAACAATGTTAGATGACTTGTTAGGGTTCATCTTATGTCTTGTCTCAACTTTATAAATTTCTATTTTTTATCAAAGAAAAATATATATTATATTGTTTAACAAAAAATTAATATGTAAATAGGAAAGAGCCTAAAAGGCATCGATAAATTGAGAGTCTCTCATCTACTCATCTACGTGAAATTAACACATAACAATAATTAATCTTCATAATAATAAATAGTCCCGATTTAGACCAATTACTTATAATAATAAAATTAATATGTCAATATATTATATTTAACTAAAAAGTAACATTTAATTACACAATATTTATATCGCATGTATATTTAGTGAATTTAAAGATAATTATCTTGTGAGATTTAGGTCGATTATGTAGACAACTGATTTTATAAATAGATCATGATGACATTTTCTATTCTTCTAATGTTTTCATAGATTCATTAGATACCATATGTTTAGAATTGAAATCTTGTTATTAACTTTTATTTTGGTGAGATTCAAGATTTAAATATGATATTTAATTAGTTTTTTCCAATTTTATTAGAACAACAAACTTTTACATTATTTTGAATAGATTTAACCATTTTTCACATATATAACCATTGATATTTTAGATTTTCTAATTATATTGTACATAAATTGTAATTAAATTGATAAGACACCTAACAAGAAAATGGTTTCCAAATAAATTATAGTATAAAAATATTTAAAAATCAAGCATCCAAAGAATAAATAATATAATTAAGTAAAAGACATTTCATTATACTACATATGATTTGAATATGAAGCAAAACACGTCTAGGTATTGAATTTTCACTCTAGAGAAAAATCCTTACGACCTTGTTTGGTTGCTGGAAGATGAGGGCCAAAACCAGGTTATCAGGGGTAAAACCAGGTTTTGCAAAAAAACTTTGGTGTTTGGTTGGTTAAAATTATAACCTGGTTTTCAATTTCATCTTCCAATTTTGGTCAAAAATTGGAAGAAGTTTCTTCCAACAAAAAGGTGGAATTCGAAATTAAAACCAAGTTTTGAATTTTATGACATTTTTTTTAATAATATTGTGGGGTCCACGGTATATTCATCTTCCGTGTCAACCAAATGGACCATTGGCTTTCCAAACCACAAAACCAGATTTTTGAAAACCTGGTTATAAGATAACCTGGTTATGACACAAATTTATCTTCCCCAACCAAACGGGACCTACATGCTTTGATAAAGAAATGCTATCAAACTCATCATATAGACATTTGTGCTTGTCTTCACGTTTTCCTGAATTGCGGGTTCCCACGTAAAGATGTATATAAATTATTTCATGGGAAAATCCAATTTGTTACGGCTACAACTTTTGGTCTCACATAGTAACATACTATTCAAATTCATTACCATTGTACTTCTGGAAAAAAATAGCTAGAGTCCTACTTTTAAATGGAAATGATGCAATATTTAAATTCTCAATAGTTATTGCTAAGGTCTTAGTTAGTCCCTTCAGGGAACTATTTGTTTTATTTTGGCCACCCTCTATTAATTTTTTTTTGAACAAGCTAGACGATATTGTAAAGTTATTAAAAAATTCTATTTATTGAATCAATCATAGTTACTATAGTTAGTAAATGTATAAGAAATATGAAATGCATAAATAAAATAGAATCAAATTTATATTAAAATTTTCAAAAGATTCAATCTAAATTTTTAATAAGATGAAAAAATATTTTAAAATGAAGAAGTTCATTGATATTTGTAAAAATTATTTTAAAAAGTAATATAATGTAATTTGCATCTCTAATTATATTTTCTATTTCACTCAATAATAAATAATTAAAATTACTTATCAATTTCATTTCTTAATGTAAATGTTTGAATTATAAATGAAGAAAAACAGATATATTTAGATAATAAAATATATATATCATTATATAATAATTATAATTAGAAGTTAGAATTTTAATAAAAAAATGTATTATATAATGCATTATAGTATTATGTTATGAAGTCAAATATGTACATTAGTATATAAATTTATTATTTTATAACAAAAAAAAATGTAAAAACTAAGCACAACAAAAATATTTTGAATTAAAAAATTATCTAATACATATGTAATATATATGTTTTAACAATACAAATATTCATATAATAAAATTATTAATAAAAAACTATTTTATAGTCTAATCTTATGATATGAGAAATTATTACACTTAATATTTCTCTATTGTCATGACTATTATTAGTTGATTGATAACCAAGTCATGTGATAAAGTTTATGGTATTTTAAGTGGACCGATAGAGCTAAATTTTTAGATGGCACCTCCCAAAACATAGAAATATAAAATAACAATTCAACGCCATCCGCAGACATGGCAAAATCTCGCTGATGGAAACAAGTTTTAAATAGCTCCAGGAGTAATCGATTAAGTTGCTTCTACTGATGCCCACAGTCGTGGTCTTTTCGGAGACAATTGTTTGAAAGGTGAGCCCATTCCTTAAATGTTGGCGGCAATGTCCAAGAAGGTAGTTATGATTGCAATCAATATTTAGTGAGGAGAAGTATTGAATTTTGACAGTATTAATTGTATTCTTATCTATCTATATTTTCTCACATTTTTCAAATTAAAATATAGAAAATAGGCTCAAGAAAATAGTCATTAGCCAATCAAAAAAAGGAATTTTGGTTTTCATAAACAAATTAAAAAATATACAGACAGATAACTTTAGAAATAACAATAATTGTTCACTAAAAATTAATAGATGAAGGTAAAAAGAAAACAATAGTTTCCTGCCTTTTAAAGGTAGGGACTAATAATTTTCATTTATTGCATGTCAGAAAGGAATAGAAAATCTGTGAGTAAAAAGTTGTCATTCACACTATACTTTGTCAGTTTTCAAGCAATGATTAAATGCCATACATCAATCAATGCCTGTCCTTTTTGTAAAAAAATCTAAGTGAAAGGATTGTCTTTGTTCAATAGTTTTTATTATTAATTTATTATACACTTGTCTATTTAAAAATTTTAAAAACATTGTTTATATATTATATACTAATTCTAAATTCTTCATTGGTTGATACTAATTTCTTAGGGATTTTGGGTATTTTAAATTTAAATTAAAAAAGAAAAAATCACGAAAGATACAATTGTGGTACACATGAATTAAATGTGTTTGACAACTGCAAAAAGAAGTGATAGGAGCGAAATAAATGGTCGCATCTCACTAAGATTCCTTTGAATTTCATGCCAAAGATGGATGAAGCGACTTCAGGCGATGATGTTGAATTAGACTCCACAGATACTGAGATAAGTCTCTTTGCTTTTCCTTTCATTTCCATGACAAGACCCTCTCATTTGCACATGCACCTTCTCTCAAACCCTTATGTTCCTAGTATCTACTCCTATGCTTGTAAAATGATCTAAAATTTGAAACCCTAAATTTCAGTTTTTATAAATGTTAAAATGTACGCTTGGGTTTTTGTACATTAGAAACAAAAGAAAGAATCTGCGGACAATCTAGCCATTTTAACATCCAATTTTGACAGATTTATGTTGGACAGTGGCATTTGTTGAGTGAATAGAAACTAGTGCAGCCTGCTTTATGTCCATTAATATCTTATAAAACAAAGGTTTGCTTGATTAGTTCCTCATTAAATAAAAAATAAAATTAGATTTGAAAAGCTTATAAATTCTTAATTTTAAAATTTTATCTTTAACTATAAATTTTAATTTTTTATTAGTTGTTAGTATTTTTTTCAAAATAAAATTCTAAATTTATTGCTTATGTTGTTTTGCATTAAAATTGTTATTTTTAACAAATAACAATATAATAGAGTGATTCTATTTGATTAAGAATTAAAAGTTTAAACAAGTATCTTAATATATTTTTGATTTTAACATATTATTTATTCACATTTTCTAGTTTTATATTTATCAATTGTAAATTACAAATATAAATTAATAATTCCTACTAATTTGTATTAATATATATATATATATATATTTAAAAATATCATTTCAATTTTTAATCTTATTCAAAATGTAGAAAGTGGTTATGCTTCAATGAGACTTTAATATATATAATTTACTTCTATTTTGATTTATAATTCATTTTATTTAGATAGCTTCTATTATCATATTGTCCAATATTTTTTACATTACCATCTAGTTTCTTTTTGAAATGTCTATTTTATTTCTCTATCTTATTACTACATAGCTCTATGTAACTTTTAGAAATTACAATTTTAAATATTAAGTCTAATTTTTTTCCCTAAAGGTAGGGACTCCAGCTCTCAAAAAGCTCTTGTTATTCTATAGATTATTTTTATTCAAATTTTAACTTATTTTGTGTTCTTAATTATTTCTATTAATAATTTTTAAATAATTGTTTTCATTATTAATGTAGTTTTTATTTTTAGTTAAAATTTAGGTATAAAGTAACTAAAATTAAAAATTGAAAAAATAAAATTTTAAATATATTGAATTTCATTTTTAATTTTTAAATAGATATCTTTAATATAGCATATTTAAGTATTTTTAATAATAGTTGATTTAGTTAAATTATTTTATAATTGATAGAATAAATGATATTTATATCATTTAAAATAATCTTGATTACTATTATTTTTAAAGTTCAATAAATTCAAATTGTTATTTTCAAATTGAAACATAAATTTATGTGTATTTAAAACAGTATCATTTATTGCTCAATATAACACTTTACAAAAATGTACAATATGTTTCTTTTAAAAACTAAATTGACCTTTATTGTTTTAAAGATTTAACAACCTTAAATCAAAATATAATCTTCTTTATAAAAAAACTTGGACAAATTTTCTTTTTACAATATGACATACATTTTAGTTTTCCAAATTTGAAATCTAAGTAATCTAGTATTGAAATTTTGACAAAGTAGCTCATGTTAACCAAAGAAACTTTTTCCTAGAGCTTACCCAAGGCAAGCTCTTGTTTATTTATGTTATTTAATAGATATCAAACTTTATAGATTTAGTTTAGGTTAGTTTTATTCAATGTGTATATTAAATTGAAATTTGAATATTAAGTGATGAATTAATGCATGACTCAAATGTACGTTTGATTTTTAAGTAAACACTATTACTTTCTGATCTGATGGATGAATCTAGACTAATTGCAGTATTGAATGCTTAAATAAAATCGAATTAGCAGAAGTCTTATTACATTTAACATAAATGAAATTAAGCATCACAAACTCAAAAGCTTGAGGTGAAATAAATAGAATTAAGAGAGAAGAAGAAGATAGAAAGTGCAAACAAAGTTTGATTTCAGAGTTTGCCACAAACGTGACTACGTCTCCGGGTTGGCTCCAATAGAGTACGACCGATCCAATTAATCTCTAGAAATCAATTACAAATATGCACCAAAGAAGACCATTTCTTTTAACACTTCGATAGCATAACAATGCTCTGAAGTACGAAAATGGCTCCAAAAAATCTCCTAGAAAAATCTCCCTATTCCTTTAAAAAAAACTTCACCAAGAGCAATTTCTCTCAAGTCTCCCTTAATTTCCCCTTTTTCTAAATGACATCCTACCCCCCTTTTTATACAAAATAATTTGCCTAAATTGGCTCAAAACCAATTAAGGGTATAAATTAAAACATCCCCTTTGAATAACCCCTTTTGCCATTTTTACGTTTTGACATTTATATAATTTTAGGGGTTAATGTTGTTAAAAATAACAACTAAATCTATTTTAAGGGGGCTTCGATGTTTGATACAGGTTAAATAACACATCTGCCATACATTTAACAAGCCACATTAGTGGTGTATTGGCACATACCTATTTTAGGGGTAGCCAGGTCAAGGGTTCAACTCCCACCTATGCATCTTTTCAAATGGCTTTGGTGGCATTCATAGTTTAAATAAAAAAATCTGCTACAAAATTGTTAAAAGCTCCATGTGGTCTAGTGGCAAGGAGGGAAAGTTGTCAATGGTTGGCTGGAGGTTCAAACCTCCTTAAAGAATATTTAAACCGCCAAATTTGAGCTTGAGGTGCCATGTGGCACTATTTTATTTGCTCTTATTTTTGACATGTGTCATCACTTGAGCTGCTAATATCATGATGACATCATAACTATTACATTTTGCCTCCAAAATTCAAACGGCCATAACTTTCACATATGAAGTCCGTTTTTTACAAAACGAACATCATTGGAAAGCTCTCATTAGGCTCTTCATTTTGAAATCCATTGTTGACCACTTTTGAGATGGTTTGATTTTTTTTTTATCTAGCCCTCTAGTTTGCCTGTTGACCAAAACTTTGACCAAGCATAACTTGCACGAACAAACTCCTTTTTGCTCCGTTCAAGTTGTGTTGGAATCATGATGCTGAGATCTTTTTGATGGTGCAAAAATCTAGAGATTTGAAGATACTCCAATTTTCATTGAAATTATCCAACGGATCGGGCCTCCCCACTAAAGACCTTTTGGACCTCCAAAAGTTACATTTACTCTAACACAAAGTGAGGACTTGGCCTCCCCACTTGTCCTATATCATCTGTACATTTGAATACTTGGCTCACAAGCACAATGAAGATTGCAACAACATTGTTGATCATAAATATTATTCTATTACTTCCATAAGCATCTACATCAACTATCGTAGCTACTAACCAACAAACATTAACTAGCATCAAGCTGAACAATAATGCAGAAATGAAAGAGAATAAATCAACAACATATCAATCCTTCACAACAACAACATTTTTACCCAAGGAACCATCAATACTTTCAATCATCAATCCCTCATGCTGTACTGCGGATGCATCCTGCAACATCTAACCTTGGTTAGCTACTCCAAGTTCAAGTGTAGAACCACCTGTACTAACAGACATAAGAGTTAACTCTTTACTTGCATTAATTACTCTCTTTAACTGCCTTGTGTTTGCAAAAGAATTATCAGTCTTAATCCTGTGAGAATGTACAACATACTAAATGCCATCTTTAAACAAGCGATAATGATTCTTCTCCCTGTAGAAATTTGTTTTTCTGTCATAAAGATAAGGGCTACCAAGCACTATCCCACAGATATCCAGTGGAACCACATCAAACTATACTTCATCCACAAATTTACTAGTGATTGCAAATCTTAGGGTGCATTGTCTTGTTACTTGCAACTTATCATTTTCAGAAATCCAAACTAGTGGATAAGGTTTCTTATGTAATGTGGTTTTCAATCCCAAGTTTCTCACAACACTTTCAGAAATCAAGTTCACTTGAGAACCACTATCTATGAGTGCATCAATTTTAGTGTTCTTAGCAACAACCCTTAAATGAAAAAGCTCATTCCTTTTCTTATCTTCAGAAAAATCATTTACTGTAGAAGTAGAAGCACAACTAGCAACATAAACACTAGAAATAGGAGCTTTACCTTTCAAACCCATAGCTGTTATCTTAGTCTCATCATCTGAATCTAAACCAAGATCCATAACAACATTTGCTGCTTTCTCCTTACCTTTCTGTTTCTGATCAAATTTCTGAGCCCACTTAGGCTTCAATTCTGGATGCAGCTTCCAACAATGTTCTTCATCATGACCCTTCTTATCACAATGAGTGCAAGATAGTTTCTCATCGTTCTTGACTGTAGTTGCCTTCTTTCCTTTCTCTATCTCTACATTCTTAGAAGATTTCTTTAAATCATTATCAAAGTTATCAATAAAAGATCATTTACCCCTTGACTCTAAGTGTGTAGCTTGAACCGACACTTCATCCAAATTACAAGGGTTCAATACCAAAATAGAATGTCTCGGGTAGGAATGAAGGCATCCTATGTACTTCAAAAAAGTATCCTGGGCGTACAAAGGAACATTCAAAGAAATAGCCCTTTTCCTAAATGCATGGGTGTACTCTTGGATAGTTTGGCCTTTCCCTTGCCTAAACAATTGCCAGTCCATCATTAACTGTTGCATATGTCCTAGGGGATAAAATTGCTTCTTAAGATCATTAACAAACTCTGCCCAAGTTAAACTGAGTCTACCATGCCGTAAAACTTCTGCCGTAGTCTTACTCTCCCACAAGGTTAAAGTTGTACCTCCTAACCAAAGAGTAGCTAATTGAATCCTATCAACATCATCTAATAGGTTTTGGACTCTACAGTAGACTTCTACTTGCTGAATCCAATCATCCATTTTTTTAGCATTAAGTTCACCACAATACTTAGGCAAGTCAAATTTTACATCCAATTTGATCTTAGGCTTATACCCACTCTTGAAAGGATTAGAAGAAGTAGAATGAGGAGAAGATGGAGAAGAAGGATAAGATGAAGAAGATGACAAAGATGAGGATAGATGTTTAGGAGGGTCACTACCACCTCCTACTCCTTTGGCTTTGTCATCCTTTAATGAGGATTTTGCTTCCTCCTTCATCTTAGCCTTATTTTCTTTTCTCAATTGTCGTTCGTGTCTCTCTTGGAGAAGAATGTCCACCTTAGCCTTCATCTCAAGGAATGCTCTTCGAAATTCTTGCTCACTGATCTCATCGGGAACCTCCATTCTAAAAACAGACATCTTTGAAAAAAAATTTCGCTTCCAGATCTCAAGATTAAATTCTTCAAGCTTGCATTTGCCCTTCTGAATCTTGGATCTTGTTAGCATTCAAGAAAACAACTACAATAATAGTCAACTGAGCTCTGATACCACTTGATTTGATGGACAGATCTAGACTAATTGCAGTATTGAATGCTTAAATAAAATTGAATTAGTGGAAGTCTTAATATATTTAACATAAATAAAATTAAGCATCACAAACCCAAAAGCTTGAGGTAAAATAAACAGAATTGAGAGAGAAGAAGAAGATAGAAAGTGCAAACAAAGTTTGATTTCGAAGTTCGCCACAAACGTGACTATGTCTCCGAGTCGGCTCCAATAGAGTACGACCGATCCGATTAATCTCCAAAAATCAATTACAAATATGCACCAAAGAAGACCATTTCATCTAGCACTTTGATAGCATAACAATACTCTGAATTACGAAAAATGGCTCCAAAAAATATCCTAGAAAAATCTCCCTATTCCTTTAAAAAAAACTTCACCAAGAGCAATTTCTCTCAAGTCTCCCTTAATTTCCCCTTTTTCCAAATGACATCCTACCCCCCATTTCAAAATAATTTGCCTAAATTGGCTCAAAACCAATTAAGGGTATAAAACAAAACATCCCCTTCAAATAACCCCCTTTGCCATTTTCACATTTTGGCATTTATATAATTTTAGGGGTTAATGTTGTTAAAAATAACAAATAAATCTATTTTAAGGGGGCTTTGCTATTTGATACAGGTTAAATAACACATCTGCCATGCATTTAACAAGCCACATCAGTGGTGTATTGGCACATACCTATTTTAGGGGCGGCCAGGTCAAGGGTTCAACTCGTAGCTATGCATCTTTTCAAATGGCTTTGGCGGCATTCATAGTTTAAATAAAAGATTTGCTACAAAATTGTTAAAAGCTCTACATGGTCTAGTGGCAAGGAGAGAAAGTGGTAAATGGGAGGTTGGAGGTTCAAAGCTCCTCAACAAGTTTTTAAACCACCAAATTTGAGCTTGAGGTGCCATGTGGCACTATTTTATTTGCTCATATTTTTGACATGTGTCATCACTTGAGCTGCTGATATTATAATAATGTTATCACTATTACATTTTGCCTCCAAAATTCAAACGGCCATAACTTTCACATACGAAGTCCATTTTTTATGAAACGAACGCCATTCGAAAGCTCTCATCAGGCTCTTCATTTTGAAATCCATTGTTGACCACTTTTGAGATGGTTTGATTTTACCCTTTATCTAGCCCTTTGGTCTACCTATTGACCAAAACTTTGACCAAGCGTAACTTGCACGAATGGACTCCTTTTTGCTCCGTTCAAGTTGCGTTGGAATCAGGATGCTGAGATCTTTTTGATGGTGCAAAAATCTAGAGATTTGATGTCACTTCAATTTTCACTGAAATTATCCACTGGATCACTTTCATAGCTATATATGTACAAATTCATGAAATACATTTTTTTTTATTGGTCAATTATCTTGAAGAACTTTGTAATTTGTATATATATTTTTAATATTTTCATATATATATATATATATATATATAAACAAAACTATTAGTGTCTTTCCTTATAGAGTATAATTTAATTTTCATTTATTTCAAACAATTTTTTTTAAAAAATTTATTGACTCATTTTAATTATGAATATTGCATTTATGACATGATAGTTAGCAAATAAGAAGTGGTATATCTACTTAAAGAGCCCCCATTCCAATGCATGTACTCATTTTACTAAAATGTGCAAAAAATGTTGCCAATGGATATTGAATTTATATGTTATGATATTGTGATATTGCTATCAGGATTTAACTATGTGATTTTGAGTAAAAATCATTGACGCATATTTCATGAGTAGTGATTCAACATGAATCCATCTCTCATGAGAATAAATGGAACACTTAGAACTCATTGGATCTAGGTGATGGTCATAGGGGTGAAGCATCAGGACTTCTTGGGAGGTCAACCATCCCAGTACTACTCCAGCCTGAGCACACTTAACTACGAAGTTTCCTCCATGATTAAACCCAAAGATTGCAACCCAATTTTCAAAACCTTCACCAAGTTTTGTGCCTTATGAACCATTCATTAGAAAGCCCCTTAAGCTCATTAATTGATAGTAGGAGATAATTTCCATAGCAAGTCAAATTGTGGTATTGCTATCAGGATTTAACAGTGTGATTTTGAGTCAAACTCATTGACTCATGTTTCATGTGTAGTGCTTCAACATGAATCCATCTATTTTGAGAATAAATGGAACACTTAGCACTCATTATATCTAGGTGATGCTTACAGGGGTGAAGCATCGGGACTTCTTGTGAGGTCACCCATCCCAGTACTACTCCAACTTGAGTGCAGTTAACTAAGAAGTTTCCTCCATAGTTAAACCCAAAGCTTGCAACCCCATTTACAAAACCTTAACCAAGTTTTGTGCCTTATGAACCATTCATTAGAAAGCCCCTTAAGGTCATCAATTGATAAGTAGGAGATAATTCCCATAAACAGTCAAATTGTGATATTGCTATTAGAATTTAACTATGTGATTTTTAGTCAAACTCATTGACCCATGTTTCATAAGTAGTGATTAAACATAAATCCATCTCTCATGAGAATAAATGGAACACTTAGCACTCATTGGATCTAGGTGATGCTCACAGTGGTGAAGCACTTGGACTTCCCTAGAGGTCACCCATCCTAGTACTATGATATTTTCTCATTTTTGCCCACTAAAACCAAGTGAAAAAAAAACACTTTGAAATCCTCAAAACTAATTTTTACATAGTTGATAATCTTGTAAGATGTGAGTATAATGTCTGTAGCATATCTTCTTTTCTTTGACTACGAAATAAGTTATAAAAACCCCCTTCTTCATTGTACCTTATATGATGAAATATTTGAGGTTTGGTTCTCCTTTTTAATTTTAAGGTTTCTTAGTTTGAAAATTTTCATTCTAGAATATCTCAAGATAAATGATTCATATGGGATAGAATGGTTATGTTGATATTTTTATATTTTATAAATGGCGCTATTGTATTGTTGATGAAAAACATTTTCTTATAAAAAAATTCATATAAAGTAAAATAGTTGGTGGAATAATTACATCTTTACTATCTTATATGAAAAAAATTATGAAAATTTGTTTGGAGTGGCATTTTAGTTTGGTGAGATTTAGGTTTTCTCTCAAAATAATTGTATATGGGTTATTTTTCATTTTGGATTACCCATCTAAGGTAAAGGAAGGTTTAATATTGAGACCATCTAATGATTTCACTCTAAATATTATTTTGAATAGCATTCCTTGTTTGTCTATATTGTCAATGTCAATGATATCCTTGTGTAGCATATGTCCTTGTGATTTGTGTATAGCAATAGCCCATGACATGGTGAGTGGCAAGTATCTTCAATTGTCTAATAGTATAGGTAGCCCAATATAATTTTTAAGAAAATGTGCAACAACCTACATGGGGGCATCTACTGTCTCAGAACTTGGCCCAATATAATTAGAAAAATGTGCAACGACTTACAGGGGTACCTTACTTGACCCCTTTCGACCTATTATATGACAACATATTTTTCTAGGGGAACTAGGACCCCTAGGGACACATATCATGGGTTTGAATGGGTCAAATGTGGTCATGGGGTGCCTATGATCCTTTTAGACCTATTAAATTAAAACATATGTTCCTAGGAACATATATCATGGGTTTGAATGAGTCAAAATAGGTCATAGATTATCCTATGACCACTTTTTACCCATTATATGATAACATATTGATGAGGACACAACCCCAAACAAAATGTACACAATGGGGAAAGGAGAATTTCATTATCAAATATGATATGCTATTACATTCAGTATGGAAAAAATAAACTCAACTACATGCCCTATAGGCTTACAATGTTATCGGGTTTTGGAGAAAAACCCTTCTTATAGTACTTTCTCCCAAACTCCACAAAAACTACCTTTACAATGCAAGAAATGACCTTAAGTAACCTGAATTAAGTTTAAGGTTAGGAATACATTTTAGAATATGTCTTTTGGCATCCACTACCAAAGTAGAAGGTTCTAAAAGATATGTCATAAGTCAATGCAAAATTACAAAAATCTAGAAATGGTAGTCCAACTTCTAAGAGGCACAACTTTTGATCCAAGACTCTAACTAATGAACTTTTTACATTTTTGGATGGCTCTACAAGTGCTCTATAGCCTTGTGGACCAACTTTGTTTATCCTACAATTTTTGGACCCACATGAGATCATTTAGCACCTCAAATTTGGCTTTGAAATATTCCTAGGGGGTCTCCAAGCAACTTAAAATTGCAATAACTATCAAACCATTAGGCCTTTTGACTTGAATCTTTTCTCTAGAATGCTTTAAATTACAAGTACAATCATCCCTCCAACCTACACCTTCTAACTGATTGTAATTATGGTTCAATTAGAAAAGAACCTATATTCTACACTAGCACATATCTCAAGGTGCTAAAAAACACTAACCCATAAAATGAATAGTGGAACTATGAGAGTTGGAATATATTTTTTGCCCAAATGGGTATGTATAAATACAAACACATTAAACATAAAATATCACTAAGCATATCTTTGGGTGATATAGGATTGCCCTTACACCACTGGATGCTCCTACATCAGACACCGAGGATAAATTGAAAAGTGACCCTGTCACTTTATAAAGATGGTAGAGGAAAACCCAAATGGGAAACATCCATCTTGGAAATCTAAGTCAAATATTCCAGTGGTAGTCCCTTCCACCTCACTAGGTACTTCTCATCCTACATGTTTTTGGTACTCCAGCCCACACCAATATCCAAAATTTATTCAATCTCTTCCTTCTTAGAAGTAAGAATGAGACATGACTCTAGCATCAACTCCTCCTTTGCACCATCATTTGATATTTTGTTAAGTCTATAATATTGAAAAAAGGGAAATTTGGATCCCATCTGGCAATTCCACTTCATATGCATTTCCTGAATCATTTTTCTTCAATATCTTGCAAGGACCAAATTTCTTCATCTTCAGCTTGTTGTAGGTGCCTACTGGAAATCATTCCTTCCTCAAGTACACCATAACCAAATCGCCAACTTGGAACTTCTTATATCTCCTCTTTTGATCCACTTTAGCCTTATACTACAGGTTCATCTTGGTAATATGTATTCATACCTCCTCATGCAAGTTTTTGACATGTTCAACAAAGTCTTTTACCTTAGTATTAGTCCTCTCTCCTTGCTCCATCTTCCTCAACTTTGGTGCAGTCCTTGGACTACTCCCATATACAATTTGGAATGGTGATCTAATAGTACTCCCTTTCACAGAATTATTGTAAGAAAATTTCACTTGTGGTAAAATCAAATCCCATCCCTTGGGCCTATATCCTACTAAACACCTCGATGAATTACCTAGACTTCTATTCACCACTTTTCTTTGTCCATTGGTCTATGGACGATGTGCAGAACTGAGCTTCAATTTTGTCTTCAACTTATTCCTTAAAGTCCACTAGAAATACCCAAAAAAATTAGTATCTCTATTAGAAACAATACTTTTTGGGAGACCATGTAGCCTTGCTGCCTCTCTAAAAAAAATCTACAATGTGCACTACATCATCAGTCTTGTGGCATGGAATAAAATGTGCCATCTCAGAGAACCAATAAACCACCACAAATACTAAGTCACTACCCCTTCATGTCCTCGACAATCCAATAACAAAATCCATACTTATGTCCTCCCAAGGCTTGGATGGAACAGGCAATGGCTGATAGAGTTTAGCATTTTGACTAACTCCTTTGTCTATCTGACATACTCAGTAACTCTGCACAAAATTCTTCACATCCTATGATGATTGAGGCAAAAAATAATGTTCACTAACAATGGCAATGGTCTTATCACAACCAAAGTGTCATGCCATCCCTCCACTATGTTTCTCCTTGATCAAGTTCTCCCTCATGGAACTCCTTGGAATATACAATTAGCTCCCCTTGAGGAACATACCATCCTAGATCATGTAACCAGACACTTGGTCTTGTCTAGGGTAACAAGTTCTTTACAAGCCTTCCAAGTCTCTGCAAAGTCAGGATCCTTAGGGTATAGATTCTTCAGTTCATCAAACCAAACCACTTCAACCTGCATTTCTATTAGAAACAATTATCTCCTACTTAATTCATCTGCAACCCTATTAGATCTTCCACTTCTATGTTTCAATACAAATGTATAGCTTTACATGAACTCTAACCATTTCAAATGTCTCTGATTCAAGTTACCTTGGCTATTGAGGTATGGTAATGCCTGATGTTCAGTATACAAGAAATATTCTTTTGGAAAAAAATAATGTCTCCATTTCTTTAAGGCCTAAACTATTGCAAAGAACTCCTGATCATAAAGAGAATACTTCTTCTTTGCATCATTTAGTTTTTCACTAAAATAGGCAATAGGCTTACCTTCTTAGCTCAACATAGCCCCAATAGCATTGCCACTAGCATCACAATCCATCTGGAACACTTTGTTAAAGTCAGGAAGTGTCAAAATGGATTGCTCTGCCACCTTCTTCAACAACTCAAACTCCTTGCATCTCCTGTAGCCAACTTGAACTCTTTTCTATCCCCTCTCATTGTTTTGATTAGGGGTGCACATATACTACTAAAATTCCTCGCGAACTTCAGGAAAAAACTAGCCAAACTATGGACTAGGACATTCCAAGATTATCTTCACCTTCTTTGGGTCCATTTTGAGACCTTTGACTGATACAACAAAATCCAAATAGACTAACTCCCTTTTGACAAAGCTACACTTCTTCAAATTAATCAACAATTTCTCTTCACTCAACCTCTCAAGGACATTATGGATATGGAAAAAATGTTCTTCCAAGGACTTATTGAAAATAAAAATATCATCCAAATAGACAATAACAAAATTTCTTTGAAATTTCTTTAGTACCTCATTCATAAACCACATAAAGGTGCCCAGTGTATTGGTTAGTCCAAAGGGCATGACTAACCAATCATATAGACCCTACTTGGTCTTCAACACAATCTTCCACTCATCCTACTCTCTTATTTGTATCTAGTGATAATAACTAATAATATCTATCTTTGTAAAGTATTGAGCTCCAATCAAGTAGTCCATAACATCATCCATCGTTGGCAAAGAAAATCAATACTTGATGGGTATCTTGTTTATAGCCCAAGAGTCTGTGCACATCCTCCACTCTCCATCCTTCTTTGGTGCCAATACTGTAGGTACTAAACATGGACTCAAACTCTCTCAAAGTAGACCTCTCCTTAAAAACTTCAAAACTTGTTTGTTCAGCTCTTCAGTCTCAGCAGGAGTCATCCTATGAGCAGCCATGTTAAGAAAACTAGCCCCAGAAACTAAATCTATTTGATGACTGATTTTCCTTATTGGTGGCAACCCTTCTAGGACATTATCAAATATAAAATTTCCATAGTCACTTAATAGACCTAAGACTTCAACAGAAACTTCAGTAATAGATTTCTTATTCTTTCTAGAAATTTAAGCATAACACATATGCTAATGTTTCATGCTATCTAAAAAATTTCTTCGATTAACAAGACATGCCCTAGCACTATTGCAAATCTTTTCACGCTCCTTTATCAAGGGCTTCAACTTGTGATAAACTCCATCCTACGTCGAAAGATATTTCTTTGCACAACCATCATTTATAGCATGCCTATCAAATTGTCATGGCCTTCCCAATAACTCCCAATCTTGAACTTTATGAAACATTATTCGCTAACTAGGACCTTATGATCATCTTGCACCCAAGAAATCTAATATAGATGGGGGTGTTTCTCCCTCTTCAACTTTAGCTTTGAGACCATCTCCTCTGACACCAAGTTATCAGTGCTCCCACCATCAATAATCACATCACAACATTTACCCTTACACTTGCACCTAGTACAAAACATAATCCTTCTTTATCCAATCTCAATCTTACTACTCACCAAAATCCTTTCATTAGCTAGAAATTTTTCTCTTTCTACATCCTTTCAATGTGATGACTTAGCATTATCATCCACATGAGTAACCCTTACTTGACCATCAACTCTCCTATCTATCCTTCCTTGGTGTTGAGGGCACTCATAGGCACAATGACCCTCTCCATTGCAATGAAAATAGGTTCCCTAAAAGCCTCCTTTTCCCAAACCTTGTCCATTTCCTCTACCTCTTCCTCTTTGGTTTCCAAATTTTTGATCATGGGAGCAATTAAAACCCTTATTCCTTTGGTTTCCACTAGTACCCACATGTTCATTTTTCTTTTTGTCCTCATTTCAGCTTCCAAATGACCTACGACCACCCCTTCCTCCTTGACCACACCCTCTTTGTCTTCATCAAACATTTTTTTAGCTTCTCCTCAAATCGCAAGGCAAACTAGTATGCCTCTTTAATATTGGTCATTCTAACAAAACTTAGGCGCTATTCTTTAATGCCTAGTCTTAATCCATTAAGGTAATGAAAAACCTTCTCCTTGTTTTCTTCTGCATGCTTCATCCAAATAGAGAATCGTTAAAACTCCTTTGTGTATTCCTTGATGAATTTTCCCAATTTCTTTAACCCTTGCATCTTCTTGAACAAATAAAGCTCGTAGTCAACAAGAATGAACTGCTTCTTTAGTTTGTCCACCATGCGATCCCATCTAATGATTTTCTCCTCCCCTCTTCTATTCCTTTCTAAAAGAATCTCTTCACACTATATTTTGGCATGGCCTTTCAATCTGGCCTTCACAAACTTAACCCTATTAGGGTCCTCTATATTCTCATATTCAAAATATTCCTCTAGCTCATTGATCAACTCAATCAAATCATTGGGGTTTAGATTTACTGAAAATATTCCAACTTCAAGTTTAGGTCTCTTGCCCAACTTCACACTGTCACAATTATGACAATTGTGTTGTAGGGCTAATGGCCATCCATCAAAGGGATCCATTGCAAGGGCAATGGTATTCTACAACAATGTTATGGGGGAAATGACTATCTGTCAGATTAGTCTATCTTAATTATGATGGGTATGTGACAACAATACTATGGGAGTGACAACTATCCATCAAAACAAGTCATCGGAATTGTGACAACTTGTTGAATCATTGAAAAAAGGGTGGTGGAAAATTTTGAATAAGTATTCCTAGATTCCCCATGAGGACATCACAAAGAGGCTCAAAGTCAGCTATGATGCACTAGAGAATCCATCTATTTTTGGTGACTCCAAAGACTCCCACATCATCTTGTAGCTTCTATCTTCTTATCTTTTCATTCTTTCTTTGTTTAAAGACATGTAAAGGCCCATGCACCCATTAATTTATAAAAATAAGGGTGGAGTCCTAGTTGGCACCTCTTAGAGGGTTAGTTTGTATATAATTATATTTGTTTTATTAGTTTTAAGCATATATTTGCATGAAGGGATCTCTCGCTGTTAACACAAATTGAGATGATGATTCCTTATAAATTCAGGAATGTAATATGTATTTGAGATCATTATTTTGATGCAATAATATATGCTATTGGTTCTCTCATTCTGAGTGTAGTTATTTTTTGTGATATGGAGCCTAATCATACTCAAACGTTTATTCAGTGCAATTTCCTTCAAAATTATTTCTATGAGGGTTTTGGGATAGCACCCCTAAAGAAAAAAATGACCTTATATTGTAAAAGGTCTCGACTACTATTTTTCTATTTTTCTAACCCTAATTTTGTAAGGGACAAAAAACTTGTATAAAAGGGCTTAGGGTTAGGGATTTCATAATGTAATGGTGATATTGTAGCTTCTTGCAGCAGTATTGAGCTATAGGGGCTTACAAATTGTAATAAGTTTGTAATCACTAGATCATTATAATATTGGACTTGTTGTTTGGTGGACATAGCCTTAGTATTGGGTGAGCTACATTAAATCTTTGTATCTTGAGTTCTCTTCTATGAGATACATTATTTTTTGATATTTGATATATTTGCATGTAACTATTATTCCTATCTATGGTTAATCCTATCAAGTGGTATTAGAGCAAGACTATTGTCATTTTTTATTTTGCTAGACCTTCATCAATTTTTTCTTTTAGTGATCCTCTACAAAAAAGTCTCAGAGTTGAGTGGGAGTCTCACAGTTGAGTGTGAGCAATGGAAGATGAGGGTAAGTTGAAGCTTGACAAGTTTAATGGGTAGAATTTTCAGTTATGAAAAATGAAAATAGAGGATTATCTCTTTCAAAAGGATTTAAGGAAATCATTGGACAATAGCAAGAATCTAAGAACTATGGAAAATGAGGACTGGGATATTTTAGATAGAAAGGCACTTGGAAGCATTCGACTATACCTAGCACCATCAGTGACATTTAACATTACAAAAGTGAAGACTACAGAAGAGTTGATGCAAACCTTGACAACATTGTATGAAAAGCCCTCCACTTTAAATAAGGTATTTCTCTTGAAGCATTTATTTAATATGAAGATGGAAGAACGTGGATCTATTGCAAATCATTTAAATGAGTTTAATACTATTACTATTCAGTTATCTTTTGTGGGTATTAATTTTGATTAAGAAATTAGGGCACTCTTGATTTTGTGTTTTTTTCCTGAAAGATGGAATGGCTTGGTAATGGCTATTAGTGATTCTATTTCTAGATCTAATACCCTAAAATATGATGATGTGATCTGTGTTATTTTGAGTGAGGAAACTCATAGGAAATCCTTGGGTGGATCTACATCAGGGAGTGCTTTGAAGGCACAAAGTAGAGACAGAACAACTAAGAGAGGAACTAATTCTGGATATTGTGGAAAATCAAGAGGAAAGTCAAAAGGGGAAGAGGCCTCAATCTAGAGGACCGAGAGATTGATGGTACTATGGGAAATTAGGGCATGAAAAGAAATATTGTTGGACTTGAAAGAATAATGAAGGAGATAAACCAAAAGAGAACAAGGAGGCAAATGTGGCAAGTAACAAATCTGAAGAGGATGATTTCCTTTTTTCTTTAGAAAATGTTAATGATTCATGGGTTTTAGATTCTAGTGCTTTATTTCACGCTATACTTAATAGAGGATATTTTATTGATTATATCCAAGGTGATTTTGGGCTTTTTTATTTGGGGGATAATAAACCTTGTCAGATTTTTGGAAAGATAAAAGTTAAGATTAAGTTGCAAAATGGGAATAATTGGCTACTACATGAGGTAAGACATGTTCCAAGGCTGAGTATGAATTTAATTTCAGTAGAGCAACTCGGTAATGAGGGTTGTGTAGTTACTTTTAATGATAAAAATTGGAATGTTTCAAAAGTTTCCCTTGTAGTAGCAAAGGTGTGAAAGTAGGCACCTTATATCTTTTTATAGGTTATATTATTCCTTCTACTTTGATTTTATCAAAGAAAAATGAATGTTCAGGAATAATTGTTGTAGTTGAGCAGGGAGAAAAAATAGTTGTCGTAGATTCTGATACAATGTTGTGGTATAACAGACTTGGCCACATAAGTGAGAAAGGTATGAAATTAATTCTCTCAAAGAAAGTTTTACCAAGTTTGAAATGAGTCAATATGGATTTCTATGAAAGTTGTATGTATGGAGAACAAAAGAGAGTTAGTATGAAAATTGAGAAATTAGAGCTTGTGCATACAGATGTATAGGGACCAACTCAGGTATCTTCTCTTGGTGGCTCTCATTATTATGTTACATTTATTGATGATGCAACTAGAAAAGCATTGGTTTATTTCATTAGACATAAATCTAATTTATTTAAAACTTTTAAGAAATGGAAATGCTTGGTTGAAAATGAGACTGGTAAAACATTAAAGTGACTCATATCTGATAATGGTGGTTACTATTGTAGTAAAGAATTTGAAGATTATTGCTCCACTAATGGTATTCATAGACAAAAACCTATTCCAAGGACTCCATATGAAAATTCAAGTGGTTGAATGCATGAATAAGACAATAATGGAGTGTACAAGGAGCATGAGGTTGCATGTTGGGTTGCCCTTAAACATGTGGGTTGAAGCTATCAATACTCTTGTATATTTAATTAATAGAGGTGTCTCTACTCCTTTGGGTTGTGGTACTCTAGAGGAAGCATGGACTAGTAAGAAAGTGAGTTATTATTATCTCGAAATCTTTTCTTGTGAAGAATTTGCACATGTTGATTCTAAAAATAGAACCAAGTTGAAAACTAAGTCAAAGAAATGTGTATTTATTGGATATGAAATTGATGAATTTGGTTATAGGCTTTTGGATTTTGAAAATCATAAAATTGTAAGAAGCAAGGATGTCATATTCAATGAGAAAGCTTTGTACAAAGACCCATTGTAGCAACATGAGAAGAAATAAAATAAATGATTATGTAGTGTTGGATAATACTCCAAAAGATGATGTTCTAGAAATTCCTCATCGTGCAACAAAAAATACCACACACCCCAGTGAATGTTATACTGTCAACAAGACTAAGTAGACTTCCATAAATTTTTTTTCCCTCTTTGTATTCTATTTTTCTTATTGATGCTAGTGAACCTAAATTTTATGAAGAAGTTGTACAGGTGGATACAAAAATTTAGTGGGAGTCTATAATGAAAGAGGAAATGAACTCTTTACTAAAAAATCAAACATGGAATTTATGCAAGTTGCCTGTAGATAAATGGGCTTTACAAAATAAATGGGTTTATAGTTTGAAAGAAAATGATGAAGGTAAGAAAAGATTTAAAGTTGGGTTAGTTGTAAAATGATTTGCATAGAAAAAAGGCATTGATTTTGATGAGATATTTTCTCTTGTTGTTAAATGACTTCTGTCCATACTATTTTAAGTATTGTGGCTACTGAAGATTTGCATTTGGAGCAGCTTGATGTTAAAACAACCTTTCTTTAGTGTGATTTGGATGAAGAGATATATATGGCATAACCATAGGAATTTATGATCAAAGGTAAGGAGAACTTAGTGTGCAGATTGAAGAAAAGTTTATATGCCTTGAAGCAAGCACCTTGTCAATGGTATCTAAAATTTGACAATTTTATGCATGAGCATGGATATAGTAGGTGTTATTCAGATCATTATTTTTATTTTAAGAAGTTAGATGATGACAACTACATTATTTTATGTTTATATGTTAATGATATGCTTGTAGCTAGGTCTAACATGGATCACATTAAGGGGCTGAAACATCAATTAGCACATGTATTTTTTATGAAGGAATTGGGAGCAACAAAACAAATCCTTGGTATGAAGATTTAAAGAGATAGGAAGAACAAGAAATTGACTTTATCTTAGGCTGATTATATTGAGAATTTGTTGCAATGTTTCTCTATGGAGAATGTTAAAGCGATCAACACACCTTTACTTGGTTATTTGAAGTTGGCTAAGGAGATGTGTCCAAAGAAACAAGAAGAGGAGGATACAATGTCCAAGCTACCTAATGCTTCAACTATAGGAAGCTTGATGTATGCTATGGTATGTACTAGGCTAGATATTGCACATGTATTGGGAGTCGTTAGTAGGTATATGAGTCATCCAAGAATTGAGCATTGGAATGTTGTCAAATGGATTCTCAGATATTTGAGAGGAACATCCAATAAGTGTTTACATTTTGGGTGCTCTACTACTCATTTATAGGGCTATGTTGACTTAGATTTGGCAAGAGATATTTATACGAGGTGAAGTACTACATGTTATGTATTTGGTATTGGTGGGGAAGCAGTGAGCTATATTTCTAGGTTACATAAGGTTAATGCTTTATCCACTATAGAGGCAGACTATGTTGTTGTTATAGAGGTAGCCAAGGAGATATTATGGCTTCAATTCTTCTTGGAATAATTGGGACATCCATAGTGAGATAATTATTTGTTTACAAATAGTTAGAGTGCCATTCATCTTTCAAAGAATTCTGCTATACATTCAAAGACAAAACATATATAGTTGTAGTATCATTTCATTCAGTTAGTTTTGGATGATGGATAGTTAAAGCTGGACAAGATACATACAAATGATAATCCATCAAATATTTTTACAAAGGTAATGGCAAGGGAGAAGTTGAATTCCTCTTCAACTTCAGTTGGTTTTCTAGAATGAATAAAATAAATTAACAATAGAGTCCAAGGTGGTTTAATATTCTAGTGGGAGCTACAGGTTTAGTGGTGCTATGATAGTGGGAGGTTATTATTGTGGAGTATGATCAGTCTCCAAGTGGGAGATTATTGTGAAGTGGATCCTAATCAAACTCAAAGGTTTATTTGGTGTGGTTTCCCTCTAGATTATTTCTAAGGGGTTTGGAGGTAGTGCCCCAAAGACAAGATCAAGGGGCAAGGCACCTGCAAGGTCCTAGGGTATAGCACCTATGAGGTCCTAGGGTAGCACCCCAATTGTGCTCCCTAGCATAGTACAGGGTAAGGTCGAAGGGCAATGCCCTTATGATCAGTCTCCAAGTGGGAGATTATTGTGAAGTGGATCCTAATCAAACTCAAAGGTTTATTTGGTGTGGTTTCCCTCTAGATTATTTCTAAGGGGTTTGGAGGTAGTGCCCCAAAGACAAGATCAAGGGGCAAGGCACCTGCAAGGTCCTAGGGTATAGCACCTATGAGGTCCTAGGGTAGCACCCCAATTGTGCTCCCTAGCATAGTACAGGGTAAGGTCGAAGGGCAATGCCCTTGCAAGGGTTTTTGAGGGTAGTGCTACCCCAAAAGCCAAAAATGACCTTATATTGTAAAAGGTTTTGACCATTATTTTCTATTATTCTAGCCGTAATTTTGTAAGTGTTAAGATTAAACCTTAGATAGAAATAACAATTGCATGCAAATATAAACAATATCAAAAAATAATAGATCAAATAGAAGAGAACACAAGACACCAAGATTTAACGTGGTTCACCCAAACCCTGGACTATGTGCACCAAACCACAAGATGATCCAATGATTACAACCTGATTACATTCTGTAATCCCTTATAGCTTAATACCACTGCAAGAAGCAATTTTCACATCACCCACAATAAATAATCCCTAACTCTAAGTCCTTTTATACAAATATTTTTATCGCTTTAGGATTAAAATTAGTTACAACATATCGGCCATAATATATCGATAAAATTCCCTTTCTGAGGAATTATGGAGTATGTACAGTGCTTCCCTAATCAACCACCACAATCTAATAGTAAGCAGCAAAAAGCTTGTATAAAAATGCTTAGGATTAGGGATTTCATAATGTAATGGTGATATTATAGCTCGTTGCAGTGGTATTGAGTTGTAAGGGATTACAGATTGTAATCAGGTTGTAATCACTAGATCATAATAATATTGGCCTTGTTGTTTGGTGGACATAGCCTTGAGATTGGGTGAACCATGTTAAATCTAGGTGCCTTGAGTTCTCTTCTATGTGATATATTATTTTTTGATATCGGATATATTTGCATGTAACTATAATTTCTGTCTGTGGTTAATCCTAACATTTTTCTTTTCAGAGTGTGTTATATTTTGTGAATGCATGTTCATGAATTGTAATGGACCCAATGGTTTTGTTGTGTTATTTTGATTGTGTTATCTTTTATTTCTAGTGTTTGCCACATGTTTACAAATTTTGCTGACATACTGAGTTAGAGAAGAGATCACGTATTGTTGCTACATAGCTTTTTGTCTTGTATGAGCATACTTTTCATGGCCTTGTGATTTGAGGAGAAGTGAAACATCTTACGATTTATTATTGAATTCCCATCAACAATTGCATCAGTGGATTTGATGAACCATTGCTCCTATTTTCATTAGTTACCTACCAAATCATTTCAAATATTTAACTCATAGACATGTTATTTCTGTGGCTTATGCCGTTAGGGATTTACTTTTCAAAGTCATTTTCTTAAACTTCTTCTTATCTTATCTTCGTTGTTTTCTTTTAGAAACACTTATTTAAATTAGGAATTCAATAGTTGCATAGATAACTTCCATTCATCATAAAGAGAATCCAAAAAATAGATTTTTTGTGGTTTCTTTTTCGAACAACAAATTAGACATCTTATTTTCAAATTGGTGGAAACCAACAAAGGCCTCCTTGTGAAAAAATACATTTATCTTCAATTGAGTGGATTCCAGTAGGTTGCAAGATTGTCCAGAACCTTAGAGTTGATCCCATATTAGCTTTTCAAGAGAGGAATTTGAAAGGATTCCTGCCACCAAATGACAACTCAAAAGAAGTTGGTGCTAGAAGCAAGGCAACAAACCATTCAGATTCATAAAAAAACTTGCTATGTGAAATTTCTATAGTTTTGGACATTAAGAAAATTTCTTGTCCATCATTGTCAGAAGGTGTGCAAGGTGGGAAAGGTCTACTATTTTTGTGAGGGTGCACTTCTATAGAGGTGCGCTTTTTCAGATTTAATGCAAGCTAGAAGATCATGTTCCATCATACCCATTAGAGCAAGCTTTACAATCATCACTCGAGACACATGAGTTTCTAGAACTTAGTCACTTTCACAAGCCTCAAAGTGATAAAGGGATACTAAAGATCCTCCCACTTCCATTTCAAATTTCATCTTCAAGTTCCACATATGATTCAACATCAACCCATCATTCCTCCAAACCCTCCATCGATGGATTTTTTTTGCTAATGTTGTAGATTCACCCATCAACTTGACCAGTGTACTCATTGACCTTCCAAAGCATCCAAAGAAGTTTTCAAAAAGGTACATATATGGGGAAACAAGAACAACTAAAGATCACATCAATATTTTCAAAGAAATATGTAATCATAAACAAATTGTTAGTGAGAATTTGGTTCTCCACTTATTCCCATATTCATTGGGAGAAATTTCTTTTAATTGTTATGCCAATTTGCCACTAGGATGTATTGCAAATTGGGATGCTTTCAAAAAAAAATTCTTAGAACAATTCAAAACTTTCATCTACCCAACTGTGATACATCAACAATTCATATCGATTAAGAAGGATCCGATAGACACTATTTCATGCTTCAATCATCACTTTCATATGGCATATTGCAACTTGGAAACCCCATACTCAATGATGGTTGAAGCTGTAGTTTAGATTTATCTAAATTCTATGGACCAGCTTACAACTATTTTCCTAAGAAGACTCCTTGCAACAAATATTGATACATTGAAAAGAGTCTTCTCAAAACTAGTCACTTTAACTAAGCAAGCCAATCCCAATGGAGGAGGATTGATGGTCCCCAATCAAGCTATTGCAATCATTTCAACATATCCTACTAGGGTACCAATGATGCCTTGTCAATTCATACCAATGAATCCAATCTTGATACAACAAGTACTAGTTGTACAAGCTCCAACCTTAACTTATCCAAGATATGAACCTCCAAAAGTTGTTTTCTTTGAACAAAAGGCAGCAATATCCGCTGAAGTTGAAAATAGTGTAGCAACTAAGATGGGCCAAATGAAAAAACCATGTCTCAACTCACCAATGTGTTGACACATTTGAGGATGTTGCAAGGACAAAATCAAAACTTTCAAAGAAAAAATCCTAGTCCTTACAACAACTACAACTAGAATGACAACCAAAACTTCAATGGGAACAACAACACCGAGAATAAAAATCCTAGAAAAAAATTTAATCCTCCTGATTGCAACAGTGGTTTCCAAAGGAAAAATTAACAATGGAACACTCGTCTAAAAAATTGAAGCATCTTTGCTGATAATTACAACAACGCTCAGCATGTGGATATCAATTAGTATGATAGTAATCAGAATATGCCTAATGAAAATGGTTCATACTATAATGGAAATTGAGAGATGAATCAAAATCCACAAGGAAATAATAATGAGCAACCCATGCAATTCAATGCTATGTTGCTAGAATATTATGATTCTACGCAAAACATGAGAATATAGAAACTAGTTAATGAAGAATTTTCTTTTTCCTTTCAATCAAGAACCTAAAACTCAACCTAAAGAGATGTTTCCATTCTAAAATGATAATTGAAACACTTATAGCTTACAAAATAAAAAAGAAACCATGACCGATGGAGTTCCTCTCGCATTGCAACCAACTCCTCTAGATACTAGAGCAAGCAATAATCTAGTACCCACTAGAGCACCTTATGGAGGGCAACAAAATCAAAATCAAGGAAATGTGCCTATGATTCTAAAGAACCCTACATGGATAATTGAAAAGTATAGTACAATGGAAGATATTAAACAAATGAAGGCCAACTTGTCCCTTTTTGATGTGCTATAAAATTGTCCAAATCAGTGAGACACTCTGATAAAGACTCTAGATCATACGAAGGAAATGCCTAATGTGAATCTTGTTCCTCAAAAAATAGCATCACAATAGGTTGATGCCTCAAAGGCCATGCAAACCATGTTCAAGGATAAAATTGAGGTGTCTCATTTCTTGCTTAGTATCAGAATCTATCGAAAGAACCTTCACAATTGTCTAATTGATTCAGGTGCTTCTTTTATTGTCATGCCATTCTCAATAGCGCAAAGGTTGGGAGTCACTCCACAACCTTCTTATTAGATAGTGATACAACCAGACAAGATGGTAGTAAAATTCATCAGGGTTTTGAAAGATCTTAAAATATAGTTAATAGTTGTTCCCTGAATTGAAGACATCATAGACATATATGTGGTTGAAATTCTTGAGAAGTATGGATTGTTGTTGAGGAGAGAGTGGATGAAGTGCTTAAGAGGATGGTATTCTACTAATTTTACTCAACTTTGGTTACCATGGAAAGGATTAAATAATCAGATTAAGATTGATGCTAAGCAAAATTTGAAGACGATGATCACAGATTATAATGCACTAAATGAGGTAACATTCTTATAGTTAGATTTAGGTTCATACAAAGTGATGGCATTCGACATAACTTTAGCCAAACCACCATGTGATCAAAATGAGAGATCCATGATCTTGAACATAAAAGAAGAGATCGTGACTCAATTTATAGATAACATGGTGGAAAATTTACAATGCTTAGATGAAGAAGAAAATCCATTTATTTTGCTCGTTCAAGGATTTTGTAGGCTGCATAAAGTTAGTCATTCTGAATTTGAATGCTCGCATTGTCAGGAAGTTGTTGCTCAAGTGTTAACTCAAATAATGCAATCAAAAAGTGATCAGATTTCAAATGAAGGACTCATGGAAATTTCAAGCCCCACTCACATATCTTAATATGTGCAAAGCCCTCCATTAGAAAAAGAAGACCTCAATGCATCATATAGTTATACTTCTTCTGATGGTGGAGGTTTTGCTTCTGTTCCACCAAGGATGTTTAAAATTCAAAGAAAAAGGTGATACATAAAAGGGAAAGGTTGGACTTGTGTGGTTCTTCATCCTAAACCTAAAGTTGATATGATTACTAAATTGATCAAAGAGAATCAAGACCAACAAGAATAACAAGCATTTCCCATATCAAAGATAAATAAGGGTAACTCTCTGAGCCCATCTTAGGAGAGATTGCAATGGGTCCCCAAGAACCAATCTTTCAAGTTTCAAGTAAAAGAAAAACTTCAAATGAATAAACACAAGTCTAGAAAGCCCAAGTAAGAACAATTAATTAGGACACTCTAGTTTGACAATTCCAAATGCAAATCAGGACTCAATGCAGGTATTGATTTAGTTAATCTGAAAGGTAGGTCTTTTTATGCAAAATATAGATTACAATTCAATATACTAAAAAAGTTGCAGAATATGAAGCCTTGATTTGAGGATTTCTCTTTGTGTTAGAGAAAGGAGTTAAAGCTCTCATAATCAAAGGAGACTCCCAACTAGTGACTACACAAGTAAAACCGATATATTCATGCAAAGATAGAAGGTTGCTTACACAAAAAGAGTGTGGGATCTAATGGAAGATTTTGAGGCTTTGAATATAAAGTCCATTCCAAGAAGGAGAAACATGGTAGCAGATACACTTGCAATTTTAGACATTGCATTACAACCTGTTGAAAGAATGAAATTGAAAAGATTCTCATTAAAACTAATTCCTACCATGTCTATCGTAGACAATATTACAAACTTCCAAGTTTTTCAGGATGACCAACATAGTTTCAAATTTATCATGTGTAATGGCCTTTTTAAAGGTCAAGAAATTGATGATAGACCTGAAAATGATGAACTTGGAGATGAAGATGGGATTATCAATTTGAAAAAAAACACCATTCCTAAGGAGATGGTTGAGTTGGAACATAGCTTTGAAAGAGATGAATCAATGTGTAGCAAAAGAACTATCAAAGAGAAAGGGATTGAGGAATGTGATTCGTATAATTTGAATACAAAAGAAGATCCAAAGATGGTAAGAATTGGGAAGGCATGCATCTCTCAAGAATGTGAAAGTATGCTCCAATATGGAATTCAAAGATGTCATATCTTGGATTTATGAAGAACACAAAACATACGATCCTGAGATATCACTCATGACATTTCACTAAAACTAGATGCCAAGCCTTTCCATCAAAAGAAGGGACTAGTTAATCCCATCATTGAACCATTGCTCATGAATGAAGCTGAAAAGCTACTCGATGCTAAAATTATTTTTCCGATTCTACACTCTACATGGGTTGCCAATCTAGTTCTAGTAAGGAAAAAGATTGGAGAAATTTTCCTTTATGTGGATTTCCATAATTTGAACTTAGCATCCTAGAAGGATAATTACCCTTTACCCTCACTTGATGAAGTTCTGCAAATAGTGAATGGATCCAAGATGATGTCATTCTTAGATGGTTATTCAAGATACAATTAGGTCATGGTAGATGAAGAAGAAAGGATGAAGAATATTGTCACAATGAAATGGGGTACCTTAACATGCAGAAGAATTCCTTTTGGGTTGATTACATTCCAAAGAGTGATGTATGAAGCATTTGAAGAGTTAATAAATAAGTGTATTGTGATCTATACGGATGGCTTAACTATCTTTTCTAAAGATTGCAAACTCACATTGCTGATCTAAGACAAGTGTTCAATTGATGTCAAAGATATGACATATTGCTAAATCCTAAAAAATGTTCGTTCGAAGTCACAAAGGGAAAGCTTCTAGGTCATATCATTTCTAAAGTTGGAATCTCTATTGATCATGATAGAGTTGAAGCCAATCTAAAGTTAACCCCTCCACACAGTCACAAGGAACTCAAGTTTTTCTTTGGGAAGATAAACTTTGTGTGCAAGTTTACTAGTGGGTTTTCTAAAATAATATGTGCCCTCTTTGAGTTGTTGAAGAAGGGAGCAAAAATAGAATGGGTTCCTAAAATTAAGAAATACTTTGAGGATATTAAATTGGCTATGTCTACAATTCTAGTGCATGTGAGTCTAAATTATGATTTTCCCTTCAAGATCTACTCTTTGCTCCAAAACATTCATGTGTAGGGATTCCCACTCAAAAAAAGGATAAAGAAGATGAGAGACCCATTGCATTCATGAGTTCCCCTCTAAAGAATGTTGAATTAAATTATTCTAACCTTGAAAAATAGTCTTTTACTTTGATATACTCAGGAGTAAGGTATACATAATTGTGCCTAATCTTGTAGTCAATACATTATTGATGCAAAACAAATTAGGCAAAAGGTAAGGCTAATGGATGGCTATCTTACAAGAATTTGATTTGGAGATTTAGTCCATGAAATTGGTACGAAGTCAAGGATTAACCAAGATGATAGCTGTTGGAATATTCAAATATGGAAAGAGTACTTATGAGGGGGGGGTGGGGGTGAATCATAAGTATCACACTTTAGTCAATAAAACTTTTAACTTAAAGTAAATTGCATGCATGTAAATACATCAAATAAACATGTAACAAAACTCATGCATCAATAACTCATAACACTGGAATTTGGTAACCCAGAAACCCTCCACGAATAACAAGGTAAAACTGGGGTGGGGATGATACCCACAAAATTTACTGCAGCAATATTGTTCAACCACTTCTGATGGTCTGCCCTGTTAAATGCTTTACACTGTGTCAATAGTGACCTGGTTAGAGGATTTACAAACACTTAACATGAATTGTCACCCTGTTAAAGGATTTTAATCACCTAATCAAAAGGATCTTAAAAAATACTTGTAAAGCTAACCTATCACCATAGGGTTTTCATTCTAATACAATTGTTAGAGAGTATTAGATACAATAAACCTGATAGATTACAATCCTTGATTGCTGAATGCAGGCTCCTTTTTTGCCTTCTCTTGATCTTGATCCTTTGTGATCTAATAACCCTTGCTTCTGAAAACATATTTCCTTATGCACCCTTGTATGTCCTTCCATATATTTACAATGAGATTTCTTCTTCCTTATAAAGACTACAAAGGCTTAGGGTTTTATTTGGATCTACAATCCATATTGAATCTCAATTTTCCGCTCAATATTTTTTTTACTGATTGGTTGCATGCCTTTATCATTTTTCTTATTGGCTGCATGTGAATTGCACGAGAAAAATAAAAGATTCAATTTTATCATTAAATCCCTCAAATTTTACCTTTTGTTGGTTGCAAAAACTGTTTGCATCATAGTTTGTGCAATTTCAAACTTTTATGCTGATCTACTGAGTTACTCGGCTCCTGAAGTATTTTTGATACTCGACACATGTTGTTTCCTGGATAGCTTGGCACCTAAAGAAAACTGTATCACTCAGCACGTGTTGTACTCGACACTTGTTAACACTCAGCACCTGTTACACTCGACACTTGTTACACTCAACACTTGTTACACTCGGCACTTGTTACACTCGGCACTTGTTATCACTCGACACCTATTATCACACGGCACTTACTCTTGATCTTGGTCAAGTGTATTGACACTCAGTTATCAAATTTATTCTTTAAGCTAACAATCTCCCCCTTTGACATGAGTGGCAAAAACACTTAATTAAGATCCATGTGACTCATTAATTTATCCTACATTCAAAATTTCAAAATTTTCTATCTCAAAATTTTCTATCTCCCCCTTTTATCATACTTATCATTGCATTCCTATACTTAACTCCCCCATACTTAATCACTTCTTATTACTCTCTTATTACTTATTCTCCCCCTTTTTGACACTTATATCAAGGGTCTTACAATGAAATGCCATACTTAGCCAAAAATGTGCTATTTACCTCAAGGAGTACCTTCAGAGCTGCATCCCAATTTGCTAATGCGACATCCAATCTCTTATGCTGGATGTCAATCTCTATTTCTAGGTGTACAAGTCCATCAGATGAAGAAAGATTGGGGTCTTTCCTGAGGACTTTCTCTGCATTTATCTGCTCCTTGTGAAGTAGTTCCAAATGAGGAGTTATTAACGATTGAATTTGTATCAATTTAGCTTTTGTGGTTGCCTCCTCTGCTGCTAAGATAGCTAACTCTCTTTGTGTGTGAAGCGATTGGACAAAATGCTTCTCACTCTGAGCTGGATTTGTAGGGAGTTGCATGCTAGAAATTTTCAGATTGTTTTCCAAGCTCAGTATTTTCTGGCTAGTGTCCTGTGTGAATGTGGAAAAATCACACAACTTGTTGTATAGGGAAAAGATGTTTCCTAGTACAATTTTAACTGTTATAATTTTCTTTTCCTTGTGTGCTTATATTCAGCCATCATAGCATACACAGATTCCTCTAATTTATTTTGCTCTTCTTTGGTGAGCTTAGAAAAATTTAGGTTCTTTAAACCTTTTAAATCATTATTTCTAATTTTTGAACATAATTTATCAACAATAGTCTGGGGTTTGTGTCTTACCACTTGAAATTGACTATTGTCCTCTGACTTTGTTTTCTCCTCATCTGTTTCAGGCTGGGGAATAAATTTCCTTTTCTTTGACTCAGCAACAGTCTTCTTTGAGTCTTTCTTCTTTCCTTTTGCCTCCTCTTGGGCTTTTTGTGATGTAGCCCTTGTGGTAGGTCTCTTTGGTGTAGGAGAAGCTACTTTCTTTCCCTTGGATTGAGGAGCAGAAGGAGTTGTGGTCTTTATATTAACTAGTGCTTCCTTAGCTTCTTCAACCTCAACACTTTCCTCTTTATCTTCTCCTAACCCTTGAGTTAGACCTTGAAGTTTATCTCCTTCTTCTTCAATGTCTTCTCCCTCTTCTTCTGTTGTTCCTTCTTCTTCCATGCTAAATTTTCTCTCGATTTGTCTCACCATTTTCTCTTTCTTCTTTACTACTGAACCAATCTTCAAATCTATTATCACCTTTGATTTGACAACATCATAGGTTCCAATTTTTTTTGCATTTTTATCAACTTCTTCTGCAAGTAGGGCTGTTATTGCTGCAGAGGCTTGATCAACATCAAGTTCATAACCTAGTGGCCTAAGCCATCTTACTCTAGGTATAACTACTTGTATGTAGGTATAATCTATATCTACAAGAAAAAAAATGTCTTTTTCATATTTCTCAGTCAATGAGACTGGAATTCTCATTCTTTTTTTCATGGAATTTTTGAAGTCCTCAAAGTAACCAGTCATTTGGGCATCAAAATTTTCACCCATCTGTTCAATGTATCCATTAATTTGTTCAACAATTGTTTTATCTGGATTCCATCTTACCTTACCCATAGAAGGAAATTCTTTCATCGGATAGAAAAACATGCACATCAAAACTGATCCAAATTTGCATTGAGCTCCCTTGCTCTTCCTTATAGCTCCTAGATTTTCATTAATCTGTTGAAACATGAGCTCTGCCAAATCATAAGTGTGATCCCTTTTGATTATCTTGTATGCAACATCAACTACTATACAAGGTACATTGTTTAACCTGCTTGATTGATGGAATTTATGTGAAATGATTCTCATAGCAAAATCTAGTAGGGGATCTATGATTGTGTCGATAGTCATTCCTCTATTGTTCCATTTGGCACCTGTATTTTTCTCTATTACTTCCCTTTTGTCACTTCACAGGGTCTTTGACTGATCTAGGGTTGGAATACCAGTAACATTATGAACAGTTTTCTTGGTGAATTTTACTGGCCTTGACTCTAACCAAAAAGCTCCATCATGTATTTGGCTCAGAACTATCCGTACCCATTCAATTTTGAAAACAGTCAGAAATGGTAGGGTTTTGGTTAATCCTTTTCTTTCTATTATTGAAAACTCATTTCTCAGTACTTTGTTTTCACATAGTTTATCATATGCATTATTGATTTCTAAGTCTCCTATGGCACCAATTTTGCAATTATAACATCTACGAACATCTTGGACCATAACAACTTTATCCGAAATAACTGATAATGCACCTGCAGGATCATTCTTGTACGCTACTTCTGGAATGGGCTTAAATTCAGGTTGTTTAACTTCGTTGCTGACCAACTATACTTCATGACTCTCTATACCCTTAGTGGTTCCTGACCTAGATGCCATTGTTATCCAAACTAGGGTTTATGATTTAAACAAGTTTATAGGTCCTACGTAGCCTGGCACTTAAGTAAAATACCTTAAATCGATGGTACTTGTCTTGAATTGCTGTTGAAATCTTCACAAATCGCTTCTGAGCTGATCTTGATCTTGTCCGCTCTTTTCGGCTTTGCTTCTTGTTTAAATGGTGGGAAAATAATCAAAAATCAGATTTATGTACCCTTCAAAATAGAGTAATAAATGCTTAGTACATTACCAACTGTCTACTCGGCACTTGAAAAGTTTCATCATGACTCGGCTCCCATTGTGTTTTACTTTACTTGGCTCCTTTTGATATTTCATAGCTCGGCATCAACTATCAACTCAGTTGTTGTTAGCAACTCAGCTCCTGAAGTCAACTTTGACATATCTTCAAAAAGTTCTCAATTTTGACTTAGCATCTTTGCTTATGCTGATTTCATTTTTTTAGTTCTTATATGTCTTGGGACTGATTTATGATGTAACTTGGTTTACCAATCCCACACACTTGTTCTTTGCTTAATTTGATGAAGTGTGATCACTTGACCTATTAGGTGAAATGATCTCTGTACTTGATGTGCTATACTCATCTTTCTTCCTCCATGTCTTATTCATTTCTATCTTTGCCTTTCCATTGCTGAACTCAGAACTTGATGCCTTTGACCTTGTTGGGAAATTCCTACTGACATGACCAGTTTTTAAGCAACTGAAACATGTAGTTTGACTCAACCATCTTTTGTAGTTCCCTCTAAAATGTGTTCTTATGCAGTTCTATGGGATATGTCCATATTCTTGACAATAGTGACAACTGTACCTGGTGTTGTAATCCCAATGATAATGACTTCCATTCCCTTCTATTTTGCTAGTTGATTTGATGTACACATAGGTTTTGATCTGCATTCAAATGCCTTATGTCCATACTTTTTACAATTATAACAATGTCCATCAAATCTTTGAGTCCTTGTGACATTGGATCTGCAATTTTGTGTCATATGTCCTTGCATGTTGCACTTGTGACAGAAACTTTTGAGTATGTTTGATTGATTGAATCTTCTACTCCTACACACATTAGTTGTATGTCCCTTCTTATTACAATAATGACAAGTGGGTTTTGAATACTTACCTTTGTCACTTCTGTGTTCAACACTTTTTGATGATTCTCTGACTTTAGTACTATTGTATCCTAGTCCTGATGTATCATGGGCAGATTTTGGTGATTTCAGCAACTGTTCAAAATACTTGATTGCTTCACTTGATTGGTTGAGATTCTTTGCTACCTCTTTTTCTCTGTTCAATTCATTCTATATTTGTTCATTCTGCATCTTCAAGGTACAGATCTCAATATCCTTTACATTGAGTTCATGATGAAGGTTCATCATTTGGGCAAGTGTATCCATCTGCATGTTTGAGATCCTTGACAGTTCAGTACATTTTTCTTCAAGTCTGTTTGCAAGATTTCTTTTATCATTTTCCAACATCACTTTGTCTTCAACTGCTCTTTTCTTGTGTTCAGTAATTTCACATATCATTATGGCCTGTGATTCATGTTCCATCTTGAGAGATCTTATCTCCTCTACTTGAATTTTGTTTTTCTCCATCAATTCTGCTATTGCTGCATCAAACTCTTTAGTGTCTCCATTGGAAAATATGTTGGTGGTATCAATCTCCTTGTAGTGTATATCATTTTCAGCTATGGCTAGATCCTTCCTCTTTTTTAATGAGTTTCTCAACTTGTTTCTGAATTCCTCCAAGCTATGCAAAGCAAGTTGCACATCTATCACCTGATTTTCAATGATCTTTCCAAGTTTGAAAGCTTCAATCTTTAGATCTTTTCCTCCAAGCTATTAGGATTTTCCTTAAGAGAACCTGGATAGAGCTCTGATACCAATTGTTGGAATATTCAAATATGGAAAGAGTACTTATGAGAGGGGGGGGGGGGGGGTGAATCATAAGTATCACACTTTAGTCAATAAAACTTTTAACTTAAAGTAAATTGCATGCATGTAAATACATCAAATAAACATGTAACAAAACTCATGCATCAATAACTCATAACACTGGAATTTGGTAACCCAGAAACCCTCCAAGAATAAGAAGGTAAAACTGGGGTGGGGATGATACCCACAAAATTTACTGTAGCAATATTGTTCAACCACTTCTGATGGTCTGCCCTATTAAAGGCCTGCCCTGTTAAAGGCTTTACACTGTGTCAATAGTGACCTGGTTAGAGGATTTACAAACACTCAACATGAAGTGTCACCCTGTTAAAGGATTTTAATCACCTAATCAAAAGGAGCTTACAAAATAGTTGTAAAGCTAACCTACCACCATAGGATTTTCATTCTAATACAATTGTTAGAGAGTATTAGATACAATAAACCTGATAGATTACAATCCTTGATTGCTGAATGCAGGCTCCTTTTTCGCCTTCTCTTGATCTTGATCCTTTGTGATCTGATAACCCTTGCTTCTGAAAATAGATTTCCTTATGCACCCTTGTATGTCCTTCCATATATTTACAATGAGATTTTGTCTCCCTTATAAAGACTGCAAAGGCTTAGGGTTTGATTTGGATCTACGATCCATATTGAATCTCAATTTCCCGCTCAATATTTTTTTTACTGATTGGTTGCATGCCTTTATCATTTTTCTTATTGGATGCATGTGAATTGCACGAGAAAAATAAAAGATTCAATTTTATCATTAAATCCCTTGAATTTTACCTTCTGTCGGCTGCAAAAACTATTTGCATCATAGTTTGTGCAATTTCAAACTTTTATGCTGATCTACTGAGTTACTTGGCTCCTGAAGTATTTCTAATACTCAGCACATGCTGTTTCCTAGATAGCTCGGCACCTAAACAAAATTGTATCACTCGGCACATGTTGTACTCAGCACTTGTTAACACTCGACACTTGTTACACTCGGCACTTGTTATCACTTAGCACCTATTATCACTCAGCACCTATTATCACTCAACACTTACTCTTGATCTTGGTTAAGTGTATTGACACTCAGTTGTCAAATTTATTCTTTAAGCTAATAATAGCTGATAATAAAATCAGTAATGATAACAACTTAAAATTTGATGAGAAAGTGAGCACTGAGAATCAACGAAAGACAATAGTGTCTCAAGTAGACATTGATCAAGGAATAATCGTAGAAGTATGGTATCAAGATATTGTTTACTATTTTTTTAAGAATCAATACATAGATTGGATGAATAGTTCTCAATGTAGAGGTCTTAAAATTAAATGTGAATCCTATATGCTTCAAGATAGGAATTTGTATAAAAGAAACTACAAGGGAATTTATTTGAAATGTTTGGGACATGAAGAAGCGAAGGAAGTTCTAGAATAGTTTCACGATAAATATGGCATAGGACTTGGTTCAATAGAGTCTACAGCTCATACAATTTTAAGATTGAGTTACTTTTTGCCTACAATCTTCAAGGTTACATTTCAACATGTGCATTCTTACCATGTTTGTTAAACAAGTACTAATAGAGAAAGGAACCTAGCTATGCCTTTACAACCAACATTTAAGATACGCCCTTTTCCTAAGTGGGCGTTGGACTTCATAGGTCCAATAAACCCACCATCATCCATAGGACATATTTTTGTTCTTACATCTACTAACTTTGTACATGCTGGATTGAAGCTAAAACCTTCAGAAACTGTACTACCAAGGTGGTTACGAATTTCTTAGAGGAACATATCATTACTTGGTTTGGGATGCCACTCTTCCTTATTTGTGATAATCTATCAACTTTTGCATCAATTTTCCTTACCCAATGGGAATTAGACAATTAGGTCATAATCAAGTTCTCTTCAAACCCAAAAACTTGATCACAGTGATAAGACACTTACTGAAGGAAAATCCAAAGGATCGCCACACTCAACTCAAATATGCATTGTGGACAGGTCAAGTTAGAATCAAAAATTCCTTGGGGCCATCCCCTTATTTTCTTGTCTATGGTCAGGAGCCAATATTCCCACTTAACCTTAAGATTCTAGTTTTGAAGTTCATGAGTGGGTATGTTCAAGATGCTGACAAGGTTTAGATTAGATTAATGAATCTCTTAGAATTGGATGAGGGAAGGACAACAGTGCTAGAGAATGTATCAAAACATCAGGCTATTATCAATTGATGTTTCAAAAAGAATTCCACAACCAAATCTTTTGGAATATCAGTCCTTGTTCTCCTATGGGACAAAGTGAAAGAAAAGTCAGGCAGCCATACTAAGTTTCAATGGTTGTGGATTGGCCCTTATCAAATTGTGGAGATACTACAAGATAATACTTTCAGGCTATTATTCTTACAATGATAATTGGTTCCATTTCCTTTTAATGACTAATTCTTGAAACATTACTTTGAGGCCTAAAAGAAAATAAAAATAAAATCTACAAGTGTGTCTACTTTTCTACAAGAGTGTTTCCCTTTTGTAAGTGTATTTATTTTTAGTTGTGTGTTTTCTTTATAAGTTGTGTCTTTCTTTTTGTATCAGTCCAGGGGTTAGGTGCAATCAATATTCTTTCTTGATGCATTTCAAAAACCACTCCTTGTGATTTCAACTTTTAAGAAGAGGTATTTCTTTGTTAAAGCATTTAGATGTTATGCATCTTCTACCGACTGAAGGAGGATGTTACTTACAATTGTAAAGGACTTACAATCTTGAAATTAAAGTTTCAAGTTGATAGTTCTCAACACTTTTTACAAATTTAAAGAATTGACTATCATGGTGGTTTCAAATCAAGGTTGATAGTATAGAGGCATAATCTAAAGCTTACCAATTCAAACAAAAGGTCTTTTGAAGGAATTGCTAAGGTCACTATTTGGCATGGGTGTTTCCATAAAGTTCACTAAAGAGGAGCACCATGATTATCAAACTAAAGAAGAATCTCAAAAATGACACCAATGCCTTGGCCACATAGTCTAATTGTGGCAAAACTCAAAAGATTATTCAAAACCTGAAATACAAAAGTGATAACCTATTAAGAGCACTTAGAATGGATTATCTCATTTGGTTAGATAGTGATTGATACACATGATCTACGAAGATTCTTGATAAATGGATCGATGGAGTGGAATTGTTTCCAATTTTCTAGAGACTGATGATAAGTTCACACCTTAAGATGTTAAGGGAAATGAATACACTGAGCACACATTCAACTTGAAGATTTGGGATTCTAAAGTTTTGACTACCAAAGGAACTTGAAAACTATTCTAAGTGTTCAACTTAGTTGTTAGTTGATACATTTTAGAAAAATGCTTGTTGGTGAATAAATGCCTTTGTCATTTCTTTCTTTTCGTTGGGGCTATTTGTTATGGTTTCACAATGCATGCCCCATTTATCCTAGAAATGGGGACCCCTAGTAGTTTTTTCCATATCCTAGACCCCTAGTTTGGGGCTAGGGACATTTTTTGGACTCTACCTATGGTTTGGGTCTTGTTTTGGCCTCTGATTGGGAAAACCTAGATGCCAGAATATTGAAATTCAGAGTATAAAGGCAATTTCTATGCTAATAGGCACACTAGTTCACGTAGCACACATGCACACCTATCCAAGGTATGTAGGTCTACTATATGTGTAAGTGCATACATTTCCCCTTTAGAGATGTGCACCTATGTAGGTGTACACCTCCAAAGAGTGTGCATGGTCTCGAGTCTATAAATACCTCAGACCCCTCCCTTATCTCCTCATTGTCTTCATCCTCAACTCCTAGGATCACACCTTCACATCTTTGAAGTTTCCATAAACTAGCCAACCAACAAACACAACACATAAGTTATAAAAAATAAAGGTGCGCACATGCGCACATATGAAAGGTGCGCATGCGCTCACCTTTATCCATTTGAACAAAATAAAAAACTAAAAAAGAATAAGGCAAACCCTAATGACACCAAGGAAAGGCGTACATGTGTGCACCTCTCCAAGGTGCACACATACACACCTTTATCAAACATATGCTAATAAATTCTAAATAATACCAGTGCACAGATGCACACATTGCCAAGGTGTGAATTTGCATACCCTTGCAAAGAAACATAACTCAAATTCCCCATTTACCCTTTGCAAAATGAAAAGTGAATAGTTGTGCACATGCACAAGTCCACACCTCTCAAGGGTGTGCACCTACATAGGTGCAAAACTATACACCTAAATAGCTAAGTATGAGTAATTAAGTGCACCTAGCACACATTCAAGGTGCTTAAAGTGCACCAAATTGCACTCCTAGGCTATAAAAAGGGAATTTGAGTTATTTTTCAAGGTTTTTGCTTTTTGGGTTTCACTTTTTGGTATTTAGGAATTGTTTAGGATTTTGTTTCTTGACTTTTTGGACTAATAATTTACTTTTATCTGCAGATAAAATGGTCTCTTCATCCTCCTCGCTAGTAGACAAGCTTTCCACCAAGCCTGTAGTCTTCAAGTTTCAAGAAGAACCTATAAGATCACACTTTCAAGATGGACATTCAAAAATCAAAGATAGTAAGGTCATATAGACTAGAACACATTCCTCATAGTTTGTAATAACCCAAAAGTGAGGTCTACAATGGTTTGTGCACTCATCAGATCAAGGTTGGTGAATGCATCATCCCGTCCTACATTAGTACAATCCTCTGAACTTATCATGGCATTAGCTGAGAATTATGTATTAGAAGAAAGAGTCATAAAAAGTGTTACATGGGAGATATTATTGGACCTAAGACCCAAAAATATTGAGAAAATCTTCCATCTCCCTTGAGCTGATCAGTATATGAAGATAACTTATGATCGAGCAGAACGATGGTATAGTGAGAATGTGGTAAAGGCCATAGAGATCATATGGTCATCATATTTGATTGATAGGACACCAGTGGGATGAAAAGTGGGAAAGGTTGACATGACTAGGGGATATATGAAGGATGACATCAGTTATACCATAGTGCTTTTAAGCAGAGTCATGGGTTTACCAACAATAGGACATCTTAATGTCTGGACGGTCCATTTCATAGAGACCATCAGAACAGCCAAAATGTCAATTGATTGGGCCACGTTGCTGAGTGAGAGTTTAGATGAGTAGCTAGTGGGAGTCAAAGCCAACCCTAAGTTGCATATGACATCATATTTGGTGTATCCATTGGAAACTACAACAATTGACCATCTAGAATTATACAAGAAGGGTAACATGAAAGATGCCAATGCTTGGCCCTATGTAGTATATTCTTAGCTAGTAAAGAAGCTCTTAGATTAGAGCAAGGAATACCAGATAGTAAATGATGCCTTCATATTTTGAGTCATCCATTTCATAGAGGGGGATTATGCCAAGAGGATGTTAGTAGAGGCACTAAAAATGATATCTTAGATTTGCACCTACTACATCCAATTCAAGACATTCACTTATCTTAGGGTAGCTCATACTATGGTTAGTCCAAAGAAACTCCTAAGGTATCCATTAGATAGGCTCATCATATTGGATATTACAAGGAAACTTACATCTTCTTATGAAAGAGTAAGGAAACAACATTGAAAGACCTGGATATGGCCTATTACTATAGGTGCATTTCAAGTCAAAAAAAAGTGGGATATTATGACTTTTAACTCAGAATGGTATCAATATCGCTTGGAAAATTACAACTTTCTTTGCCCTTATTTCAATAATATTGGCAGAGTTCAGCATTTCACAAGGAAGACATTTCAATATGAAGATGTTATTGAAGACCATTAGACAAATACAATAGATGACTGCAATATTTGGATAAGGAATTAATGTAGGATGACTCTATATCTAGCAAAAAGGGTCCTAAAAATAAAGGTCTTTCTTAAGGTCATTTAAAATGATATAGAAAATGTCTTGGATCTACTATATAACAGGGATAAGATATATGATAGAACAATCATGAACGCATAGATCTATAGGGATGAAAATGCATATATAAATCATAGGGCCATACATATAATTTAGTTAACAAAGGAATGGATTAAGATATCTTTCAATCTTGATCCAATTCCTTTATCAATTAATCTACAAGCCACAACATGCCCAATTAAGGGTAAAGTTGCAAAAGTTACATTGCCTACCTTCCTAGCCCAGTCTCCTGTCAGGCTAGAAACCATGTATCAACACAAGAGAGATATTTAATATTTTTTGGTTGATCAAGGGAAGAAAAAAAAGAAAAAGGGAATCCACACACCAAGTAGAATAGGAGCCAATAGTGGCCAAGCCTCAAGGTGACCAAGCAGCTCAAGTTCTAGAAACTACACAAGTACCCCCACCTGAACTAGAACAAGGATTGGTAGGTGAAGCACAAAAGGTACAAATGGTTGGTCAAGAGGAAAAAGCATTGCCTTCAGTTTCCCAATGGGATAAAGGAAATTCTACCACAAAAAGGAAGTGAAAGGGAAGGTTACAAAATAAATTTATTCCTATTCCTCAAGTTCTTGAGACTATCCTTGAAGAAGAAGAAGAAGATAATCTCCCTTTAACTCAAAAGACTCGGTTAGCCAGGGCAACCGAAGAGAAAATAAGGGAAAGCTCCACAGTGACACCACCATATATTCCCAAAGAGCCTATTTAGGTTACAAAATCAGAAGTTGAGTAGCAATAGTGGTTAGATCAGGAATGCAAGAAATAGATGTCTTTGAGTTTTCCAATTTTGACTTCATGCCTATTGGCACTGAGATGGTGGATGATTAAATCAAAGATACACTGATGAATCAACCTCTGGGAGAGAATTGGAGTCAATTGTCACCTCTACCACAAGGACCTATAGATGTCCCACCACCACCATCTTAGGACCTATCATTCTTAGACAAGGAATCAGTTACTCCACTTCCTTTAGCCATATAAATTGAAGAGCAGGTTGCCAAAGAGAAAGAACTAGAAAAACTACCAACCTATGAAGTATCAAAGGAGTGTCAATACAAGAAGAACCCTAATAGACTACTCATGATACCGAGGTTACGACCCTAGCTACCATAGAAATAGAGACTCTATGTGGAGATATTTCTCAAAAGGAGAATGCACCTGAGAGGAGTGATAAGGGAAAGGGTCCTATAGTGCAAACCCACTCCTCAACAAAGTATATGTATTTGATGGGAACTACTCCAAGCTAGCTAAAGAGGGAGGTGATGGTTAGACAAAAGAGGCAACTACATTTTAGTGTGGATGAGGAAACCAAGGAATTAATTTAAGCCTTCAAGAAGCTTGATCCACCTACAAGTGATGTGCAAACATTAGCCTTAATCATGAAAAACAAAGATCAAGACTTGTTGGCTCATATTGTCATCCCTCCTTACATGCATATATTGAAGATTTGATGCCTAAATACTATTAGATTAGGGAAGTTTTATTAGGAAAACCCCATTGTAGACACTACAAAGGTGTTAATCACTATATGGATTAAAGAAGTGTTTAAACACATGGAACAAGATGATTATCAATTGATAATGCTCTAAAAAAGGAATGAGCTTCTAAGAGGCTATTTGAATGGAGTAGTTGGTCCTTTAGACCCAGATCATCTAGAAGAAACTTTAGGTGTAGCACTTGATAGAAAAGGAAAGGCTGGGGTGTAGATGGATTTATTTTTGAATGCCTATGAACAATAGTGGGATAATTTTGAGAAAGGTTTATAGATAATACAGGGTAATCTGAACCTATTACACCGTATACATGCTAGTGTAGAGAAGTTGGTTTCTATACTAAACTAGGATTTTGGATTGATGGATGAGGGAAATACTTAGTGGAACACCCGTCAAGCATTATAGTCAATAAAGAGTTAGAGGTATCATATGCTTATGGATGTATATACTATGAAAGATTTAGATAAGATGGATAATTGGATTGAGAAGATTGTAGCAGGCAATTAGGTTATGGAGACATTGCACACATATATTTAGAAGCTCAAGGACCAAGTTCAAGAGAAAATTTTGCAAGCAGAGAGATATTATAATGTTGCCAGTATAGACATTTTTGACGACGAGTCAAAGTCAAACCTCCATTTAGTAAAATCAGTAGTTCAGCATTTTTGAGGAACTTTAGAGAATGCTTCATTTGATGAAGATATTAGACAAGCATTTAAGGTTGAAGAGGTCTTGCTAGAACTAGACACTAAACTTGAAGAATATTTGGATACTCGCATTAAGGTCAGAAATCATTGACAAAAAGTAAATAACAAATATACAACTTTGGATTTTCTTGATGTCACCCAAGTGATGGAGATCACTAAGAAATTCATGAGAAAACATCTAGACATAGCTCTGGTATAAAGGGGAATAAAACTTAGAAGCTAGAATTTCAGTTTTGGATAGTTGGGGAAAATTTGCAATTTTGGAGATTGGCATCAAGGTTTGCAAAGTGTGCAAGGTCCAAATGTGCACTAAAAAATTTGAAGAAGAAACTATGCACTAACAACTAACTTCTAGTTCGAAATTTAGAGCTTTCCATGCACTAAAAAATGCATAATTACGATAGTTTAACTCCTAGAAACATCCAGGGACTCCCACATCATCTTGCAACTTCTATCTTCTTATCTTTTCATTCTTTTCTTTTAAAGACATGTAAAGGCTCATGCACCCATTAATTGATTAAAACAAGAGTGGAATCCTAGGTCTTAGAGAGATAGTTTGTATATAATTTGATTTGTTTTATTAGTTTTAAGCATATATTTGCATGAAGGCATCTCTCACTCTCAACACAAATTGAGGAAATGTTTCCTTATAAATTCAAGAACGTAATATGTATTGTGGGCCATTATTTTGATGCAATAATATATGCTATTGGTTCTTTCATTCTAAGTGTATTTATTCTTGCCAAAGTGTGTTATATTTTGTGAATGCATGTTCATGAATTGTAATGGAGCCAATGGTTTTGTTGTGTTATTTTGATTGAGCTATCTTTTAGTTCTGGTGTTTACCATGTGTTTACAAATGCCACTAATGTATTGAGTTGGAGAAGAGATCACTTATTGTTCCTACATAGCTTTTTGTCTCACGTGAGCACACTTTTTGTGGCCTTGTGATTTGATGAGAAGTGAAACATCTTATGGTCATTACTAAATTCCCATCAATGATTGCATAAGTGGATTTGAGGGAGCACTGCTCCTATTTTCATTAGTTACCTACCCAATCTTTTCAAAGATTTAACTCACAAACGTGTTGTTTAAGTCATTTTTAAAAACTTCATGTTACTTAATCTTCATTATTTTCTTTTACAAACACTCATTTAAATTAGGAATTCATAGAGCTGCACACATAACTTTCATTCATCATAAAGAGAAAATCCAAAAAATATATTTCTTTGTGGTTGCTTTGCCAAATAGAAAATTAGACACCTTATCCAAATTAGTGGGAACCAACAAAGGCCTCTAGGTGAACAAATTCATTTATCTCCAATTGAGTAGATTCTAGTAGCTTAATAGATTGCTCAAAACCTTGGAGTTGATCCCAAGTGAGCTTTTCAAGAGAGGAATTCAAAAGGATTCCTATCATTAAAGCATCGTGCCAAATGAAAGCTCAACAAGATCCTACACCTATGCTACATTTTCTAGAGATATTGGATAAGTTACTACCAACTTTAGTACTTCATAACATTCTAGATCATATAGTGATGCCCAAATTGTTAGCAGCAGTAAATACTTCGAATCCTTGTAGGGAGAGTGTGGCAATACATGCACGGTTACACAGTTGGCTTCGATTGTTGGGCCAACATATGGAGCCTTTATATCCAACCATTTGTTATAAATTTGGGAGTGTTCTTTGTGCCTAGCATGTAAGTGATACATCTGCATATGCAATTTTATCACCTTGGTAAACTTTATTTGATCCTACTAGTTGGGAACAGTTGATTGTTCATTTTACTGTACCTAATCTAATGATAGTTCTATAGGAATTTTTAATCAACCAACTAATCAACAATTAGACCCGTTTCACTAGGTTATGGCTAGTTTCTTTAAAAAAAATCTACTATAATATGTTTTTGTAAAATTTCTTATGAACTTTGCCCATTTTTCCTGGTCAACATTATTTTTGAGTAGAATCTTGAGGTAAGTCACTTAGCATGGCTTGAGTGAGTTTTACTACTTTATTATTTGGATTCTAGAATATGTATGTAGTTGGATCAATTTTTGTATTGGGTTAAGATGTAATAAGTACCTTAAAAATGATTGCTAAGATATACATGTTTAGAAGGAAATATAAAGAGATACAAGTTTAGAAGGAAAAGAAAAGAACCTTTACATATCCATTGAACAAACTCACAGAAAAAGGGCATCACACAGCAATGAAATCACAAATAAAGGGCACATAGATCACAAGGAAACAACATGACCAAAAAATCGTAGAGCAAGGGTAGGACAATGAAATCAAATAGCAAAGACCATGCAATGAAATCATAGAGGCTAGAAGGGCATGAACACCAAATGTAGAGCAAAGGCATGACAATGAAATGCAGAGCAAGGGTACAACAATGTCCACCCTCATTTGGAGCTCTCCACCCTCTTTCATGCACATCTCTCTATAATCAACATTGTTGAGATAATGGGTGTTGCACACATTGCATAATATTGTTATTTTATTATTTTATTTTTATTATGTAATATTGTACCTAGATGGACGTGCAACATGTAAAGATTCCCATGGAATATTCTTGATGAGTTGTATTGTAACATTGTGATAATATTTCATGTAATTATTTAATATTGGGGAAAAGAATTAAATGCCCAATATTAAATGTGGGGTCAGTGGGTTAGGTAGCACATGGTTTTAGCACATGGTTTATGTAATACCAGTAAGTAGTTTTGTGGGACTTGCTACTATATAAGCAGCCACAAGGGTAGTTGTTGTAGAAAAAGAGAGATAGAGAGTGACAGGGAGAAGAGAAAGGCAAGAGTCGAGCGGGACAAGGCTTGACAGGTTAGCCAAGGGAGCATTTGTGAAGGTTGGAAGCATGGCATGGAATGTGTGGATTCACGCTTGTTCACATAGTTTGCTCGGTTGTGGCTATGGCCATGAAGGCTTCCATGGTTGTATGGCAATGGTATTTTTGCTAAATAATACATGATGATGGATGCTTTTGGAGGCTGGGTTTTTCCCTCAATGAGGGTTTCCCAGGGTATATCTTGTGTCACAATTTTGTGGGTATGTTGTCTATTCTCTTGCATGTGGATTTTAATTCCGTGTTAATTTTAGATCTATTATGGGTTATGTGGAAACGGTTATATTCTTTGTTGTCAAGTTACCTTACAAACACAAATGAGGAATAATTTATGTCGAGTTTTATTTTCTTTTTGTTTATACTCATACATGCTTTGCAATTACAATGCCAACTTTGGTATTGTGATAACTTCGAGGACAACTACTAAAAAATAATGAAAATCACCACAAATTACACCACCATTACAAATTTCTATCGCAATTTGACCCCAAATGTTGTAATGATTTTGACTTCAATTTTAGTTCTTTTGCCCAGCTTGGAAATGACCCTAAAAAGATTCTCCTCCACCTAGTTCAGGACTTCAACTTCTACTTCCCCTACCTACACAACATTTCCTTTTCTTCATTTTCCTCCCCACTTTCATCCCTTACAACAAGATTCATCATTCTACAGATCCCCTCTTGCAATGCCTAAATTTGTCTCTAGAGGGCTCTAACCTTGGGGGAAAATCTTTGGCACTTCCACCATGCTCTATTTGTGGAGACATCTTCTCAATATCAAACAACCCACAACCACATGGTCTTGGTGCAAACTTCCTCACTATTTGCTCTCTGTCTACACAGTCAGGAACTTCCACTCTAATACCACTTGATGAGGGCACAACCTAATCCAAAATGAACACAATAGGGAAAGGAGAATGGTATTATAAAATATTATATGCTTTTACATTTAGTAAAGAAAAAATAAACTCAACTACATTCCCTATAGGCTTACAATGCTAATAGATTTTAAAGAAAAATCCTTCTCATAGTACCTTCTCCCAAACTCCACAAAAACTACATTCACAATGCAAGAAATGACCTTAAGTAACCCAAATTAGGTTTAGGGTTAGGAATACATTTTAGAATATGAAATTTGGTATCCACCACAAAACAAATAGGTTCTATAAGACACATTAGAAGTTGGTGCAAAAGTAGAAGAATCCAAAAATGGTAGTACAACTTTCAGGAGGCATAACTTTGATCTAGGACTCCGATTGACAAAGTGTTTACATTTTCAAAAGATCTCCAAGCACTCTATAGCGCTACGGACCAACAATTTTTGATCCACATTTTTGGGGCTATATGAGGTCATTTAGTGCCTCAAATGAGGCTTCAATGTGTTCTTAGGGAGTCTCCAAGCAACTTAAAACTATAATGACTTTCAAATCATAAAGCCTTTTGACCAAATTCCTTTTCTAGAATTCTTTAAATTATAAGTACAAACATCCCTCCAACTTAAACCTTGAAAATAATCATACTTATATCTCAATTACAAAATAACCTTTTTCTACACTGGCATTTATCCCAAGGTGCTAAAAACACTAACCCAGAAAATCAATAGTTGAACTATGAGAGTTGGAATCTTTGTTTGGCCTAAATGGGCATCCATAAATACAAACACATTAAACTAGAACTATCACTAAGAATTTCTTTGGGTGATACATGATTTTTCTTACACCTCTAGATGCTCCAACATCACATATGTTCTTGGGGATCCTAGGACTCCTAGTGACATACATCATGTGTTTAATGGGTCGAAAGGGGTTATATGGCACCACATAACTCCTTTTGACCCATTAAATGATAACATGTGTTCCAAAACATATATCATGTATTTGAATGAGTCAAAATGGATCCTAGAGTACCATATAACCCCTTTCAACACATTATATGACAACATATGTCCTTAGGGTTACTATGATCCTTAGGAACATACATCATGTGTTTGAATGGATTGGAAGGGGTCATAGGGTACCCTATGACACATTTTGGCACACTATATGACAACATATGTTCCTAGGGTACTAGGACCCTAGGGATATACATCATGAGTTTGAATGGATTAAAATGGGTCATAGGTTGTGCTATGACCCCTCTAATTCTATTATATGATAACATGTGTTCCTAGGGGTCTTAGGGACCTTATAGAAATACATGATGTGTTTGAATGAGTTGAATGCAAACATAGGGTGCCCTATGACCCCTTTTGACCCATTAAATTATAACATATGTTCATAGGAGTCTTAGGATCCCTAGGAACAGGTATAATGTATTCAAGTGAGTTGAAAGGGGCTATAAAATACCCTATGACCCCTTTCAATCCATTATATGACAATATATATTCTTTGGGGTACTAGGACCCCTATTGACATACATCATGAGTTCAAATGGGTCAAACAAGGTCATAGTTTTCCCTATGACCCCTTTTGACAAGTTAAATAATAACATATATTCCTAAAGGCACTAGGATCCCTAGGAACATATATCATGTGTTCCAATGAGTCAAAAGGGTTCATACAATACCCTGTGACCACTTTTGACCCATTATATGACAACATATGTTCTTAGGGGTTCTAGAACTCTTAGACATATGTATTACATGTTTGAATGAGTCAAATGGGGTCATAGAGTGCCCTAAAACATACTATCCTAGAAACATATATTATGTATTCAAATGAGTTGAAAGGGGTCATAGAGTATTCTATGACCCCTAAGTACAATTAATATCATCAAATGGGTCAAAGGGGATCATAAAGTACACTGTAACCCCTTTTAAACTACTTAATCAAATTATCTATGCCCTTACCATTCATAGGACCCTTAAGCACATATAATATCACTGAATAACTCAAAAGGGATCATAGGCTACCCTATGGCCCCTTTTGACTCATTTGATAGAATTATCTATATAGTTACAAGTTCTTGGGCTCCTAAAAACATTTAAAATATTCAAATGGGTCAAAAAGGGATGTAGGGTATCTAATGAACCATTTTAATGCATTAGGTCCCATTATCTATGTGGTTATGAGTCTCAAGACCCCTAAGAAAACTTAATGTCATTGAATTAGTTAAAAGGGTCCCCTATGACCCCATTTGACCTATTAGAACACATTGATTATGTGGTTAGGGGTCCTAGGATTCCCAATAAAAATAAATCATCAAATGGGTCAAAGGTGTTATAGGGTTGGTCCTATAACCCCTAAATCTCATTGAATTGGTTGAAAGGGGTTGTAATGTACCCTATGAACCATTTTGACCCATTTGATTAATTTATCTATGTCCTTAGTAGTCTTAGGACCCCTAATCACATATAATATCATTGAATAGGTTAAAAGGGATTACAAGGTACCCTATGACCACTTTTAGCCCATTTGATTGAATTATCTATATGGTTAGGGGTCTTTAGACCCTTAAGCATACTTAATATCTTTAGATGGGTCAAAATGGGATACGAGGTGTCTAATGACCCCATTTAACCCATTAGATCACATTATCTATGTGGTTAGGGGTCTTATGACCTCTAAGAAAATTTAATGTAATGGGATGGATTAAAAGATATCATAAGGTATCCTATGGCCTGTTTCAACCCCAGAAACATTATTAATATCTCAGAAAGAGGATAAATCAAATCTAAATAATTCAAATTCCTTCAACAAGTGAAATTTGAGATTAAACCTAAACAATATCAAGAAATAGGATAGAAAAATGTATATAATATTTATAGTTGAATATCATATATTATCACTTTAAACTTTGAATGCACAAAATTAATGAGTTCAAATAATAATGTCAAAAGCTTTAAGCTATTGAGTTTCAAGGCAAGATTCTTAAAAGGAATGATTTAGTGGTGAGTTTGGGACATTTTTATTCTTTTATTTGATATGGATCCAAAAAATATGCTTACTAGATAGTCTATATTTCAAATTGATGCACAAGCATCCTAGGTGTAAGAGAAATTTTGCATCACTAAGAAATATTTCCTTTTTGTTTGTTGAATAAGAGTTATCTTAGTGTAGAGTTGTTGTTTTTTGAGGCTTTCTACTTAGTAAGTCACTCATATGATCTTGGAATGTCTGAATTTGAGAGGTGAATGCTCCTCTTGGATATATTAGTTTTCTAGTTGAGGCTTAGTGCCATATCATGAGTATTTGTAAAGTTATTACATAATTTTGGTGCATACTTTTGGTAAAAAAAACTTCGAGCTCAATTTTGAAGACCTTGTAAAATGGGGTCAACTAGACTTTGTAAAAGTCTTTCCCCGTAGATAACAAGAAGACAATTTCAGAATGGAGTTATAATAGCCAATCAAAGCAATGATTTGTAAGTTATGGTCTTATAAAGTTGGGCCAATTGAAATTTCCAAAATAAATGTCATAAGTGTATTCAGCTGACTCTATATGTATTTTTTAGGGTTTGATGTCTATAAACTTCTAGGACATAATAAAATTGTGTATATAAGAAAGGCTCATAGATTGTCTAGGATATCTCTCCATGATAGTTTAATCTCTGTGTTGCAAATTATTCTATGGAAGGAAGCCATGTGAGTTTCCATATTATTATTATTATTTTTAAAAATGATTCCACATTTGTAGTGATAATAAGAAGACCATATTTTATTCTCGCAAATTATTGTATATCTTTATTTCTACTGTGTTCTTGTGGTATTAAGGGGATCATCCTTCATGATTTTACATATCATTGACTATGAGGTAGTTTGCACCAAAACCATGGCTTGGGTTGCACATGTAGATAGATTTCCAATTGTAAGGAAACTTGGACTAGGGAAAAATAGGGATCAGAGAAAGGAGCTAGTTGGGATATTTCAGATAGGGATGATCTTCCTGTCAATTATGTTGGGACTTTTGAGTAGTTAGTGGAAAAGGATAGAATTTAATTGCTCTTGGGTTTTTGGATTGGATGTTTGGGCCTAAGGCCTTATGTAATTTGGCTTTGATTGAATAAAATTTTACCCTTTTTTCCATAAAAAAGAGGTACTATTATAATTAATAGGGAAAGCTTCAAGGCTGACTCAAGGAATTATTTTGAGGATATGGAATAAAGGAAAATTATTTTCCTTGTGGTAAAGTGTGATATGTAAGTGAATAAATTAAAATGTGATATGCAAAGTATTTGGAAAATGTGCTCCTATGTAATCCAAGCGATTATTAGATGCAAAGTTGGTGATCTAGTATTTAGATCAGAAGAGGTTTGATCTGGTCAAAGGATAGAAATGCAGCTATACAATTTTATTTTTCTACAAGGAATAGTAGAAGGATAAGTTGGACAGCGAGTTTAGTGGTCTTGCCCTTGAAGCTATTTGGATAGTGGGCCCATCTGTCTTCTACAACTCCTAGCAGGGTTGGCACAACTCCTAACAGGGTTGGAATCTCCTAACAGGGATTCAAAGTATCCTAACAAGGATTGATATGTAATAAATGTATTTCATTAATTCCTAAAAAAGTCCATCCTCTAAAAAGGAACTTTTAAATTAGTACATCATTTTGTGGGTACCATCCTTGCAACGGTTTTCCCTCTAATCAAGGGTTTCCCTAGTTAACATATCTGGTGTTATTATGTATGAATATCTTCTTATGGTTTCTAATTATATTGATCACATGATTAAGGATTAATGAGGTTGATAAATACTTTAATAGTTGGATAATTTATTCACCCCACCCACCCTCTCAATTATCTTAGTGTACTTTACTTTCTAATAATTGGTATCAAAGTGTCTGGTTCTTGAAGAGAAAACTTAACATATTTGGAAGATCAATGGTGGGTCACTTCAGAAAGGAAAGTCCAAAGTCTTATGGAGTAAACTATAAAAAATGGAAGGAAAAAATGAAGGCTCATTTGATATGTATGGATTTAGGATATTGATTGATGACAAAGAATGCAAGAGAGATTGTGGAAGAAAACAAATTAGAGGAATGCACAGAAGTTGAAAGAGATTTGTTTATGTGCAATATGCTAACTAGAGAAGGATTATTGTCAACTCTTTGTGAAAATAAATATAGTCAAGTAAAATCACTAGCAACATCTCATAAAATATGGAAGGATTTAAAATCTACCTTTGAAGGTCATAAGCATGCTAAAAGAACTAGACTATAGAATTGGACATTTTTGTTTCAAGATGCTAAAATGATGGAAGATGAATCTATGAGAAGTTATGTTGGTAGAATATCAAAGATTTTTGTAGGAATTAAGTTTTGTAGGTATCTAAGATGACATTATCTAGAAATTTTTTAAAGCATTAACATCACCATTCAGACAAACTACACAGATGATTGAGCAAGTGATACCTTGCACTGAGAATTTTACAAGATAGACCTTACTTAAAAGATTGGAAGCATCAAAATAAAGCTTGGAGAAATCCAAAGAACTTCCTAGAGTGGAAATAGCCTTTGGTGCATTAAGTGATCTTCCCTCTTTATGTAGAAGTGCAAGCACTAGTGGAGACTATGCCAGTAGTAGTAGATCTAGATCTGAAGAAGACAAAAAAATTGAAGAAGGAACAACCCTACTTGTAAGAAAAGAACCAGATGGTAAATTTAAAAAAAAAAAATTGGACCTACAATGAATTTGGTCATTATGCTTCTAAATGTCCTGAAAGAGAAAAAAAGGTACAAGAATAATTTCCAACCTAGAAGACCTAGAGATTGTTTTTATGCAAATGGAGATGATGAGTCTAAGGATAGAGTTCACAGTAAAGAGGTGATGAATTAGAATTTGTCGCTATAAAAAAAGGAAATTTTGAAAATGAAATTAGAGATGAAAAAACCCTAGTCTCACAAATTGAAAGAACTCTAATTGGATTATCAATAGTGGATCTTCACATCACATGATCAAAAATATGAAAAAGTTTGTCAAGTTTAGAAATCATGATGGAGGAATTGTTAGAGTTGGTAACAATTCATCCTATAACATCATATGGATATGAGCTATTACTGTTGATGGAAAGACAAACATTGAAAATGTTTATTTTGTTGATGCATTATAACATAACCTACTAAGTGTTGGACACTTGGTTGATAAACGTTATCAATTGCAATTCATAGAGAAGACATGCATTATCAAAGACAAAGATGGTAAGTTGATTGGAATCGGTACAAGATCCAAAGGTAATGTATTTCAATCGAAACCTATTGAGATGACTTTTTTGGTTGCAAAAGTGGATAACGGTTGGCTATGACATAGAAGGTTTTGTCACATAAACTTTGACAATATTGTGAAGGCTAGTAGTTCATTTTTAATTAGAGATTTACCTAGAATCATGAAACCTACTAATATTTTTTTCAAAGAATGTATTATGGCTAAGTAGAAGAAGATTTCCTTTCCTAGCAAGAAGTTCACAACCATAGAAAAATTGGAGATTCTTCATAGTGACTTGAGTCATCCTACTAAAATAAGAGAATTCTATGGTGAAAGGTATTTTAAGATTTTTATTGATGATTTGACTAGAATGATGTGGGTAGCATTTGCAAAATTCAAGGTATTTAATAATAGATTTGAGAATGATGCTAGTGTAAAGATTAAATGTTTGAGATTAGATAGAGGTAGAGAGTTTACTTCTATAGAGTTTAACATCTTTTGTGAAGAAAATGGAATTAAGAAACAATTATCTTCACCCAATACTCATGAGAAAAATGGGATTGTGGAAAGAAGAAACAAGTCTGTATTAGAAACAACAAGAAGAATAATGTTTGAGAATGATGTATCCAATACATTTTGGAGAGAAGTAGTCAACACAACAGTATACACCATGAATAGAGTGTAGATAAAAAATTGTACAAACAAGTCTCCTTATGAATTATGGTTTAGACATGCACCATCAGTAAAGCATTTTATAATATTTGGAAGTAAGTATTACATAAAGAGAGATGATGATATTGATAAGTTTGATCCAAGAAGTGATGAAGGTATGTTCCTTGGTTATTCACTAAAAATCAAAGATTATAGATGTCTAAATAAGGGAATTAAGATGATTGTTGAGTGTGCAAATGTGAAAGTAGATGAAAAGTTTGGAGTCAAAGAGAGAATACTGAATTATGTTTTTGATGAAGAGGAAGGTAATCCTAAATTCATCAAAGAAAATATTGAGTTTTCTTTGAGACTAACAATGACTTGAACAATGATGTTTATATTGTTGAACAAAGATGTAAACAAAGATCAAAACCAAGAGAATAGATAAGAGTTGAGGTAGCAACTCCTACACCTAATAGGAGCATGGAAAAGAATCATCCTATTGAACAAATTATTGGAAGAAAAGATAAAGGAGTGGTGACAAGAAATAGAGTACACAAGGAATTACATTTGATTTCTCAAGTTGAACCAAGGAGTGTAGATGAGACATGCAAAGATGACCATTAGATATAAGCAATGAAGGAAGAACTAGATCATATTGTCAAAAATTACACATGGGAATTGGTTCCTAGGCCTAAAGATAAGAATGTTATTGGACCTAAATGGATATTCAGAAACAACATGAATGAAAAAGGTGAAGTTGTATGGAATAAAGGTAGATTGGTATGCAAAGTATATTCACAGCAAGAAGGTATAGATTATTGAAATGTCCCTTTTCTGATTTTACATGATATTTCCAACCTTTAATCAGATCTATAAGGTCAAACAACTAATATCACAAAGATCCTCCAAATTTCTCAAGAAACCCCAAATCGAGTATGCCAGAAATTGTGCCAAAAGCTTCACAGCTTCACCAATTATTAATAAATCTGAAAGTGGACATTTTTATAGAAATTTCAGCAGCATAACAGCCTAAAAAATGACATTTCTATATCCGTATAACCTTCACACAACAGTTCTCAAATGTAGGACAAAAACTATGCTCATCGGGCTCCCGAAATTAACACAAAAATGCCCGAAAACACCACACAACACTAATAAACTATCTCATAAGTTTAATCACATCCCAAAACATATATTCAGCTCTATTTTAACAGCTTAAAGTCTGAAATACAGCAGCAACCAAAACTGACATGAAATGCTCAACTGAAAACACCAAACTCATGCAAAAAACACACCCAAAAACCCACAAATCTACACTGTTCAGCACAAAGGCAAACTCTGTATGAGCATGAACATGGAATGGCTTCAAACTCCCATCCTTAGCCTTCCTAGAAACCTGCAAACTCCTGTTCTTGGGTTTCCCTGGAAACCTGCAAACTCCCGTTCTTGGGTCTTCTTCTCCACAAGTTTGGCAGCCTCTGAAGAATAACAAAGAATGAGCAAAAATCAAGTCCACCCCGCCGCCCAAAGTGCCTCCAAACCCCTTAAAACAGCGCATAACTGTAACTCATGTCCAAGAGACGTTAATGAAACATATTTTAATAATAATTTTCATTTATTAGTCCAACGGTTTCCAAAGATTAACCCCCTTTTTCCGAAACTTCACTTTCTTGGGCCTGCCTACCTTAGCAAAGATTATTATTTTTTAATTATTTGAAAAGGGGACATGACAAGTCCTCCCCTCCCAAACATTGCTTGTCCTCAAGCAATGGTTGAACAATAAACCAATCAATCCACCTGGATCCCAAATGTAGTCATGAACTATACTACTACCAATTAACACAGGCTCCTGCAATATCCTCTGCAATATGACCAAGAGGAATCCATAATCAAACTGACAATTATAGCTCAACCAAACTCCAAAATCACCACTACCACAATCAAAAACCCATGAGGCACAAACTCTTAGAACATTAGAACCCAAGCAAAGTGGACAAATCAAACTACCAACACAGTAAATACCATCAACGTATCCCACTGGCCTATACGGAATGCACAATCCAACTCTACAACAATGGTGAATGCTCTCGAATGAAACTGTACCAAGTATGGAGAATCCACACACTGTACAACTCCTATAGTCAACACAACTTTGCAAATCACTGGCCACTATCTCATAACCATAACTACCATGCACCCCTGATGGTGAAAAGCCATCACAAGATAAATAGCAAGAATTGGAACCCAAACCAAATCTTCCTGCCATCAACTCCTCAACACAAGGATCAAATGCTAACTGATGTACATACCTTGCAAGATAATGTTGATAAAAAAAACCAACCTTAGTCAAAAACTCACCATGAACAAGTGATACAACCCACTGTGACTGATCACCAGCTAAGTCAGGAGATGTCATAGCCAAAGGAGTAGAATCAATTACAACACCCGCTGAAGCATCACTTTGAAACTCCTGCTCTAAGTCATGTATTATCAAGCTGTCAACTGTAGAACCTATCGCCATGTCATGCCCATCACAACTCTCATCTTGAGGCATCAAATTGTCCCATAACTGATGATAAGCACTAGGAACCAAAGTACATCTCTGTATCATTATCTCATCAACATGGTCATCAAAGGTAAATTGATGAGCATGCCTCACAGTGTAATGCCGATAGAATGGACCAATCTCAGTCAGTGGCTTGGACTGTAATCCAGATGAAACTAACTACAATTGATCATTAACCATGTTGGAACTAACTACTACCTCCAAAGATATCACCAAGGGAGTAGTGTTACTAGTAAGAACCATGCCAACTGCCGACTCACCAACATCACACATGATCTTTGATAAATCTCTAGTCTCTGTGCCATCAATACTAGAGGCCACCACCATGTCAGGCATACAACAATCTGCTACAACACCCAACTCAACTGAACCTAACTCTAGTGGGAATGAACTTGATATTCCAATGTTAGCATCAAGAATGGATGCATCCCCATCTCCACTGTCTCTGACAATCTCGGCCATGGACATCCTCGGATCACCAAACACCACTGCTTGTGACTGTATAGAATCAAGTGAAGATTGTAGTCACTCTAACTCCATGGTCACCTTAGCCAAATGAAACTGTGACTCCTTGAAAGCCAACTGTGTACTCTCAAGAATCTCAGAAGTCACCACAAGCTGCTCAGTAAGCTCACTCACCTCATCTTCCTTGGCCAACAATGCATCATATGCTGTACTACCCCACTTCATAAGATAATCTCTGTCGGCTACCAACTGCATATAATCCTGTCTCAGAATCTGGATAGCCTCCCATAAAGAGTGGAACTCTATCAAGGAAAGATAACTACCTCCCTGCTCATCACTAGTAGGAGAACCCCATTCATAAACTGCTAACAACTGACGAGCAGCATCGAAATGTTGGCAAGTGATAGCAATGTCTTGGTCACTAACCCTCAACTGATTAGACACATGATGGCACTGGCTTGACTATCTCCTACAAACCTCCTCTGATGTACTGTCTAAAGGAGTATCCTCAAAGTTACTAGTCTCTAGAGTATTACCATCCATATCCTGTGAATCAAATCTAAAACTCATATCAACATACGAAGTATCAAAAACATTAGCATTGCTGTCCAACTCCTCTATGCCCAAGGAAACTAAGTATTCAAAATTGCCCACTGCATCCTCCTGGATGTCATCAATGCCAATATGATCTTGGGACTCATCTATACACACTGCCAAATATGAAATATCATCAACACATTCTAGCAAGTATGGTCGACTGGATATATGAACAAAGCCCAACATCGGTGTATAAAAACTAATACCAACATTGGACAAGCTGCTAGCACAAGAAAAGACAACACCATGCAATCTACTAATCAAATCCATGATAGCACCCAAACAAACACTGCTACCAAAAAGTGTTAAAGATCTCCTGTCAACTGAATCCCAAATGCCAATATAACAATCTTGAGTCCATATCTGTAAACTAGAATCAGCTGGTAACTCAAGCAAAATCCTCACTTGAGTAATATGACCAATACCAACTAACTCCACATACCTATCATGATGAGATAATGAAGTCAAAATACTATCTTCACTCACCTTCAGCTAGCGGGATAAATCATGTGAAGTACTACCTGCCTCAACCTCATGTGATGAAGCATCTAACGGTGCCTGGTACTCTTTCTCAGCAGAGTCATGAATGCTCAATGTTTGCTCATCTCTACCAGGTATCTCACCATCCTGCACAACAACATCCTCATAATCATCATCTGAACCCACTACACTGTAGTCACTGCCTGTTGTAACTATACCATCTTGAATACCTGTGGCATCACCCTTTGACGACCTGTAAACAATTGTCTCAATTTGAGTATCAAGTTGATCGTTACTATCAATCTATGTAATATCCTTTCCCACCACCTCTTGTGGCAGAGTAGAATCTGAGACCTCTACTTGGCTATCAGCTAGTTTCTCAAACTCCTCATGCAAGTTCTTGGGAATTGTGTCATCTGTCCTGTGAAAAAATATGCCAAATAGAAATCCAGTCAACTTATCCACCTTAGCTGGGTCGGACAACATGTCATTCATTATACGGTGGTGCTCAACCAACTGTTTAGACATGTCATGGCTTATTTTCGTAAGTTTATCTCGAATGTCTAAATAACCATCCTTTCTACTGTTTTGACTCTGGCTATCAATTGTCCAAGATCGTTTCCTCTGAGACTCTGTACTATACCTGTCCACTTTGGATAAAGTAGAGTGTAACCCCAATAGGATATAATTTCTTCAAACACCAAGAACTAACATGAAAATGATTAGAAGTAGCATGCAACCATAGATTTGGACATGCAACTGATTAGAAGCAACATGCAACCACCAAATTATGACATGCAAGATCTGGGTAGTTGTCAAAACTGACATGCAACTTCTACAACCACCAAATTCACCAAGAACTAACATGCAAATGATTAGAAGTAGCATGCAACCATAGATGCAACTAATTAGAAGCAACATGCAACCACCAATTTATGACATGCAAGATCTGTGTAGTTGTCAAAACTGACATGCAAGATCTCGGTACTTGTCAAAACTGAAATGCAAACTTCTACAACCACCAAATTCACCAAGAACTAATCATGCAAATGATTAGAAGTAGCATGCAACCATAAATTTTGACATGAAACTGATTAGAAGCAACATGCAACCATAAATTATGACATGCAAGATTTGGGTAGTTCTAAAAACTGAAATGCAAGATCTGGGTAGTTGTCAAAACTGACCCACAAACTTCTACAAACCCTCAGGCTGGCAAGATCATGGCTCTGATACCACTGAAATGTCCCTTTTCTAATTTTACATGATATTTCCAACCTTTAATCAGATCTTTAAGGTCAAACAACTAATATCACAAAGATCCTCCAAATTTCTCAAGAAACCCCAAATCGGGTATGCCAGAAATTGTGCCAAAAGCTTCACAGCTTCACCAATTATTAATAAATCTGAAAGTGGACATTTTTATAGAAATTTCAGCAGCATAACAGCATAAAAAATGACATTTTTAGATCCGTATAACCTTTACACAATAGTTCTCAAATGTAGGACAAAAACTATGCTCATCGGGCTCCCGAAATTAACACAAAAATGCCCGAAAACACCACACAACACTAATAAACTATCTCAGAAGTTTAATCACATCCCAAAACATATATTCAGCTCTATTTTAGCAGCTTAAAGTCTGAAATACAGCAGCAACCAAAACTGACATGAAATGCTCAACTGAAAACACCAAACTCATGCAAAAAACACACCCAAAAACCCACAAATCTACACTGTTCAGCACAAAGGCAAACTCTGTATGAGCATGCACATGGAATGGCTTCAAACTCCCATCCTTAGCCTTCCTAGAAACTTGCAAACTCCCATTCTTGGGTCTCTCTGGAAACCTACAAACTCCCGTTCTTGGGTCTCCTTCTCCACAGGTTTGGCAGCCTCTGAAAAATAACAAAGAATGAGCAAAAATCAAGTTCTCCCCCCCACCCAAAGTGCCTCCAAACCCCTTAAAAGAGGGCATAACTGTAACTCACGTCCAAGAGAGGTTAATGAAACATATTTTAATAATAATTTTCATTTATTAGTCCAACGGTTTCCAAAGATTAACCCCCTTTTTCCTAAACTTCACTTGCTTGGGCCTGCCTGCCTTAGCAAAGATTATTATTTTTTAATTATTTGAAATGGGGACATGACAATTATGAAGAGACATTTTCCCCTATTGTCAAAATGGAAGCAGTAAGAATGTTCCTAGCTTATACAACAAATAAGAAGTTCAAAGTGTATTAGATGGATGTAAAATCAACATTTCTAAATGAAAAAATTGAAGAAGAAGTCTACATTGTGCGGCATGAAGAATTCCTTTGATAGAAGAAAAGGACATAATATGCAGATTTAAGAAAATATTGTATGGTCTAAAGAAAACACTTTGAACCTAGCATGCAATATTGGACAAATATCTTGCAAAATTGGGGTTTTTTAAAGGTACAAAAGACAATAACTTATATTTGAAAGAAATTGTGAGTGGATTATTGATCATTGTAATATTTGTTGATGTCATAATATTTGGAGGTAATAATAAAGCAAGTGATAAGTTTGTTGATGAAATGAAGAATGAATTTGACATGAGTATGATTGGTGAGATGAAGTTTTTCTTAGGTTTATAGATTGTGCAAAAAGATGATGGTATTTTCATATCACAAGCTAGGTATTTAGAAGAATTATTGAAAGTATTTGTCCTAGAAAGTTGCATGCATGTTGGTACACCTAGGATAACTAGTCACAAGTTATCTAGCAAAGATGAGACACCTACAATTGAGAAGAAGAAGTATAGATCTATGATTGGAGGTTTGCATTATCTAACTCACACTAGACCAAATATAGAAAATGCAGTTGGGATAGTGACAAGATTTCAAGAGGATCCTAAGGAATATCATTATGTACCAGTAAAGAGGATATTTAGATATATAAAGGGTACACCTAATTTAGGACTATTGTATGATAGATCAAGTGCTTTCACTTTGTCTACTTATACTGATGCAGATTGGGTAGAGAATATGGATGACATAAAGAGCACTATTGGTAGAGCATATTTTCTTGGAAGAAAATTGGTTTCTTGGCTAAGTAGGAAATAGGATTGTGTTCCACAAAGTACATCAGAAGCAGAGTATTTAGCAACAACAAATAATTGTGATTAGATCATGTGGATGAAGTAGATGTTGAAGGATATTAGGATAGAATATTTGGAACTTGTTATCATACATTGCGATAAAACAAGTATGGTGACTATGTCTAAGAATCTTATGTTTCATTCTATGACTAAGCATAAATCTATTAAGTATCATGTTTTGAGAGAGAAATTTGCAAAGAAAGAAATCATATTGGAGTATGTAAGTACAAAAGAAGATTGCATATATCTTTAATATGTAGCCATTACCCAAAGATACATTTGAGTACTTGCGAGGTATGCTTGGGGTCATGAGAGAAAGATATGGTCATTTAACAAAGATTTTCTTTTTACCATTTTCACTATGATTTATTTTTTTTGAAATTTTTTTGACAAAAATTCTGATGAGATCAAATTTGACGGCCATCATGGGCTGAAACAAAAAAAATCTTTCACTTCCTCTCAACATGGCTAAACTAGGGCATATTATATATCAAAATTTATGGAAAAACCAGCCTAGATCCAATGGTGATGTCTATTTTTGTCCAAGAGGTCAGTACTACAAGCTACCCCCTAAAAACCTCATTTGAATGAAACATTCAAAAAATCTATTTGACCAACAATTTTCTATGCCCAAAATCTGCCAACATCCCATCATAATAAGAAATCCAAAACCCTAAGATCTGCAATAAAAACTCATATATCTTGTCCTTTCTTTTATCCTCATGCATTCTCATGGATTCAATGTAGAGTTACAACAACAAAATAATAGATCTGATACCACTTGTAAGGAAACTTGCAACAAAGAATATAATCATTTCCACATAACCCATAATAAATATGAAATGAATATGTAATTGAAATCCACATACAAGAGAATAGGCAATATACCCAAAAAAATGTGACACAAGATATACCTTGGGAAACCCTCACTGAGGGAAAAAAAACCCAACCTCCAAAAACATCCATCACCATGTATAATTTAGCAAAAAATATCATTGCAATACAACCATGGAAGTCTTCAAAGCCATAGACACATCCAAGTAATCTATGTGAACAAACATGAATCCATACATCCCATGTCATGCTTCCAACCTTCACAAATGCTCCTTTGGCTAATTTGTCAAGCCTTGTCCCGCTCAACTCTTTCATTTTTTTCCTTATGTCTTTTCATACATCAACTACCCTTGTGGCTACTTATATAGTAGCAAGTCCCACAAAACCACCAAGTGGTATTGCATAAACCATGTGCTACCTAAATCATTGATCCCACATTTAATATTGAGTATTTAATTCTTTTCCCCAATATTAAATAATTACATCAAATATTATCACAATGTTATAATACAACTCATCAATTCTATCCTATGGGAATCTTTACATTTATGTCCATCTAGGAGCTCCTAGATACAACATTACATAATAAAATAAAATAATACAATATAAAAAATATTATGCAATGTGTAAGACACCCATAATGTCAACACAAAGTGATGGTATGAATTTTGACCAAAGCCCTATTGGCATCCATCTATTTCTTATTCCAAAATAATCATCTTTATGTGGTAATGAAATCAAGTGAATGAGGAGTTTCTACCAAAGAGATGGTTGAGGGTTTTAGACTAGTGATAGGTTACTTGGAGCACTGGTTGCATGGTCGATGCTCAGTTGGGTTGGTCACCTTAAACATTGGAGGCAGTATTTATTTGTTGCTCATCCTTCTGATTTATTATTTGCTTCCATATTTTGACTTACACTAGATAATTTTGTGATGTGGAGCCTAATAAGACTCACGGGTTTATTGAGCATGATTTATTCTCCATATTATTTCTACAGGGGTTTGGGCCCCCAAGATGAGGTCAAGAGGCAGCGCCCCTGTGGGGTCCTAGGGTAGCACCCCAGGTGCACTCCCTATCACAGTACATGGTGGGGTCAAGGGGAAACAATCCCACGAGGGTTTTCAGGGGTAGCACCCTCAAAGCCAAAAAAGCCCTTATATTGTAAAAGTTGTCAGCTATTATTTTTCTTTTATTCTAGGCCTAATTTTGTAAGCAGAAAAAACTTGTATAAAAAGGCTTAGGGTTAGGGATTTCATAATGTGATGGTGATATTGTAGGTTCTTGCGGTGATATTGAGCTGTAAGGGATTACAAATTGTAATCAAGTTGTAATCAGTAGATAATAATAATATTGGACTTACTGTTGGTGGACATAGCCCAGGGATTGGGTGAACCATGTTAAATCTTGGTGTCTTGTGTCCTCTTTTATGCGATCTAATATTTTTTGGTACTAGTTATATTTACATGTAACTATTGTTTCTATCTGAGGTTAATCCTAACACATAAGGGTGTTAATAAATAGTAGTGATAGAGCTAAATGGTATTACTAATGAGAGTCCTCAGGATAGGCCCGATCGGAGAAATGATGACTTTATTATAGAAAATATATCTTGAATGATTTACACATGGATAATGTTGTAATTTATGCAAACATAGAAGTAATTGCTTATGGTGATTAGATAGATATCACACAAAAAAAATCTCAGCATAAATTGGAATGGTATAGGGGAATCAGTTGGGTTTTCCAATCTAACTTAATTCACGGTGATGGGGAGTTAGTAATACAATAGAAATAACAAAAGCAATACGAAAAAAACAAGGATAAAAATGTTTCACTAATATTAATAAAGTCATAATATTCCCAATACCAATGATAGAAAGAGAGTCGATGCTTTTGGATTTAACTATACCCATTTTCTTGCCTTATTGTCACAATTGTCTATATAATACAACGTAATTATTGAGGAAATTGTTAGATTTATTACATTAATTAGGTTAGTTTGTATGTTTAGATTAAATAAATAAATAAGTTAGATATTTAGTTACTAGGAAGTTATTCCTGTTAGTAGTTTTTGTAAGGAAAAGTAAGGCTATATAAAGTTGTTTAGATATCAATATGCATCACTATGCTTTTATCAGGATGTATACAATGAAAATTTGAATCAATAAAATCAGTCATTTTATATTTTTGCACTTTCATTTGGTATCAAAGCCAGGTTAATCAAACCTTAACTTTTGCAGATGAGATCTTCTACAATCTTTTTATTGAAGAGAGATAAATTTTATTCAGCAAGCCAAAGATCTCATTGATGGGAATTTGAAGAAAAATGTAACTTTTTTTTTATAATTGAAGAATAACAAAGAAATTATCATAGGCTAGAGGCAATGGATCCTTGAGGATTTTTATCATCTCAAGCTAGCTTCCCAATTAGAGATGATTATTGCATGAGAATCACCTATTTGTGTCTCTAAAGAGGAGAGGGGGATTAGGAACATGATTGTCCTTCCAAGGAGAGAGGAGGAAAAACATCTCATGTGTAGTCACATTAGTGACTATTTTTGTTACTACACTAAAGGAGGCATTAGACACACTCCAAGGAGATGTGAAATTTTGGAGGAACTGTGTCTCAATGTGCAAGGTAGGTGGGAACAATCATATTGTGAGAACAACTTTAGGATTTGAGGATTTTCAATCTAAAGTTATGGAGAGAAAATCTACTTCAATAAATGAAGATTGGGGAAAGTATTTTGTCAAAGTTTTCGAAGGAAGAATATTGGTGAAGGAACTTCATCATAGTTTCCAAATAGTTGGGTTAAAACCTTATCAACTTTCACTATTGATGGATTTGTGTAATAAGAATCTTTACAACTTTAACTCCTAATGGATTAATGTAATAAGGGGGAATGTTACATTTATTACATTAATTAGGTTAGTTTCTATGTTTAGATTAAATAAATAAATAAGTTAGACATTTAGTTGTTGGCAAGTTATTCCTGCAAATAGTTTCTTTAAGGGAAAGTAAGGCTATATAGAGTTGTTCAGATATCAATATGCATCATTTTGTTTGTATCCAAAAGTATATAGTAAGAATTTGAATCAATAAAACCAAACATTTTATATTTTAGCACATTTACATTTGCATGACATTTCCTATTAATGCTAGAAAAAATAAAATGAAAAGGAACTTACATTGTACTAGATTATTGTATACTTGGATTTAATCACATTTATTTTTATTTTATTCTTAAATTGTCTTTTAATGGATGAATATGCATTTTTAGTATCTAAAACAATCCATTTTTAAATAACTAAATTTCAAGCTAAGTATTTGATCATAATTCCACTTCCATAGTACATAATTGGTGTTGTAATTTTTGCTTCATGTATTTTACTTCAACTTATCTATCAGTTCTATTATTATTTTCTATTAATAATTTCTAACTCCTAAAATGTTGATGCTCAAATGGACACATAGCTATTCCAAATGTCTTGAGTAGTTGTACCATAAATGCTATTCATGACTATAACTATTGGATTGATTTGTTGAGTTCTTCCTATAATTAATAATGTTCTAGAGTTTTCTTTTTGTAATCCTAAGCTTAATATCCAAATTGTCATCAATACCTTCTCTCATTGCTATTTAAAATAACCCAACGTTATTGATATATGATATCATTTTTTATAAATTTTACTGAGTTCTATTTATTTTATACATAATAAGTTAGAATAATCAACTAGCTCTTTCTCGGATTGTAAAAGAAATTAATATAGAAAGAAGGATTACAATATCAAATCATATTTCACTAATATTAGGATTAACAAGGACATAAAATAACAATTACATGCAAATATAACCAATATTAGAAAATAATAAATCACATAGAAGAGAACACAAGACACCAAGATTTAGCGTGGTTCACCCAATCCCTGGGCTATGTCCACCAAATAACGAGTTCAATATTATTACAATCCAGTAATTACAACATGATTACAATCCATAATCCCTTACAACTCAATACCATTGCAAGAAGCAATTTTTGCATCACACCTTATGGAACAATCCCTAACCCTAAGCCCTTTTATACAAGTATTTTTCTGGTTTAGGGTTAAATTTAGTTGCAATATGTTAGCCATAAAATATCGATAAAATAGCCCCCAAAAAATCTGAAACCCTGACGAGGAATTATGGAGTATGTACAATACTTCCCTTATCAGTCACCACAATCTAACAACTAAATCAAATCAAATTTATTTAATATGAAATCAAATTTGATTTGATTGAATCAAATAAAATTTCTCTCAATTTATATTGCTTTCAAATTCTATAAATCCTATTAGATTGAAAAAGGGAGTGGAATAAATAGAATTGTTGGTTGTATATCAAAGAACATTGAAGATGTTGCATATACGGTGAATAAAATCATTGCACAAAAATACAAGACAACTATCTAGGGAAGACACAACAATAAAAGATGAATCATGTACAAAAGCACTAAGTCCCTCAGGATTGGTACAATTAACCATCTATTTAATGTTGGAAATTTGTTGATAGCTCATGCATGCGAGACATTTGTTTGAGTAACTATTTTTTCATGTAGTAAATGTGTCTTGGAGGAAAACATAGTATTTTTGACATCTATCTACTAGGGGAAATTTTGGAGAAAATGAGGGTAAATTTGATTTGAAAATGAAATTGTCGATGAGGGTATTCTATGATTTGGAGCAATGGATGTGTACATATCTGACACATACATTATCTTTTCTAAAAATCATAAATCTAAGGACAAATTGGCCATGTATAATTGAATATTTTCAAAATAGTTTCATATAATTTATGATAAGTTTGAGGTGATTGAAACCTTTTTTAAAGCAAGATAATAGACATCATGTCATAAATTCAACACGTGAAGATTATTTAATATATATGTATAACTAATGGCTTTCCCTTTGCATCCCTTGAAGGTGAAACATTAGTTAATGAATGCTAGAAAGGTGTACACATGCACCACACTTTCTCTTCTCTTGAAAATATTCTTTCTCTTTTTTTTCATACATAAACAATTTATGATAATAATTATAATTGTACATTTCCATAGGTAGTTGAAAATAAGGAGGTGGGTTCAAATTGGAATCTATTCCTTTTTTGGTGGATCGATTATAAATAAAAAATCAAAGCTTCAGACAAAAATAATAATTTATTTACAAAAATAACATGTTTCCCTTGGGCTTGCTCCCATGTATGTTTCGCGGTACTACTAGAGTGAATTTCCTCTTTAAAAAAGTTGTGCAAGATGATTGGCCAACCTTAAACATCACACACTAAGATGCAAATTAAGTGTGGGAAAAATAGCCAACTTCATACTTTTAACTTAGAAACGTTAGTATGTGATGTTTAAACCAACTAAGACGGTCTATAACACTTCAAACTCTAAGCGATGGAATGAATATGTACCTCATCTGCCAAAAAAGAATTTACAAAAAAAATAAATTGTGTCCTTCTACGGTGGGTCATAGAGAGATTGAAGCACTTTCCGCAAGTGGTAGTCTATGTTGAAAATAAGCTATTTTTAAAGAAAGAAGAAGATTCAACTCAAATAATATATATTTTCTAGTAGTTATTAAGGATCCCAGCATCCATAACCGGGAAAGATGTTCTAAATATGTATTAACTTTCACCCAACGAACCACTGACCTAGACCAGAAGGCCAGTTTAACAGTACTGAATCGAATCAGAGAAAAACATGGAATACATTTATGGAAAATCTACAAATTAAGCAAAATGGTAAACAGAAAACCAAAGGAGGAAGACGGATGAATTTCTCGAGGACTAGGTGTTGCAAGTGATGAACATACAGAGCACTTGCGCCATTGTCATCCAAAGCAGAATTATGGGCAGCAATAGAACCAGCAACCAGCCATGGTTTGGAAAAATAAGCACTTTTGAACTCACTCCATAAGATCTTGTGCTTTCTTCTCGTGTACTTATGCAACCCCCTTCTCACGTCATTAATTACTTTGCACCATATAAAAGGCATCATTCCTGAGCCTAGAGAGTTGAAGAGGTCCGCCACTTGTTGATTGCTTCCAGGAAAGTTGTGAATCACCTCTGCCTTCCTTAACATAGCAACATCCTCCTCGTTGTCAATCAACTCATCCATCAGTAATACATATTCCGTCATTGGTCTTGGATAGTACCTCCCTCTTGTGGTCACTTCCATTGCAATTAAATTGCTCAAGACTGAATATAATTGCTGAATATAACTGCTGTCTTACCATCATTTCTGGTAAGTAGAGCGTCACTGTTTTCTCGTCAAATCTTATCCATCGAATGGCCGAACCTTTATTTTCTGGTCGATTTGCATCGGTCACATGGTGAATGCTCACGCCTGCGCGTGTGAGTTCAGAAGCTGTCGGCAGTTTCACAAAGTCCAGCTGAATTATTTTGCCCGAGCTGAAGTATCTGAGGAGAGAAAGCTGGAACAAATCTTACACCAACGTCCACAAATTGTCCTCATCAAATAAATTCCACTTTTAAACCAGATCTGCATACCATTGTGAGATGAAAAAAGTGTTCGCTGAGTATTTCCGGGCCTCCTATTTGATGAAGGAAACCACAGACAAAGCTTATGCCAACGTCCACAAAAGGCCAGCTTCATCGAATCAATGGTCTTCCTGAAGTAGATCTGCATCCTATATTTGCCCAAAGGTGGCAAATGATACGCTTCGTCATTCTGCAGGTAGTTCTTAACATTGCTGCCAACCAAACTGCGGTGGAGTATATCGAGGACATGAGAACACTGTTTGTGAGAAGGTGGAATCTGCCATCTAAACATTTTATGTCTGGTCATATACATGAGGACTAACCTCGCTAATTCATCCAACTTTTGACCCGCGACTTCTGGAGAACCCATCTTGATTTGAAGGACGTCCTTCAAAATCCAGAGAGGGATTTGCTTTTCAAATAAAAGTAAATCACTCATTAATCCTTCCCTTATGGGACTTTGTAAATCGACATCAAAAACTGCATCATATTTCCATTAGAATTCTCTCTTCTTTTTCATAGATTTTTTTGGCTTCACTACCCCTTCTTAGATAATTTAGAAGAAATTCATAAATAAAGCATGCATCCCTGGTGACCATCCATGCTAATTCTATAGGAGTGAAGGAAATATGTTCACCATAGATTGTCCTAACCTTTCTGTCCTTGGACAACAGCTCGCCTACAACAAATGACTTGATAGAAGCCTGCGGGTGATATTTCTTGATCCTGACTTTCATCCTTCGAACAGCCTCATTTTTAGATTTCTCCATACCATACAGCTACTCCTTCCCATAATTGAAAGGCCCGATGGAAGCAAAAGGTGGAGTATACAAACTGTCGGAGTCTGGCAGTGACCTAGACATTCGAAATATGAAAGCATCGCCCACATCCGGTACATCCTCTTCTTTCATTGACACCCCATGCCCGTGTCACAACCCGTTTTTGCATAACCCGTGTAAAATGAAAAAACTTACTGCCACATAGATATCATTGTGGAAATTGATTAAATTAGTAAATTTATTGCTTTCATTAATAACATAGATAGTTAAGATTGACTGTTACTTATTTGATCGGCTAGAAAGGAGGGTATTGGGTCAGTTACGGTTTTAATTTTCATTATTAATAACAAAATCGTTAATAGTAGGGGGAAGATGACAGCTAGAGGATTGGAGGCGACTGGAGGGAAAGATCAAGGGTGAAGCGAACTCAGGAAGGAGTGGTGGCAACAACGAATTATATCAGGTTCCTCTTTCAATGCATCTTTGTTAAGATATTCTCATAGTTCAGAGAATGGATGCTCTTCCTAATTGAACTATTTCTTGATAAATTGTATACATGTTTCAAATGTTAACTGAACATGGTTCTTTAAGGAAGCACACTAGATTTTATCCATTTGCTGTTTACATATAAGCATACTGCTTACAGGGTATGCATACACCCATAGATATTACTAGGATGTTGTGGCCTGTGTTGTCAATACCCTCTCATTGTAAATACGATTCAATATGACAACATTCTCTTAACGATGGTAAATAGAGACCCTTGAATGGACCGTAAGATAGGTTGATTAGAGCAGAAAAGAACTAGATTATTGTACATCTGAAAAGAAATCAAATATTATCCCCAATATCACAAAAACCTTTAAAACTCCCCCCTTTGAATGAGTTTTTCCGAGTCTTAGACTCACTTCATGAAGAGAACATTTGCATTAGTTTTATTTATTCAATGCTCTTTGTGTAGGATTTTTTATTATCCTTCTTGTCATACGAAATGAAGAAGTTAAGAAGCCGTATCTTATAATGATATATATGCCCAAGAAGAAGAACTTATCTATGAGTATCCATGTGCATGTAATATGCATATTTGAAGGATGAATAAATAAAAAGAAATGTGATTATTTCATTGTGTCTTTCTTAAAATTCTATATAAACTTTAGGGTCTGTTTGGCTGCGGGAATAGGAATAGCTATTCTGGAGTTCTTATTCTAGAATAGAAAATGGGGCTACATATTCCTATTCTCTATTTGCTTCAGCCAATATTTGATGGGGAATTTGTGGACCTCGAAATTTATGTTTTCTAAAATAAATAAAACTGGAATAGGAATATGTATTCCAATAACACCTGTTTGAGCAGAATTGCAAAACCCCATTTTGGGCCAAAATTGGAATACGTATTCCTATTTTACTTCGTATTCCAATTTGAATTTGGTGCAACCAAACGAAAAATTAAAATTTTAAGAATTTACATATGCCTATTCCACTTGTATTCCCATTGCCAAATGGGCCCTTAGAGAAGATAGATTGGGTATTAGAGAATGGTAAAAGAGTATTAATCTGGCCAATTGCAGTATAGTTGGATGTGTTATAGCTTCCTAGCCAAACATGTGGTCCATAGTTGAAATAGAGGCTAGAACTGAATACTAGTCAACCATTCATGTGTCATCCACTTAATTCTACCATTACACATTATCAACACTTAGATAACTAAGTATTTCATTGTATTATCAAATCCGTTGATAAGCTAGAATGAGATTTAGTGTCAGTGGGCCCTTATCTCTACTATATATAATGGATTGGAATGGATATTCCTTGTCTTTGACTATAGCACTGAATGTGGATTATGAATAGAAAATGGATTTCATGGGATTATATGTGTTGTTTACCCCAAATCATAATTCTGTTTGATGGAAAGATAATAGGGAAGAAAGTATGGTGTATCTCTATTACCGTGCACTATTAATAATGCCCAATATCATTAAATAAACTTTAGAATTGTTCACAATGTCTAGTTATTAACCCTTGTATAGAATGCCTAGTGGTAAAGAACATCATGTCTTGAATTCAAGCACAACATTGAGTTGCAATCTGATAGTTCGATGACTACTTATTGGAAATATTTGAATTGGATTAGGACATACATTCTATTGTAAAATCATTTTGGACTAAACTTTGATTATAAATTGTGAGTGAAACCTTAAATAAAATTATATGTTATTCATATGTGTGTTGGATGCAACATTTGATGCACATAAAGTGGATTTCCTATATTTAGATAGTGCCCGGGGAACTATTAATAAATTCTACAACTTATAGTCCATAATGAAATATTTTTGTAATGCATGGAAGAAATGTTTAATTAAAAACTTATATCACCTTCTATTTCTTTAAGTACGAGTTCATATGTTTCCTTCTGAATAATTCCAATGAGTATTAGAGTACACTGAAATGAATAAAACGTAAATTGTTATGCTCTTGTTCCTCTTGAGAATAGCCAAGAAATTATGTTAGAGATGACTATTTTTCTTATTGGTGTAGATTGAACTACATATATTAAGAACAATCTTAAATTTTTATCATTCTTCTTTACAAGTATGTATACATGCCTAGATAGTGTATACAGAAATTATGCAAATGGAAAGTTAAATCAAATTCTAAACTTGTACCCTTGTTTCCTCTGACTGTATTAGTATGCCTTATGATTGGATGTAATGTGGTTGTTTAGGAGAGATAGGAATGGATACAATGTGTTTTTTTTTCTTCCTATCTATTAGTTCTGAATAGAATAGATATAGTATGTGTTGTTGGGTATGTGTAGGATCATAATCAACCAAACTATGCTCTTAAGTCGCAATAAAAAAATTAAAAAATTAAAAAATTAGGGTTATGTCAACTTGACGTGCAATTTTCTACTTGTTCTTAACTTTATATCAAAAAGTTGAGAGGAAATAATCTCTAGAAAATTGAACCTAGTTTCTAAACTACTAGGACTTATGTCAAAAAAATAAAAATTGATTGGTTAAAATTTTGAATTTTAATGTAATATTACAAAAATTTCAGAACAAAAATAAGAAGTAGCCATATGTCTGACCACCTTAATCAAAATCAAATGATAATATTTTAAAATAATATTCTAGATATAAATAGTAGACTCAAGCTTGGATCTAACACATATTTTTGGGTATTTTTATTCTAAATAGATAATTAATAATTAATTTTTGGCTTTAGTATTTTTGGAATAAAAAAAATCTTGTGTCTAACCACCTTAACTAATTCAAAAGTATGCAAAATTCAATTTTTCATTTTTTTCCTTATAGTAGAAGGAACATAGAATGTGATGCATCTTTTTGATTTAAAAAATGTTGTACCATTTGAAAGTTATAGTTGTTTTTCAAGTAGTGTGTCAGTCAACACTTTATATGTAACTCTATTAGAAACTAAGTAATAATTACTTACTAAACTCATAATTTGACAAACCATACATTTATGGAAAGATAGGAACATTCTTAAAAAACCCTTTCCATTTCATCAAATTTTGGTGAAAAAAAAGTTATCAGCTACATGTTTGAAGTAAAAATACATAAAAATAGGCCAAAAACACATTTTAAGGATTTTTTAAAGTTGACCATATAGGTTTGGTATCAAAAAATATAGTAGACCTTATAAAGATATTAATTATTTTCATTTAGTTTCAGGGTGGGTTGGAAAAATGTTGGAATAAATTTTGAAATGGTTTGAGATATTTTAGAACTACAAATTTTTTAGATTGCCACTTTTTGCCACACCATGATCTTGCACATACTCTGTTTCTTTTATCATCTAAATCTACTTCTTTGAGTGTTTTGGAAAAGCTATTGCTTTGTACTACATATGTGTAGATATGTTAGTTACTTTTATTTTATTTTTCCCTACCATATTCTATGATTAGGCTACTTGGTTATTTTTGGAAAGTAGTAATATTTTTAACAACAACACCAAATCCATTTGATGTTCTCGCTTCGAGTCACTAGGCTTCTTGTGCCAAGGTCAGAGTGTTTTTCATGTTAGGAATAACCCCAAGGGAGCTAAACACTCTGTGGTTGTTATGGTAAAAGCACTTGGGCTACACTCCCATCTTAGATAGCAGATGAAAAACACTTGATGGCTTTGGAGATTGGATCAACTTGATGGACACATGTTTGAGGCACTACAATGACTCTATCATTGATGTAATGTAAACAATCATCTAATGATGATCTTTGTGATGTAATTATGTAGAATGGATAATGTATCTATAATGATCTTGTTGTAGTTATTTATCATGCATTTTGGTAGATGAATGACATGTAGGTCAGCATCTTAGATAACACAATGTTGTTACATGTTTTTATGGTTGACTCAGTTGGTAATCTTGATTATGGTTAATGAAATATTTTTTTGACTTTTCTAATTAGGGTTTTGCCATTTTTTTTGCATTTCTAGTAACTATATGATGTGGTGATTATTGAGAAGGACATGGTCCTTACAACCCAACTTCAATTATATAGTTGCTCAAATCAATGGCTTCTATTTCTTGATAGGTCATTCAGATGTATTTACCAATTCCCTTCGATCCTGAATATTTGAATTTGTTAGCATCAAGTTTGTTGAGGAATGACAATGACTCTGATATATTTATGTTAATGATTCGCATCAAAGTCAATGCAATTTTCAAATCTTATGTGCAACTTGGTCCAAAATTGACCTTTCCATAAGACTTTTTCATGATGGTTTAGTAAATTTACTATCTTCCATTTTTAAAATATTGGTTGTCAATTTTTTAAATGAAGAAGTCATGTTGCACGGAGAAATTTTTCTCATGCTCCACTAAACTAATGTTTTCTTATAACATGAATAACACTGACTTGGATGTTGTAAACAATGTCTAAAATATTCTATAATTATCTTGAAGTGTTTCTCCAAAACTACACATCCAAATGAATGCATAAATGTTTGATGTTTGCCAACTCATTCCCACATTCGTTCATAAGTGTGAGTTGGCAATTTACATATTCTAACAATCTATTTCATGAAGTCAAATTTGTTTGAGCTTTGAGTTTCCATAAAATGTTTATAAGGTCAATGGGACAATTAACATAATTATAATCTATTATTTTACACTACCCACTTGTTTGACAAAGCATGGGGAGGCCATATCAGATATTAATAATGTCCCACTAAACAATTCATGATTTTGGTATAATTTATTTAGTGATCATGATAAGTAATGGATGTTTTAACCAAGTGTAATACATGTGGACGTACCAATGTCCCATAGCATTTCTTTTTAGTTTATTATTCTTGCAAATGCTAGGAAGGTATACATATGCACCACACTTCCTCCTTTCCCTGAAAACACTCTCTTCCCTTTTTATACATAAAAAATTTATCACATTATATTAGAACATTCTATTTTTAATTAGATTTTTGTGTTGTTTTTATAGAACATTAGAAAGTGACTTATTTCTTCTATATGGTTTTTTTACTAAAAAAATGAGTAAAAAATTATTAAGACAAAAAGAGGAATTAAAGGAGAGTTCAACATGTAGCTCTATCTTGAACAAAAAGGTCATCTAACTCATGAGCTAGATCAAAAGGAAATTGTCTGCTATCCACAATATTCCATTCCTAAACATGATGAAAAACCCATTTGGCCAAACAATCAATAACTTTGTTCCATTCTTGATGAATTTTATTAAAACTAACATACTCTAAAGAAGTACAAATGAGAACAGTTTGATTAACAAATGAACCCAGTTGCCAACTAACATCCTCAAGAAATTGTGTAGTAAGAAATTCACCACTGCTTTAGAGTCAGATTCACAAAATATGCTTATTCCATCCCCTCAAACAACATTTCTCCATATCCTATAAAATGACCTAGGCCTCCATGAGATTGTTAGTATGCCAACCCTTATGCATTGAGAAAATAAATTGAACTTCTCTAGAGCTAGATAGAGCCACATACCCAAAGCCAACAGGGCCTAGATTTCCCCAAGATGAACCATTAGTGTTGACTTTAAGAATTCTAGGTGCAAGAAGTGACCAATGACTCACATAGTTCACTCATCACTTTCCCTGATGTCTAGAATGGTTTGAAACATTACGATACCATTGACATGTACCCTCTGAGAACTCATCTTGAAAATGAAAGTTAAGGCATATGCAAATAGAAAGGTCACTAGGATCCATACCTCCATATAACTTACACCAAACTTAAAAATTTTCCTAAAGATAGTGGAAAATCTTCCACCAAATATCTATGACCCCAATCTGGACATCTTGAAAGATTCATTGGTTTCTCTCCAACTAGATATGCCAAAGAATAAAAGAGAAGCCAAAAATCCACATAGCTTGAAGAGGTGAAGCCTTGGAAGGGACACTCCCCAAGAAATTCCAAAACTCAGGAAATGAAGAGTCATGCCAACAAGAGAAACCCAAGAACTCTACCAAAAATTCAACTCCTCTCCATTACCACATTGCATAAAAAAAGACGAGCCCTAAATCCACATTTACAAAGATTGTCCCACATAAGACATCAGTTGTGAGCCACCAACTACATTAAAAGATTACATTTGGACCAAGAAAACTTATTCCAAACTTGTTTCCACCAAGGGACCTCAACATCCCCTAATAGTTATCTAGTAATCTCTTGATACCCAACATAAACAAAATATTTACCAAATAGGGTACCACCCCAAGCCAAGACATTTGGCCCTAGCAGAGAGCAACACTCCCTAGAAGCCAAAATCCTAGAAAGCTCTTAGCAATCCACCTCTAAGCCCCTAGGAGGCTAGTCTAAAGAGAACTTCCTTCATATCCAACAACAAGACCTAGATGATAAAGAATGTTATAATGAGCCACTTCATCCCATCCAACAACAAGAAAAGAATCCCATAGAGGTTGAAGATAAAGGAAAATGGATAAGATGAAAGAGTTACCATCCAAAGAATTCAAAAAAAAAAAGCCTTAGAGCCTCTCTTACATATTCATAAAAGACTCCTCTTAACCAATTGAACATAATCTTGAGAGTATTCCACACCATAGAGCCACAACCTTCAAGAGAAAGCATGGAAATAGACCAAGGATCAACACCTCTAAAATACTTATGAGTAATTATATGTGCCTAGAGTTGATTTTGTCTAGAGCACCATCCTAGTAAATCTTAGCAGCCAAATCTTGACTACCCAAGACAATAGATTAGAGGCAAAGACCACCCTCCTTCTAAAGCTTGCAAATAGTCTCCCAATTGATCAAAATCCATCTAGAGTTACACGAATTACCACTCCAAAGGAATTGCCGAGAAAGAGTGTCAAATTCCTTGAGAAAGTAAACAAGAGCAACTTGAACCATGCTTCTATAATATAGGCAGTGTCTGAATAACATATTGAAGAAGGGTAACATGAGGAATAGTAGAGAGACATCCATGGGTACAATTATTTACATTCTCCCAAAGCTTGTTAATCAAATTCTACCAAAAGAGTCATGGCTACCTAGAAATAGTGATAGGAATGCCAAGATATGTCAAAGGGAGCGAACCAATATGAAACCTAATGATACTAGCAATCCTCTACTAGATAGGTTCAAGAGTGCTAAAGAAATATATAGAAAATTTATGTTCATTAACTTTCTGGCCCATTGCCACCAAATAAATATCCAATGTTACCCAAGAAGTATTAGCATTTAATAGTCCATTAACTTTGTGACTTGTATCAGGTGCTATAATTGAAGATATGTTATTATCGAGTAATTTTCTTGTTATTAGGATAGTATATCAAATATTGGGCAAATAATTCATCTTTAACTTAGATAGATATATAGTTCCTATGGAGATGACTTCAATGTTTGTAGCTATGGTCTATTTAGTAGAAGCTAAAAAGTTTCTCAAAAATATGTTCTTAGGTTACCTTGAAAAGGTATTTATCAACATTAATGAAAATTGAATGATTCCAAAGCCATATAATTATGACATTAATATGTTGGGAAGGAACAATGTGCCACCATTTCCCATCGTATTTATCAAAGATCGAAGGAGACTCAATAAAGGAAAAGTTGTTGCTAGAAGAAATGTGGATATTCTGATGTATTTTCTTCATGTTAGACATCCTCCTAGGAATGACTAGATAGATCAATTTATGGAGGATCAAGTTGGCTTGTGAGAAGATATAATTGAATATATCAATCTCAAATATATCAAGCCAAATCATCCTTTCAATGAAATTTCAAATTCAAAGGCTCAATCTCAATAACATGTTTATTCTTTTCATTTGTCAAAAGAATAAGTAGATTGAATTCAAATCCTTTTCAATTATCTTTGTCAAATATAAAGTATAATATTTTTAGAGCTTTCTTAATTATGGTAACTTTCATGAGTAGAACTTAAGTCAAATTTCTTTTAGTTCAAATTGTATATTAGAAAATCTTGATTAATTCTATAATTTTGTTTCTAGATACACACTCTCTTAACAATTTGAAAAGGAAAATCTATAAATATGAAAAACAATTTTGGAGACAAAATAAAGCATCATAAAGACAACTCTAAGGATTATTCATTTGGAAAATCTTGAAAGCATATAAGATAGATTTTTAATGTTTTTCTAAAACTATGGATTTTTAGACCTTTTATCTATTAAAAAAGCGATTATAAAAAGATATAATTAATAAGTTTTAGAGAAGTATATTGAATGATAGATTGATATTTAAGTAGGAATTATTATTAATTTGTTATGTAGAAGTTTTAATTTTTTTATCTTTGAAAATTTTACAAATTCATATAAATTTTGAAGAGTTTCAATATATATGTAATTTTAAATAATTCTAAAAAAAATTCTTTATATTTCTATTGACTTTAATAAAAACTCTTATACAAAAATTAAATTTAAATTTATTTTCTTTTATTTCAAGTGCCTACTTTGTTTTAATTGTGAGTACTACCTTTACGAGTTGGAAATTTAGAGAGCCCAATCTAATTTAAAAATAGTTCTTGTTCAATGGAGCATTTCGAGGACATGAGAACACTGTTTGTGAGAAGGTGGAGCATCGCCTACATCCGGTATATCCTCTTCTTTCACTCTACGGTCACACCCGACTTGAATTATACAGCTGCTTGAACCAATCGCTTCAATTTCATGACTATGCATTTAGATGTATTTACTAACTTCCTTCGATATTAATTATGAATTTGAGAATGGGCTAGTAGCAAATATGCTTAACATGAAGGGTGCCCGCAAATGCGCTTACTAATCATCAACTTCAAAGTTAAAAGAAAGCTTCCAACCTTACGCAGGACCTACACCAGTGAATCTTTCTGTGGCTTTGGCGTGATTTGATAATAAAAACGGTCTCTGAAGGGACAGAGGTGTAAAATTAAGTTGGAATTATATTCTTTATTTAATTTAGCATCTGCGGAATATTTTTCAAGGCTGGCATAAAATAATTTAGAAAGGACAAAGGTGTAAAATTAAGTTGGAGATGAATAGGTTTCTAAAATATAGCATGAACTGGTTTTTGCTCGGCTAGGGTTTCTTGCCTCATGCGATTTTTGAGTTCTCTTGAGTACATCTCTTTGTCTGAACTTGCCTTCTCCATGCAACACCTGTCAAATTGCATTTACTGCGGGAGTCTTTAGGCTTTTTTTATCATGACTCCAGCCAGCGGTGACCCAGTTGTTTCTGGTGTACACATTACTGCTTCGGACTGCCATGGCGCCGCCTCTGAACAAATGCCCACGCAAGTTTGTCCCGAAGGTCTTGCACGAAGTAATCCTGATATTATCCTTCGTTTGCAAGAATTTGATGCTGCGACTGGTTATAGCACCACACCTTGATAGGATATTTTGTGGGTCGGACTCCTCCCAAAGCTATGCTCAGAGAATGGGTTAACAAAAGCTGGACCCCTCATGGGGTCTGCCTTGATGCCATGCAAAACTTTAACAAAGGTTTTTTTTAATTTTGCTTCGCCAACCCGTCACAAGCAGAGGCGGTTTTCACCAACAACCCTTGGTCTATCCGTTCTTCTCTGCTTGTTTTCCAAAAATGGTCCCGAGACTTTATTGTCTCGGATGATAAAAAGCTTAGGGTCCCTGTGTGGGTTGAGTTCCCAGGTTTACCCTTGCCATGTTGGCATTTCATTGAGTCCATTTCCCAAACCCTTGGCAACGTTGTTACCAAGGAGCCTAAGAAATTCTTTAATGCTCGCCCCCAGCTCACATTTGCATCGAAGTTGATCTTTCCAAGGATATTCATAATATGTGGAAATTCAGATTGGGGCACAAACCTTCTCTCAGAAGGTGCTTTACCTGAACCTTCCTAATACCTGCTATAGGTGCCAGTCGGTGAAACACAAGATTCAAGATTGCCCCTTAGTTTCCTCCAGGGCAAACCCCGCACCTAAAGATGTGCCTGCCAAACAAGCCAAAGGGAAAAAAGAAGATTGGGTTACTATTGTATGCAAGGGCAAGGCTGCCTCAACCCCTTTGCAGCCCAAACAATCTTACACGGTGATTGCCACTATTTCTCCTATTCCCACAGGAAGGTCTACACCAGCTAGCATGGAGATGTAGGTGGCTTCGACAATTCCTCTTCCGGGGGGTTCATAGGTTTCAAACCCTGCTAATATGCAGGGGATCAAGGCCATCACTAGGGCTTCTTTCTTGGTCGGGGCTCGCACTCTGCTTGCGGTCTCTTCCATTGTCCCACCAGCAACACAATATTCTTGCAGTCCTCCTAGACGTGCAAAGGTACCAGAGATAAAGCGATAGGCTGTAAGTTCAGAGGATTTCCTGATTGACTTTCACCCGGCTCCTACATTCTTGCAAAATAGCTACTCCTCTCTCAAGGATGAGGATGACATGGAAGAGTTCTCATGAACTACCTTTCATGGAATGTTAGAGGTCTTATAGACCTCACTAGAAAGTACTATGTCCAGGATACCTGTCATAGACTTGGCAATTTGGTTTTTTTGTGTTTACAAGAAGTAAAGATATCTGGTTTCATGCTTGATGCTGCATGCCATGTCATTTGGTCGGATGGCGTTATGTTTTCCTCACAACATGATGTTGGCCGAGGTGGTGTAGTTACTCTCATGTCACCTTGCCTTCATTCTGCTATTATTTCACACGGTACTGACCCCGCACATAGAATTGTTTGGCTTTTACTTTCCATTAACAATCACTCTTTTGGAGTCATTAATTTTTATGCTTCCAATGACGCTATTGAAAGAACCCAGTTGTGGGCCTGGCTGGCTGACAATTTGCCTCCAGCTACTTGGGTCATGTGTCGAGACTTCAATATGGTTGAAGTGACATCTGACAAAGAAGGCATTCTGCCTTTTCATTGGACAATTGGGGAAAGAGCAGCCTGGTACCACGTGCATAATAAATTGGACCTGTTTGATCCCAACACTAACTGTTGCCAAAGTAGTGGGGTCTGGCACACTTGGTCCAACTTTCGAGCTAGCCCAGAATGTATATTAAAACATCTTGATCATGTCATGATCTCTGTGAAATCTTTTTTCTCCTTTTCTGAGGATCGAGATTTCCCTATCATTCCCTTGTCAGATGTCACTTTATCTGACCACTATCCTATTTATTTTGGCATTACTTGGCAAACAACTGTCCCCAAGGTAGCTAAGTCTCAGTTTTACCTCAACATGTCAGTGCTAATGCATGCTTCCACCATCTCACATATCCTATGTGTCTGGAATTTGGAGCCATGTCCGCACTCTCAAAGGGGATGGATTCAATGGTGGAATGATGCCATTTCTAGAACTATGCGATTCCTGTGCATCTAGGGGCATCAAGTTGCCATTTTTTGAAAAAGGGCTTATGTAGCTAACAACCTTGCCCTCAGAAAAGCTTCTGAGGCTCTCACTCTTAACTCCTTTGATATGAATCTGCAAGTTCATCTTGTCAAGATTTGACATAACAAGCAAGTTGCTGACAACTATGTTGCCCGTGGAGCTCAACTCAAGGCTCGTCTCCACTAGTTGAAGGTTGGAGACAAAGCCTCAAAGGAATTTTTTCATGCTCTCCAAGCCCATCATACCAAAGTTGGGATTCAGAAACTCAAACAGGGCACGACTATTTTTTCTAGTCTCCCTGACATCCTGCAAGTGTTTGTTCATCATTATGAGAACGTCTTTGCTTCACAGGGAAATTTAGTTGCCCAGGAAGATTCTCTCCAAAAATGCATCTCTCTTACTCCCAACCCCCTTGTGGGGGAGCAATGTGCTTTCTGTGAGCAACTTCTTTCCCTCAGCAATCTTAAAGAGGTTGCCTTTTCTATGGTAGATGACAAGTCCCTTGGGTGTGATGGATTTCCCTGTGAGTTTTACAAGCACCTCTAGGAGCAAATTGGCCCTAATTTGCACAGAGTCTATCTTGAAGCATATCATTCTAAAAGCTTAGGAGCCATTATAAATAAAGGAAATATTAAATTCATACCTAAGGCTGGTGATCTGGAGGACATATGCAATTGGAGGCAAATCACCCTTCTAAATGTGGCTTATAAGATAATTGCTAAGGCACTCTCTCTCAAAATCAAGCACATGTTGCCTCTAATTGTGTGGCCTGAGCAAACTGGCTTCACCAAATCTAGATACATTCTTGATAACATTATTGCTATCTGGGAAGGGATGGAATGGGCTCGCAAGTCCAAACAAAAGGCTATCTTTCTGAAGATAGATTTTGCCAAAGCATATGACCACATTGAATGGCCCTTCATCCTAGCTATGCTTTAGGCCCTAGGATTTGGTCCCAACTTTATTTAATCTATGGAGATGCTTTTTGGTGATGCTAATGCTTGCATTACCATTAATAATTCACAGTCCAAGGCCTTTGGGCTCTTTCGCTCCATCATGCAAGGTTGCCCTTTAGCTCCAACACTTTACGTTCTTGTTGCTAAAGGGTTTGGGTACCTGCTTGCTTATTATGTTTCCTCAGGATTGGTTCGTGGCATTACCTTTCCTAATTCTACTTCCTAGCTTGTCAATGGGCATTTTACTAATGATTCCTTCCTTACTCTTCTTGAAGAGGAGGAAAGCATCAACAATGCGCTATCTTGTCTAAAGAATTTTTGTCAAGCCTTTGGCTTTGCCATTCAATTGCATAAAACACTCTACTACCGCCAGTCTTTTTTGCCAGCTCCACATTGGCTCAGCCAGTTTGAGTGAAATGGGTCGCTCACGGTGAAATTTTTCATTTTCTTGGCATCCCTTTTTCCTTTGAGGCTTCCCCTTTGGAGCTTTGGAATGTTGTCCTTGCTAAGATTGCAAAAAAGCTTGATTATTGGATTACCAAGCCACTCTCTCTTGCTGGTAAATTCCAAATTTGTTCTAAGATTCTGGCGGCCACCCATGTTTATTATTCTTCCTGTTGGGCTCCTTCCACTACTTCTTATCTTAAGCTAGAATTCCTACTTAGAGATTTCCTCTGGGCTTCTAGTTTAGATCATCATGGATTTCATAGAGTTGCTTGGGAATTTTGTTGCCTCCCTAAAGAATCTGGTGGCCTTGGTCTTCATTCCACTCATAAGCAAGGCCTTGAGCTTTGTGCCAAGTGGATCATTCAAGCTATTATTGGAGATGAAGCTTGGAAGATTCTAGTTTGCCATTGCATTTCTTCTAGCTTCCCTGTCAACAGACCTGAATGGAAGGGGATTGGTTTTCAAACCCTTCTCATCATGCGCGATCCTATTGTCATATAGGGCTCATTTGTTATCAAGAGCATCTAGAAAGCTTGGGAGGCTATCAAGCATTGGCTTCATTGGGCTAGGGATGAATTTCGTACTGGTCTCTCCTTGAATCAACAGAATATTTGGTGGTCTCCCTTGTTTGCCATTCAAGGTAACCCTCTTGCTAAGACCCAAGGTGCCAGTGCTCTTCATTTTTTCAAACATGGCATCAGAACTATCAAAGATCCCTTTTCCAGAGTCACTATGAGTTTCAGGACCTGGGAAGACATGTAGGTTCAGTACTGCCTTGTCCATGCAGATCGATAGACTTTTGACCTATTGCTTTCCTCCATCCCTGTACATTTGGTGCATAGGGTTGGAATTCAGTCTGGTCATCCTTGGTGGCATGACTGGAAGTGGTATCCTGATACTCCTTTTGCCAACTACAAGCCCAATAAGGGATACTGATGGCTTTCACCTCATCTTCTGATGGTAGACATAGTCAACAAGAGATGGCATTTGCAATTTTCACTTTCTCAATGGCGAAAACACTTCGACACCATCTGGTGCACTATTACTAAGCCCAAGATCGCCCACTTTTCTTAGTGCCTTTCCTTCAAAGGTCTTCCCCTGGGGCCTTGGCTCAAGCACATAGGGGTTCCTGATCCCAGCTGCCCCTTCTGTGGTTAGCGTGAGTCCTTTCTGCATATTTTCTAGTTTTGTAAATGTGTGCAGAATTATTGGCATTGGATTCACAATTTTTTCAAGCCCTCTAGGCTTGAACCATTTTCATGGCACATGATCTTATTGGTGATTCCCCCAGAATTCCCAGAAAGTACTCCCAGATTTGGCATACATTCAAGATGGAAATTTTGTTTACTCTGTTGTTTTATTCACACATAGCTTTTTGGATGTTAACATTGCAATGTACACTAAAGCTTGTATTTGTAACAATGTTATTATGTAGATATAGGTGCAAGCTACCAAAGTTTCCCTAGAAGTTTCTCACCTCCAGGAATTGCTCAACCACTGGGGCAATGCCCCTTGCATTGTGGCTTGAGTACCTCCAAATGCCTCAAAAGACACCTCGATGCCTCGTGGCCACCAACAGCGATGGCACTCCTCAGGCCGCCACTCGGACACTCTACACTCGTAGGCCTCTTGCCACCACTCTCCCAGTCGTGGGGCTAGTAGCTGGAGGTGCCGCTCTGCCTCCCCACCCCATGGTGGCTTTGGCTGGTCCTTGCTTCCTCCACTTGGCGCTCGTCAAGATAATGCTGGCAAATGGCCCCACCTAGCACTTGCGATTTCTCCTCCATGGCTTGAGGTCAAATATGCAGAGGCTGCCACTGATCCCCCTACTGCTATTGCTCTTGATGACGGTTGGTCTATGCCTAGCCCGCCCCCCAATCCTAGAAATGATTGGGGTTTCAATGACAAAGATGATCCTCACCCCTCGGTTGCCACTGCTTTGGCAGCCTGAGGTTGCTATATATGTTTTTTTTTATGAATAGTTGTTTTTCTGGTTGATGCCATGTGTTTAGTTCCAACTTAGGCCACTTGAACTCTCTTGCGGGGTGATCTTGTATCCCCGACCCCTTTTTTGTGAATTGTATTCGAAGTATATTTTTTAATAGAACAGGACTATTCATCAAAAAATTAAGTTAGAGAGGAAGGCCTATGTACTTTGGCTGGAAAATAATATTCTTGTCCATTTAATTGGGTAAGTAATATTCAATTAAAGCATGAAGAAAGCTATGAATAAATTATATTCTTATCCACTTTATTAGGTAACCAATATTTTCAATTATAACCTGAACGAAGCTATGAATAAATTATATTCTTATCCACTTTATTGGGTAACCAATATTTTCAATTATAACCTAAACAAAGTTAAGAATTAATTATCTCTTCATCTTTATTCAGCTAAACTTTATATTAAAAAACTTTAAAATATGATAAGCCTGAAAATAAATTAACCGTCAAAATAAGATAAGCCTGAAAATAAATATGAATTTTCAAGGGGAGACAAGTTCATTCACAAAATGATAACAATGTTAGATCACTTGTTAGGGTTGATCTTATGTCTTGTTTCAACTTTATAAATTTCTATTTTTTCATCAAAAAATTAATATTATATTATTATTTTAAAAATTAATATGTAAATAGGCAAGCGTCTAAAAGGCATCTATAAATTGAGAGCCTCTCATCTACTTGAAATTAACATATAATAATATTTAATCTTCACAATAATAAATAATCTAGGTTTAAACTGATTACATATAAGTAAAAAATTAATATGTCAATATTTTATAGTTAATTAAAAAGTAACATTTAATTACACATTATTTATATTTCATATATATTTAGTGAATTTAGAGATATATGTCTTGTGAGATTTATGTTGATTACATAGGCAAGTGATTTTAGAAATACGTCATGATGATATTTTCTATTCTTCTAGTGTTTTCATAGACTAATTAGATACTATATGTTTTAAATTGAAATCTTCATTAACTTTTACTTTTGTGATATACAAGATTTAAATATGATATTTAATTACATTTTCCTTTTTTAAGAACAACTTTTTACACTATTTTAGTAGATTTAACCAGTGATTTTTTAGGTTTTCTAGTCATTTTACAGTAGCTTATAATTAAATGGGCATAGATCTAACAAGGAAATGGTTTCCCAATATAATTGTAATATAAAAATACTTAGAAATCAAACATTGAAAGAATAAAGAATATAATTAAGTAAAAGATGTATATAACTTATTTTGTGGGAAAATCCAATTTGTTACGGCTACAACTTTTGGTCCCACATAGTAACATACTATTAAAATTCATTACCATTGTTCTTACTAGGGAAAAGTAGCTAGAGTTCTAGTTTTAAATGGAAATGATGCAATATTTAAATTCTTAACAGTTATTACTAAGGTCTTTGTTTGTCCCCTTATAAGGTGGGGAACTAATGTTTACGTTAGCCCCTATTGGAATTAGATTGTATTAAAAACAAAATGGACTAACCTAAAGTTTATAAAAGTTAGATTTTTAAAATTAATTATGCTATGCAAATTCCTATTTTGTCATTGGTTGATAGCTATTTTGCTAGGGTTTATTTCTTTTTTCAACCCTAAAAAATAGGGAAAAAATGAGGTGGTGTTTTGACAACAATTAATTGTCACTTTTATGGATCATTATCATGCAATAGGCATCATTTAAAAAGTAAAATCCCATGCAAGGCCGAATGTCAAACTTAACATAATGTTGAGCATTCAACATGATAGAATTATGTGTTTGAACTTGATAGCTGCTTATATGTATCATATTAATCAAAAGGTGATGCATGTAAGCATGAGCCTATTTGATAATAATTTTCTATTTTTTACATTTTTCTTTTTTGCTCGGTAAACTACCTAAGCCTTGATACATTTTATTAATAACTAAATAAATATACAAGTATTTCCCCATTCTGACGGGCACAGTTAGGAAAGAACGGGGAAAGAAAACCTCCTATCTTGCCTGGGACCTTAGTCTTATATTATACAATAGTTAAAGGGGCATACCCTAGTGCTTACATCAAAATTTCTAGATTTTTACAAATGTCTTCCAAAGAGGAATCAGATTGGAGGGAGGATTATCACCACCTGTCTACATTCACCAACATTAACAAATGTTAAGGGTTAAATGTATCTTAAAGAAAAACCAATTATAATAAGTAGCCACCTGGTCCTCTTATTTAGGATAAATTACATGCTGAGATTGGAAAGTTATTAATAAACCTAGTTTGTTATACTATTAATTAGATTTTTATCATAATTGAGAGGTCTATCTTAAATAAATTTTTATAACTGTTTAGTTAATGTTATAGTGTTAGAGATTTTGAAATAAAGATAAAATTACATATGTGAACCAAGTTCTTTAATCTTTTAAAGATTAATTTCCTTACATAGTTAGATGAAGGTTGTATCACCAATTGAATTAAACAAGAATCCAGGGAAAGGAAAATTGAAAATCCATTTATAATATCTGAGAATTTTAAAGATTTCAAAAAATTCTATTGCGAGGATTACAATCTAAATTAACAAATCATAAGCTTAGTACTTAAATGCATTAAAATTTGTCCTGTTATTGAAATAGAGACACGCAAAGCAAAATCCATCTCCACATACAAAAGGCTATGTAGTAGCTAAATATATATTCTATTAATATATGCTTGTCTGTATAGTAATGCCTATAGCCCATTTAAATGAAAGATACATATGATAAAAGAGTATAAGGCATATTCGCTTGATGATCTAGCAGTAACGACTTATCTACAGAGGCACCCTATTTTAAAATCGGGTGATACAAGCCAAAATTTGATATATGATAGTATTCATATTGACCCACGAGATTACTTACTTTTTGAGTACCATTATAATTTCTAATGCTTCATGTAGAGAGCTAGCTGCTAAACCAGGGGGAAATTCAAATGTTGATCTGCTCCTACTAGTTTTGTCATAGTTTGGAAGATAGAATTCCACTTCCTCCATATTGTTGAAATCCACATTTGGTTGGATATAGGCATCGTATGCCCTCAGATAGCCAATTAACTAGTGCCTTCCTTGGTCTTCAATGATTTCGCTCCATCTCATCAAAAAATTTATGCTTGTCTCCATACGCAGCCATTCATTGTAAAACTTGATATTATCCCTAATAACCATGCAAGGGCATCTTGGGCTCCTTTCCAATTCCTAACTGTTGACCTCAAATTCCATGTATGCTTCTGGGAGAGGAATACAGAGCCGAGTGTCAATGTTTGCAACAACAATTTCCAAGCCCACTAGCTAGCAAGGATCAAAAATATTGTGGGTGATCCTGATGATATCCCATTTTTCAATTCCTGCCTGAGCCAAACAACCTACCCATAGCCCAACTATGTCACTGTTAGTCCTCCAAGAGTAGTCATAATTGAATACTCCTTCCCCTAAAGCTTGACTGACTGCAATATCGCTCATATCATCTATGGGCCTCAAAATCCTATTCCATCGCTCTTGCTTTATTGGCCCACAGAAAGCCATTGCGCAGTTTTCATAAGTGTGAAACAGACTGATGTTCGAATCCATTTCTTCCAGCCTATTTTGTCGCCAAGTTTACAGCTAAACTCAAGTGCTGAGAGAATGTATTGAAAAAACCCCTAAAATAGCTAATGCAGATGAGTCAAAAATTCTAGATGCCTAATAATGGGAAGGCATGCGAATGATTAATACAACTCCTCTCAAGATCATTATATCGAAAAGATTACTAGCGGTAGTGAGGGATTTCCTGTAAATAGGTACTTTGTGTGATGCATGTGAAATCTTACTAAATATTGAAGTTGGAAAGAGTATGATTAGTCCCTTCTTGTTATGCAAATTTTAATGATTGAAAGTTAGGGAATTAATACCATCAGCTCCTAGATTTGCTAATTTATTGGCCTCTCTATTGCCTTCTCTGAATATGTGAGTGAATCTTATATCTTCAAATGCCAAAAGAGACTTTATAATTGCTTCTAGTTTAGAGTTTAGCACCCAGTTTGGTGTGCTTCCTTTTCGAAGTGCATTAATAATGATTTGGGAGTCCCCTTCTATTATAAGTTTTTTAATGTCTGATTTAATACATAGATTAATTCCTTCTTCTACTGCTACCAGTTCAGCCATATTATTGGAAACTATTTCTAAAGAATTTGATCTTTTAGTAATCCAATTCCCTAATTCATCTTTAATGATACATCCTATTCCCGCTTTCCCAGGATTTCCTCTTGATGCCCTATCAAAATTTAGTTTCTTCCACCTAGATGGGGGAGGCTCCCATTTGCAGGAAATTCTAGCAAGGTCATTTTTCTTTTTATAAGTTAATGGGGGATTTATTAATAGTGGCCATAGCTTTTTAATTTTTGCATCCCTGTCAAAGAAGGATCCCTCTTTTCTAGCTCTCTTTCTAAGATCACTATTCATGACTTCCAAAATTGCTACTTCTATTTTTGAAAATAGAGCTATTTCTGAGAGATATTGTTCTGAGAAAATTCGATGATTATGTTCTTTCCAAATTTCCCACATGACTATTTCCAGTGATATATTCTAGAGTTTTCCATATATTTTCATAGGATCCTCTTTTGGCCATCCCATCAAATGACCTTCCCAGTGTCCTGCTATTGGGGAAGACCAATTGAGTTTCCTTTGTATCCATCTCCAAAATTTCTGAGAGAATTTGCATGAGAATAAGAGGTGATCTACATTTTCTTCTTCTTCTTTATAGAGAGGACATCTAGATGGTCCTTCAAAACCCATTTTCCTAATCCTATCTTTTGTAAGTATTTTCTTTTGCATAGCTGCCCAGAGAAACATTCCTTCTTTAGGAAGATTTGTTGGGTCCCAAAATAGGTTCAAAGGTAGGGTGTTGACATCCCATTGTTGTGAGTTTGTTTTTATCCTATATCCATCTCTAACTTTATAGCTTCCATCCTTTGAAACTGCCCAAATGAGTTTATCCTCATTGTCTTTACAAGCTATGGTCCGATTTTTTAGTAATAGTTCCAATTTTTTCTTGTCTTCTAGATTGATGTCAGTTTCTGAAATTGATTTCCATTTCCATACCTTCCCCCAATTTGATTCAAATTCCTCTAGGTAGTCTTTGACTTTGGTGTCCCATAGGGTTTTCAGTTGTAATAAAGTTTTAGGGGAGAAGTTTGAATTAATCAAAGGAGGATTTCCATTTCAAGAATCTTCCCAAAACAAAGCTTCCTTTCCATTCCATATATCCCATGTTAGATATTTAGAAATCAAACTATGATTATTCAGAAGAAATTTCAAACCAGCTGATCCTTTAGGAGGAGTATTAATTCTAAAGAGTGAGGTTTTATCTAAAGGGTTGAGATATTTATTGTATAAAATTTTTGCCCATTTCTTGTCACTTTCTTGGTAGAGTCTCCATACTTGTTTTGCCCCTAATGCTTCGTTCTGCCATTCAAGGTTTTTGACACCTAATCCTCCATATGCTTTTGGTCTACAGATCTTTTCCCAACTGACTAATGCTGCTTTTTTCTTGTCTTCCAATCCTTTCCAGAACAAGTTTTGAAGTTTACTTTCTAGTTTAGCATTGATTTGTTTTGGAAGATAAGAACATGATAATTGATAAGAAGGGATGGTTGTCAATACTGCCTTAATTTTAGTTTCTTTCCCTACCTTGGTTAACCATCTACTTTTCTAGGATTCAGTTTGGAGGTCAATTTTGCTAATTATATGCTCCCATCCTAGATTACTTTGCTTATTTTTATCCAAGTAGATCCCCAAGTGTCTGAATGGGAATTTGCCTTTTTTAAATCCTAGTTTTTGACAAATTAGATTTTCCATTTCCAATTCAATATTTAAAAAGAAATTTTTTGATTTTTTGGCATTTATCATTTGCCCAGATGCCTTTGAGTAAGTATTTAGGATGCGTTGTATCTGATTTGCCTCTTCCAATGTGCTCATTCTGGCAAGGATTGCGTCATCCACAAATTGTTGATGGGTAGTATTTTCATCTCCTTTAGTGACTCTAACCCCGATAATTTTTCTTTCTCCTTGCGTTGTTTTAATAGCCCTTCCAAATGCTTCTACCATTATGATAAATAGGAAAGGAGAAATGGGATCTCCTTGTCTAATGCCTCTTGAGATATTAAAGAAGCCTTCTGGGGTGCCATTAATAAGAATAGATATTTTGGGGGTTGATAAGCATTGATAAATAGTGTTAATCCATTGTTTGGAGAAGCCAAAGGCTTCTAAAGTTTTGCATAGAAATCTCCAATCTACCTTATCATATGCTTTCTGAATGTCAAGTTTGAGTAGCATACAAGCTTCTTTATTTTTTAATGCAGAATGAATAGTTTCCTGGATGATTGATATGCCATCTAGTATTGATCTAGCCGGGACAAATCTAGTTTTTTCTTTCGAGATAACTTTGGGCAAGAATTTTTTGAGACGATTTGCTAGAATTTTTTAAAACACTTTGTAGATAGTGTTAAATAGTGCAATAGGCCTAAAATCCCTTGGTGTAATACTTACTTGCTTTTTAAGTATAAGGGTTAAGAATGTATGATTGATTTCAGTTAAGATGGAGCCTCCTTTACAAGTTTCTTCTAATGCTTTCCATAAGTCCTCTCCTAAAATATCCCAAAATTTTTGAAAGAAGAAGGCTTGGAAGCCATCGGGACCCAAGGATTTTTCTGGGTTCATACTAAAGAGTGCTGTCTTGACCTCTGAGAGGGAGATAGGTTCATTAAGGAATTTATTATCTGCCTCTACGATCAGCTTAGGAATATTTTTCAGCATTTCCTCTTCATCACATTTGTTAGAGGATTCAAAGTCATTGAGAGTATTATGGCAGTATTCAGTGAATATTCCTACTATTTCTATTGGATTTTCAATTTGCCTTCCCTCTAGATTCCTAATTTTGGTTATATTGATATAATTTCTATTGTTAATGGTGCTATTATGGAAAAAAAATTTATTACGATCTCCTTCTAGGAGCCATTTTTCTCTAGATTTTTGCCTCCAGAATGTTTCTTCTTTTGCTAGAATTTCTTCGTGTCTTAGAAGATACTCTTTTTCTAATTGATATGATTCATTATTCATTCCTTTTATAATAATTTATTTATTTAATTTACTCATTTTATCTTCAATGTCTAATTTTTCTTTAAATATATTTTTGAAATGGTGATTGTTCCAATTTAGGATCTTATGTTTTAGGCTTTTAAGCTTAGAGACCACACAAAACATTTTAGATCCTTCATACTGATCCTCCTTCCACCAATTTCTGATCTGTTCCATGAATCTTTTGTCTAAAAAACCACATTTTGTCGCATTTGAAAGGATTTCTACTCGATTTACTTTGTTCCTTGATTTCTATTTTTACTGGAAAATGATCTGACCCTACCATAGGTAAAATTTCTGATGTTATCAAATTGTTCATATTTAATTCACCTTTTAGAAGAAATCTGTCTAGTCTTTCGGCAATATAACAAAATCCTTTCCTACGATTATTCCATGTATAGATTCCATTCTTGGCTTTGATGTCTAAGTGAGAGTCCCTCTAAATCCAACTTGTAAATCCTTCCATGCCTTTGTTTGTTTGGCTCATCCCTCCTTGTTTTTCTTCCTTACTTGAAATTGCATTGAAATCTCCACCTATAATGGCTATTTCCCTTGGCATTGAACTGAGGAAAGAACTGATCTCATTCTAGACTATTTGTTTATCATCTGTTGAGGTTGGTCCATATACATTAATAATTACTGTTTGCAGGTCTGATTTTGTGCTGATAGCTCTCATACCCATCCAGTTTGTTTGAAGAGAGAGTAGTTTCATATTAGCTTGTCGAGGGTTCCAAATTATTCCTATTCTTCCCGAGGCTCCTTAACACTGCTGGAATACTGATGTCCATTTTGCCAATTTTTGACTCATTTTTAATCCTTCTTCTTTGCTGAGTTTAGTTTCTTGTATTAGTATGATGTCTGAGTCAAAAAGGTTGTTATCTTCATTGCCCCATTGGGAAGGAACTTCCCCTTCCGATTGTTCAATATGTTAGAGATCTTAGTTTGATCCTTAACCCGTCCTGCTACCTCTCTAAGTTCTTTAAGTGATATCCTTCCATGTTTCTACTTAGATTTCCCACAAATTGGCATTTTGAATCCTTCTTGATTCATTGCAATACCTAATTTTTCAATATTTTGTTCTTCCCATACCTTCTCTATTATTAAAGAAACCTCCCTTCCTGTACATCCTCTGTGATTATTTCTATGATTAATTGCTTAGTAATTTGATGATTCTCTCCTGTTTCTATTTGGGTGCCTTTTAGTTCCTCATTCTCATTGTGGCCATCTATATTGATTGGACTCTGCCCTTCTTTGTTTTCCCACAAGGATTCTAAATATTCTGAACTTGGATTTACTTTTATGAATGAACCATTAACTTCTCTATTTGATTCAAACATATCTTTCCCATTACTAGGGGTTTTCCAAAATTTATACTTCTTTCCTTTTCCTTTCTTTCTAATGGTTATATTGCTCCACTGTGTTGAGTCTGTTGGCGGAATGTTCACTTCTTGCGTACTTTCATTGTTTGTATTAGCCATTTCTTGCCTTGTTTCTAAAACTTGTTCTATTTTGCTTTCTATGCTTTTCTCTTTTGTTTTGAGTTCAATTGATCCAATGTGAATCAACTCTGTCTTCTTCTCTGTTCCTGGCATCTGGTTTGCCCTTATATCTGATATGCCGTCTAATCCGAATGCTTGAATCTCTTTTCCTTTATGTATCTTATGTGACTCTTCTACTAATAGACTTTAATCGATCAGGTCATTCTGTATCAGTAGGATTTCATGATAAAACTGATTTAATTTAACTATATTTGATTCCATTTCTTCCGTATTCTCTTTTTCTTTATGACAATCCTTGCAATTCTTGATTTTGTTAAGTGAGTGCTGGTAACTGATCTACTCTTCTACTTTTGTCTCCCTTGATTTGTCCCCATTTTCTTCAATTGTTAATACTGCCATCTTACTATCCAGGAGCCTTAGATCTAAAAATTTTCCTCTTTCTTGTGAGGCTAGAGTCGTTGCAGTATATGTTTCCTTACTTTTTTCCTTCTTGCCTGTATTTCTTTTAGTTTTTAATTGTTCTTTAATTTTATTGACAGTTTGAGATTTGGCAAAGTTAGCATCTAAAATTTTATGAATTTCTCTTGTGTATACTTTAAATGTTAGTTTATATATGGAATGATTTGTGATTATCTTTCTATTTATAGGTTGATTTTGATTAGATTTAATCAAAACCCTAATCTTATTTTCTTTAGTAGGGTTATCTTCAAATCCAATTAAATTTCCTAATGAATTGCCAATTTTATTAATGGTGGTTTCTTCCATTAATTCTGATGGGATTTCTTTGCATTCCATCCATTTAATCACTTCCATGCTTTCAATGTGATTTTTATTGAAGTTAGGTTTCCATTTTAGAAGTTTAATATGATGGCTTTTGTAAAATAGTTTATCAAATTTCAGAATTTCTTCCTTGTCTTGTTTAGTTCTACATAAAATAAACCAAATTTTATCTGCAAAAGTGTTAAGGGTACTTACCTTGTCACCCCATTTCATGGTAATGATGTGCACTAGATTGGATCCCTCCCTTGATGGATCATTCCAAAATATATAGATGCCTTTATCTTCGCAATCCTTCCATCTTTTTTCATTATAAGGATTGCTTATAATAATTTCTTCATCAGAGGTTTGTGGCTCAGTGTATATTAGTTTAGGGCCAACTTGAATCCTTTCTTTATGCATTGCTTGATCTCTTTTTTGGTGTGGAGGTATATATACCGATTTCCTTCTGTTCGTATTGGTGATTTTCTTATCTTTCTCATTGGATTGCTTCGATGAAGCCTTCCAATTTATGTGAAAATTTCCCATTTTTTTTCCAATAGGGATTGCATTAGCTTCTGATATCCTATGTGGCTATTTTGGGAGTTCCGTTTGGAGTGGATTCTTCTTAGATTTAGAGCTACGGTTGGATTCAAAATTTTCCACAGAATATATTTGATGCTGATACAATTTTTCCTTTAGATTTTTTTCTTTTCTAATATCTATCTTTTGCTGAAAATGGGTCTGATTTTTCTGACTCCGCACTATTTGCCAACCATCTTTTGCTTGGTGAGATTGATTTTAACAAATTTTTGAGATTTGGCTAGAGTGGAGTTGCACAAATGTTTCAAAGCTGTTATTGATTGCCTTGCTGGTTACACTTTTCCTTATTTTTGATTGCAAGAGGACATCGAATTGGTTCTTGGTTGCCAAAGAGGGTTGCCGCGAAGTTTTCTGCTGGTGCACAAATGATTTCGTGAAGGGGCCACTGAGTTTGGGATATGAATTCACAATTTTCGTCATAATGTCAGAGCCCTATTTTTTACATTTTATTTGAAAGCAAAAGCTTAAATTATAAATAATTATAAATTTAATAAAATAATTTCATTTATTTCAAAATAGATTGAGGAAAATTATTTATTTATATATAATTTAATGTGTAAATAAAATATCTAGAGAAAATTTAAAACTAAACTAATTTTCTATAGTGGAAAAAGAAAGGAAAATAGCAAATGATGAGTGACTAATAAATGATTGTCAGGGCATAAGGCAAGTTGATTATTTTATTATTAATTATAGTCTCGGTCTCCAATTTCATTTTTCAGTTTTTAGATTTTATTTGAAAGCAATAGCTTAAATTATAAATAATTATCAATTTAATAAAATAATTTCATTTTTTTCAAAATAGATTAAGGAAAATTATTTATTTATATATAATTTAATATGTCTAAATAAAATATCTAGAAATTTTTTAAAACTAAACTAATTTTCTATAGTGAAAAAAGAAAGGAAAATAGCAAATGATAAGAGACTAATAAATGATTGAGAGGGTGTAAGACAAGTTGATTATTTTATTATTAAATATAGTCTCAATCTCAAATTTCAAATTTGTTGCATGGTGAAAGTTGATGACAAGTGGTTTTTTTTAGTTTCTAAAAAAATTTCCCATGGCCTTTACACGAGCAAATTAATTTTCAATATAATATTAAATTAAATTTATAAAAATTAACAATGAAAGTTTACTTTTGTAAAGATAGATTGATTTATTTATTGTTTTTTATTTTAATTATGTGGTTTAGTTTTTAGAATAGATTTATTTATCTATAAATCTATTATCTATCAAGTTGACTTTTAAATGAATTTGCAATATTTATTAAATATAAAATTTTCATTTTTTTATGCATTTAAGTTTTTATTTTGACATTTATATATTTATATATAAATTCTTACTTATATTTTCTTCTTTTCTATTTTAGCAATAAGAATGTAATTTTGTTTATGTTATTCTTGCTTCCATTTCTTCGAAAGGCAGGGACTCCAGCTCATAAGAGCTCTTGTTTATTTATTGTTATTTAATAGATATCAAGCTTTATAGAGGATTCTTTTATGAACATACCATCTTATGAGTGTTAATTAGCCGATAGGCTTTCCTTCTGTAGTTGCCTCTAAAAACAGTTTCCGTGTAATGGTTTTCTGATCATAATTTTTGATTGTGTAGCTTGAGTGACATGCAAGTTTTCTCCAATGTAGGTTTGTAAGATGCTCATGATTTCCTGTGCTTTGCGGAATTGTTAACACAAGCATAATAATTTAAAAGGCTTTTCACCATTTTTTTTCCCTACAAGATCTATAAAGCACTCATCACAATTCATGAGACAATATATCATCGTATTCGATGAGATGACTTCTCATTCCATTCCACGAGACGATCTCTGAAAGTTGCCTTGATAAAAAATCCTTGCACCTTTCTATTTACTTGATGATGAGAAGATTCTTTCAGATAACTGATTGTTAGAGAGGTCAAGGTGTCCGATAGAACGAAGCTTTGAAACAATGGAAACTTTGTTGCGGTTTGGAGTGTATGCGGCCTGTTGACAGAGGACTACTCAGGCACCTAACTCCTAATACTACTTTGGGATGTCGTTGCTTTGGAAATCTTCAAGCCTGCGTACTTTGGCAGCTCAAATGTGGCCTCCAACTACGTTTTTCCTTCTCAATATCTATGACGGGGTTGGGCAACGACTTGCTTAATGAAAGAGAGTGCACTTAAACTATCAGTCTTCAACTTGGTCTGGCTATAGGTATTCCAAAGCTTGTAGTGTTTACATCACAAGGAAGAGTGTTGTTTGCAGTAGATGAGTATGTACACCTGATAACATGGAGGCTTCACAAAGATTTTGAAGGTCAAACCATGAAATTTGTTGTGAAAGGTGAGATCTGCTTGACGTTTTTATCTAACAATAATAGATCTGCTCATGTTGAGAATGTAAATCACCGATTTTGCCAATTGGTTCAAATTCCATTTGTGCAGTCCACACCCAACCCAATCAAACCTTTTTACCAGTTAGGTATTCTTTTTCATGGGTAAGTTAATATTTTCAATTTAAGGTTAGCTTTTAGAGAAAACATGTATTACTTGTTGTTTGCATCTATGAGAAATTCAAACAATACATTGTAGTGTAAATTCGTGTACTTCTCAGAGTATAAATATTCCCTGGATATTGTTAATATAGGTGGGATGTTGCATAGCTTTGCTTGTCAGCAAGACTATAAAGTTGGCTATTAGCATGCTCTGAGCTCCGAGCTCTGAAGACAACGAGATTCCACAAAATGAACATATAATTTTTTTTGCCAATATGTACCCCCATATGCATGTATAACTTAGGTCAGATATTTGATATATGATATATTACTGAAATTGGTTTGAGTGAGAAGTAGTTTTATTTCTGTGTCCAATCATTTAAATTAATTTTTTTTGTCAAAACTCTCTTTCTAACTTATATGTAACTTATTCATCAATTCTCTTAATTTCTAAGCAGCCATATTTCCTTATGATCTTATGGAGCATTTCTTGGTGCTACCTTCTTCCAATTATCATTTATAAAAGGTTTTTGAAAATAATCACAGATGTGCTAATAGCTAATGACACATGTACTAATAGTTGATCATTTTTAGTGACACAATAGTTCTACAGAGAACTCCATAAATGTGGGAAAGCCAAAAGGTTAGCTCTTCACTCACATATGAAGATTCACCAAAAGAATTAACAAATTTTGACATACAGGTTAGGAACTATAGATGTGTGAAGTTAGTGTAGGAAAAATTGGATCATTTCCCTATAGATATGCATTACATTTTCCATTTTTTAATCTTAGGTCTCATCTGTAGTTACAATCTCAAATTTAATCATAGAGCTTTGCATTAACTTTCACTACCACCTCTTTGTATTTGGTTTGTAAAATTTATAGTTTTATCATAACTTAGGCTGATATTTGGATTTCCTTAAATCAAGATTCTATAAGAACACTTTATGTTGTGTTTTAAAGGATTTGGAATTCAAATCAAATAATGTTTGAAATCAAATTTTAATTGGCTTCTTGTTTTCCAATATATTACATTTTATCTTTTATTTGATTTTACTTAAAAAAATTATGTAAATGTTTAATTTTAAACTTTGAAACAAATTTTATAGTTCACTTTTATTTTTAAATACTTTTAGTAAAGTATAACAATTATATGATTTCATTTCAATATTTTGCATATAGACATGATCATGTAGCTTATTTATCATTTATTTCTAATCCACGTGTAATAATAAGTAAAGTCTATATTTTAAAACCTCTTACATTAAAGCTCCTACTTTAAATGGAATGGTCAAAATACATGTTTAAATTGTGTATATAACATGGATGGATTTACTTATACCCTCATTTATTTTCCAATTATCAACATTTTTAAATAACTCAATTTCAGTTACTTTATTTGAATATTTTATTTTATTAATAACAAATGTTTAAACTACTTAGCTTAGTATCAAAGTCATCTTTAACATTTAATTTATTTTTATAATCTCGATGAACTTACTTATATATTCATTTGTATTTTAATTCTCAGACTTTTTAAATAACTATGTTTAATTTTTTTTTTGAGTTTGAAAAATAAATACCTATAATTGTTACGCTTTACTAAAAGTATTTAAAAATAAAAGTGAACTATAAAATTTGTTTCAATGTTTAATATTAAACATTTACATAAATTTTTTAAAGTAAAATCAAGCAAAAGATAAAATGTAATATATTGGAAAATAAGAAGCCAATTGAAATTTGATTTGAATTCCATACCTCCAAAATACAACATAAAGTGTTCTTATATAATCTTGACTTAAGAAAATCCAAATACCAGCCTAAATTATGATAAAACTATAAATTTTACAAACCAAATACAAAGAGGTGGTAGTGAAAGTTAATGCAAAGCTCTATCATTAAATTTCAAACTATAACTACATATAAGACCTAAGATTAAAAAATGGAAAATGTAATACATATCTATAGGGGAAACGATTACATGATTTAAATGTGTATTTCTTCATTTAATATAGGAGCTTTAATGTGAGGGGTTTTAAAATATAGACTTTATTTATTATTAAATGTGGATTAGAAACAAAGGATAAATAAGCTACATGATCATGTCTATATGCAAAATATTGAAAAATGAGAGAGAGAGAGAGAGAGAGAGAGAGAGAGAGAGAGAGAGAGAGAGAGAGAGAGAGAGAGAGAGAGAGAGAGAGAGAGAGAGGTATAATTGTTACACTTTACTAAAAGTATTTAAAAATAAAAGTGAACTATAAAATTTGTTTCAAAGTTTAAAATTAAACATTTACATAATATATAATTTTTAAAAGTAAAATCAAGTAAACTTTAAAATGCAATATATTGGAAAAAAAGAAGCCAATTGAAATTTGGTTATTTGATTTGAATTCCAAATCTTTCAAAATACAATATAAAGTGTTCTTATAAACTTGATTTAACGAAATCCAAATATCAGCATAAATTATGATAAAACTATAAATTTTGCAAACCAAATACAAAGAGGTGCTTGTGAAAGTTAAGCTCTATCATTAAATTTCAGACTAACTACATATGAGACCTAAGATTAAAAAATAGAAAATGTAATACATATCTATAGGGGAAATGATCTAGTAGTGCCTAGACTAACTTCGCACATCTATAGTTCCTAATTCATATGTCAAAATTTGTTAATATTTTAGTGAACCTTCATAGATGAGTAAAGAGCTAAAGCTAATCTTTTGGCTTTCCCACATTTATGGAGTTCTCTACAGAACTAGTGTGTCATTCTAAAATTGAAGAAAACTAAAAATGATCAACTATTAGTACATGTGTCATTAGCTACTAGTACATCCATGATTATTTTTTGAAACATTTTATAAGTGATAATTGGAGGAAGGTAGCACCAAGAACTGCTTCATAAGATCAGAAGGAAATATGGTTGTTTAGAAATTAAGAGAATTGATGAATAAGTTAAATATAAGTTAGAAAGAGAGTTTCAACAAAATTTTAATTTAAATGATTTACACTAATAGTAGATTTACACTAATAGTAGTTTAAATGATGTAAATTATAGTAAATTATTGAACTTTATAGTCTTACTGACAAGCAAAGTTATGCAACATCCCACCTATATTAACAATATCTAGGGAATATTTATACTTTGAGAAGTACAATAATTTACACTACAATGTATTGTTTGAATTTCTCACAGATGCAAACAAGTAATACATGTTTTCTCTAAAAGATAATCTTAAATTGAAAAAATTAACTAACCCATGAAGAAGAATACCTAACTAGTAAAAAGGCTTGATTGGGTTGGGTGTGGACTGCACAAATGGAAGTTGAACCAATTGGCAAAATCGGTGATTTACAATGTCAACATGAGCAGATATGTTATTGTTAGGAAAATATGTCAAGCAGATGTCACCTTTCACAACAAATTTCATGGTTTGACCTTCAAAATATTTGTGAAGCCTCCATGTTATTAGGTGTACATACTCATTGTGAAAAATCAGCTATTGCAGTCACTGATTATTAATCTCCTATCGTAAACAATTATTAAACTGCTGAAATTTTTTTTTCTACTAATATTGAAAAATAACACAACTGCAACTTCACTTATATAATACAGAAAGAAATGAACAACATAATGAACACAATATTTTTGGACAAATTGTCCCTGGAAAAACCCCTAAGGGAAAACTAGTTCTACAGACGAGGAATTATATTAAACTTTAGCAAATCAAGAGATACAAAATTCCTTGCCTCTCACTGGCAGAACTCTAACAACCTCCTAATTTCTCCCGCTAATATTCCCCACTGCTATCCCTACGCTAACACTGTGCCCTTGCTAACACTGCAAGACCATTTGCTATCACTGCAAAATGCTTCTCCAAAACTTGTATCTCCAAATGACCCAATGACCCCTTTTTATACTACCCTATTGCAAAAACCAATGACTGAGATTAAATCAAACCAACGGCTAAGATTAAGACAACTAGACAGCCAATAATAGAATTGGTTGCAAGGTGTCCAAAAGGGAATCACTAAAATTAGTAAATAATTATCCTTGCAATAACCATTTACTAATTCTCAGCAGGTGGAAAAACAACTATCCAAACTACCCATAACTAATACATAGATAAAGATGAACAGCTGTCCAAGCTACCCATAAATACTACTGCTATTTATGGGTCAGAAATAACAGCTATCCAACTAACAATAATTAACACTCCCTCTTAGCAAGGAAGCTGTCTGCATGACACCTATCTTATCCCTAAAAAAGATAAATTTTGCCTTTCCCAAAGCCTTCATCAGAATGTTTGCTACCTGCTCATCTCTAAGTATGTATTGTAGTCGAACAATACCTCATTGTACACAATCCCTGATGAAGTGATATCTAATATCTATATTTTTAGACCTATCATGAAACACTGGATTCTCAGACAACTTGATGCAACTCTGACTGTCACAATGTATCACAGTAGTCTCAACCTTTTGACCAAACAAGGCTACTAACAACTTTTGAAGCCATATAGCTTCATATGTCACCATGCTAGCTGCTTTGTATTCTGCTTCTACTGAACTTAGAGCTATAGACTTTTGCTTCCTGCTAAACCAAGATACAACTCCTGATCCCAAGCTAAAACAACACCCTAAAGTGCTCATGTTGTCTATTGTACTTCCTACCCAATCTGCATCAGTATATCCTATCAACCTGATACCGTCACCTCAAACATATCTGATCCCATACTCGACTGTACCATGCAAGTAACATAGCACATGCTTAGCTGCTATCCAATTCATTCTCTTTGGTTCAACCATGAACTGACTAAGAGAGTTTACTGCAAATGCTATATCTAGTCTAGTGTTGACCAAATACATAAGCGAACCAATCAACTATCTATATAAAGTGGGATCTACATCTTTCTCCTTAGTTGTATCTACCTTCCTCCAATTTGTGATCATGGGTGTAGACATGGCTTTGCAATCCTCCATCCCAAATTTCTTCAAGATTTCAATGCAATATTTCCCTTGACCAAGGCAAATCTCCTCATCTATCTGCCACACTTCCATGCCTAGAAAGTAGTGCATAAGTCCTAAGTCCTTCATCTCGAACTCTTCTGCATGGTTCCTCTTACAATCCACTATGAGCCCTATTGAACCTATAAGAAATAGGTTGTCCACATAAAGAACAAGAATGAGAATCTCACCCCCAACCATCAAGTAGTAGAGGTTAGCATCTTCTTCACTCTTCACAAAGCCCATTTTTTGCAAGTATGTATCAATGCACTCATACCACGCTCTAGGAGCCTGCTTGAGTCTGTACAATGTTTTCTTCAATTTGCACATGTGGGTCTCTTTTTTGTGTGCTACAAAGCCTTTTAGTTGTTCTATGTATACCTCCTCTTGCAACTCACCATTAAGGAATGCTGTGTTGACATCCATTTGATGGATTTGCCATCCCATCTGTGTTGTAAGTGAGATTACAACTTGTATAGAAGTATACTTGACAAGTAGAGCAAATGTCTCCTCATAGTCTATTCCCTCCTTCTGAGAGAACCCCTTTGCCATGAACCTCGCCTTGTATTTCTCGATGCTACCAGCTACATCGTGCTTTATATTATAGATCCAACGTGATCCAACTACAACCCTATCTAGTGGTCTAGGTACTACCTTCCACACATCATTCTGCATTATTGAAGAATATTCCTCAACCATAGCATCACACCATACCTGATGTTCTGCAGCTTCCTGATAGCTAGAAGGCTCACTATCTACCAACTGACTAACTAATGCCACATAGTAATTGAACTTGGCTGGTTGTCTTCAATGTCTAGTACTCTTCCTAAGAGCTCCCACAAACTCCTGAGTATCCCTTTGTGTATCTAGAACCACATGGTTCCTGCTGCCAACTGTAGAGGATGAAATTTCAACCTCTAAGTCTTCTAGATGCATTTCTTGTTGCAGCTGTTGCTCCATACTCTGTGAATCTTCACTAACTGAGTCTACACTCGTACTAGTAACTATACTTGAGCTTTTTTGCTCTTGACTTGGTCTTAGAGCTTATGTTGGCTACTCACTCTAATCATTTGCTGGCGAATCTATGGATCTCTTGAATGCCTTGTCCTCCATGAACTTGACATCCCGTCTGACAATAATTCTTTGAGTCCCCAGAATGAAAATCTTGTATGCCTTTGAGGTCTCATTGTACCCAATAAAGTACCCCCGCTCTATAGTCTGATCTAACTTTGTACGTGTATCTCTAGGAATATGGAAATATGCCAAACTTCTGAATATCCTGAAGTGACTAACATCTGGCTTCTTCTCTGTGAAAGCCTCCTCTGGTGTCATCTTCCCTAGCACCTTATGTGGAACTCTATTCTAAATGTAGACTGTTGTATTACATGCCTCTACCCATAACTAATGGGGCATGTCCTGGTCATGTAGCATAGCTCTTGCTGCCTCCGATATAGAATGGTTCTTCCTCTCAGCGACTCCATTCTGTTGTGGATTGTAAGGAACAGTCCATTCTCTCTTGATTCCTTCTCTGGTATAAAACTCTTGGAAGACATTTCCTTTGTACTCGCCTCCATTGTCTAACCGAAGAACCATTATCTTCTTTCCTATCAAATTCTCCACAAGAGCCTTGAACTCTTGGAATTGACTGAAAACCTCATCCTTATTCTTCAAGAAGTATATCCAAGTCTTTCTAGAGAAGTCATCAATAAAAGTAACATAGTACTCATATCCTCTAAGAGATTTCGTCGACATCGATCCACAAACATCTGAATGTACTAGATCAAGAACACCCTTAGATCTGGTGTCACTCCTTGGAAAAGATGCTTTCACAAACTTCCCCAACATACATCCCTTACATACATCGTCATGCTTTGTGCTCACCTCTGGAACACCTGTCACCATCTCCCGAAGCAATCTAAGTGCTCCATGATGAATATGACCCATCTTCCTATGCCATAGCTCTCCAAGATCTTTCGGATTACTATTGCTCATAAGTGCCTTAAGAGTATCAAACTGCAATCTATAAAGGCGACCACTCCTAACTCCAATAGTTATTGCTAATTTTTAATCCTTGTGCTTAATCAACACATTTGTCCCTCTAAAGAGTACATTATACCCCCTATCCTGAAGAATAAATACAAAAATAAAATTCACACCTAAGCCTAGCACATATAACACATCATGAAGTGGGATTATCTTTCCATTCTCCCTCTGATACTGAATAGTCCCTTTCCCAACAAGGTTGAGTTTGGACAAGTTTTCCATAGAAATCTGGATGTTGGTGTCCTCATCCTTATAACTGGAGAAGTACTCTCTAACTCTTGTCATATGAAATGATGCCCCACTATCTATATACCAAACACATCATGAGGTTGAGCTAACCATACAAACTATGAGTGCAAACTCATCTTCCATTCCACTGGAGAGTTCTTTCGCACTTGCTGAAGCTGCCACCTGCTTCTTACCCTTCTTCCTCTCTAGGCAATCACTGACATAGTGACCAAACTCGTGACATCCAAAGCACTTGACCTTAGAAAGGTCCTTCTTCTTCTTCTCACTTTGTGAATTTAATCCTTTGCTAGATCCCTTCTTTGCTTTCCCTTTATCCGCTAGGGCAACGTTCTCTTGTTCCACCTCATTTTTTTGACTCTTGTTGGCCCCATTGACAAGATTTTGTCTAAACTCCTCCTAAATGAAATTAGTCCATAGTCGATCCCAACTAGGTAATGTATCTCATCCACTAACAACTTGAACAAAGACACTCCATTGTTTAGTAAACCCATTTAGAGCTACTCTCACTAGCTCGTCATCAGTAGGGCTATCTCCAACAGCTGCTAACTTGTCCTTGAAAAGTCTGAGCCTAGTGAGGTAACTTGTGACGTCTTCTCCCTGATTTTGGTATAGATTTAGAATGGTGTCCCACATCTTCTTCGCCGAATCTAGCTCTGTGATATGTGGAACAATATGATCCTTGACACTATCAAGGATAATCCTCCTCACTTTGGCATCATCCTTTCTATATACTGCAAGCTATGTTGCATCCATTGGTACAGTTACAACACTGGTAGCATAATCCTTAATACCATTCTCTTCCAACAATAAAGAAATTCTGGCCTTCTAGACACAAAAATTTGAGGAACCATCCAATCTATCCTGATCTCTCAAACTAGCTAAAGCCATCTCAAGGGTTTAAAGCAATAATAAATCTAAAGAGATCAAAATTTCTTTCCTATGGCAAAACTCTTCTACCCTTAACAAAGCTCTGATACCATGTGAAAAATCAACTATTGCAGTCATTGATTATTAATCTCCTATCATAAATGATTATTAAACTGCTGAAAACAAATTTCTAGCTAATATTGAAAAATAACACAACTACAACTTCACTTATATAATACAGAAAGAAATGAACAACAAAATGAACACAATATTTTCGAACAAATTGTCCCTAGAAAAACCCATAAGGGAAAACCAGTTCTATAGATGATGAATTATATTAAACTTCATCAAATCAAGAGATACAAAATTCCTTGCCTCTCAATGGCAGAACTCTGACAACCTCCTAATTTCTCCCGCTGATATTCCCCACTGCTATCCCCATGATAACACTGCGCCCTTGCTAACATGACAAGACAATTTTCTATCACTGCAAAATGCTTCTCCAAAACTTGTATCTCCAAAATGACCCAATGACCCCTTTTTATCCTACCCTATTGGAAAAACCAATGACCGAGATTAAATCAAACCAACGGCTGAGATTAAGAAAACTCGACAGCTAATAATAGAATTGGTTGCAAGGTGTCCAAAAGGGAATCACTAAAATTAGTAAATAATTATCCTTGCAATAACCATTTACTAATTCTTAGCAAGTGGGCAAACAGTTTTCCAAACTACCCATAACTAATACATAGATAAGGACGAATAACTGTCCAAGCTACCCATAAATACTACTACTATTTTTGGGTCAGAAATAATAGCTGTCCAACTGACAATAATTAACACTCATCTACTGCAAACAACACTCCTTGTGTTGTAAACACTATAAGCTTTGGAATACCTATAGCCAGACCAAGTTAAAGACTGAAAGTTTAAGTGCACTCTCTTTCATTAAACAAGTCATTGCCCAACCTCGTCATAGATATTAAGAAGGGTAAGCATAGGTGGAGGCCACATTTGAGCTACCAAGTATGCAAGCTTGAAGATTTCCAAAGCGACAACATCCCAAAGTAGTATCATGGGTTAGGCGCGTAAGCAGTCCTCTTTCTACTAGCCGCATACACTCCAAACCGCAACAAAGTCTCCATCATTTCAAAGATTTGTTCTATCGACACCTTGAACTCTCTAACAATTAGTTACCTGAAACAATCTTCTCATCATTAAGTAAATAGGAAGGCACATGGATTTTTTATCAGGGCAATTTTCAAAGATCGTCTTGTGGAATGGAATGAGAAGTCATCTCATGGAATGCTATGATATACTGTCTCATGAATTCTGATGAGTGCTTCATAGATCTTGTAGGAAAAAAAATAGTGAAAAGCCTTTTAAATTATTGCACATGTGTTAACAATTCTAGAAAGCACAGGAAATCATGAGCATCATAGAAACCTACTTTGGAGAAAACTTGCACGTCACTCAAGCTACACAATCGAAAATTATGATCAGAAAACCATTACATAATGACTATTTTTTAGAGTGAGACAATTTTCAATTAGAGGTGACTCTAGATGGAAAGCCTATCAGCTAATTATTATTATTATTAGCTTTAGTTTAGGTTAGTTTTATGCAATGTGTATTAAATTGAACTTTGAATATTGAGTTATGAATTTATGCATGATTGAAATGTATGGGCGGTTTTTAAGTAAAAACTATTAGTTTCATAATGTTATATGAATAAATTCACCAAATGCAAATTTTTTGTTTTATTGGTCAATTATCTTGTAGAGCATTATAATTTGTATATATATTTTTAATATTTTCAAATATATATAATTTTTAATATTTTCAAATATATATATTTTTTAATAATTTAACAAAACTATTAGTGTATTTTCTTATACAGTATTAATATAATTTTCGCTTATTTCCAAAAAAAAAAGGAAAAAAGACAACTTTATCGACTCAAATTAATTATGAATATTACATTTATGATATGATAGTTAGCAAATAAGAAGTGGTATATCAACTCAAAGAGCCCCCATTCCCTTGCATGTACTTGTTTTACTAACATATGCAAAAATGGTTGCCCATGGATATTCAATTTATGTTTTATGATATTTTCTCAGTTTTGTGCACTAAAACCAAGTGAGAAAATAGACTTTTGAAATCCTCAAAACTAATTTTTACATAGTTGATAATCTCATAAGATGCCAGTATAATGTTTGTAGCATATCTTCTTTTCTTTGACTATTAAATAGGCTATAAAAGCCCCTTCTTAATTGTATCTTATATGATGAGATATTTTAGATTTGGTTATCTTTTTTAATTTTAAGGATTTGTAGGCAAGAGCCTACAATGCATTGGTTAATTGTAAGCCTCTCATCGGGAAGATCTTGGTTTCAAATCAAATCATGATTAACACATAATAATAATTTACCGTAATAATAATAATAAATAACCTATAGGCTTTGGCCATTTACCTATCAAAAAAAAAAAAAATTTAAGGATTCTTAGTTTGAAATTTTGCATTCTAGAATATCTCAAGATAAATTATTCATATGGGATGCAATGGTTATGTCAATAATTTTATACTTTTTAAAATGATGCTATTTATTGTTGATGAAAAAAGTTTGGTCATTATATTTTTCATATAAAATAAAAGAGTTGGTAGAAGAATTACATCTTTATTGTCTTATATGCAAAAAGTTATTAGTCATTTTCATTAGGTGAAATTTAGGTTTTTATCTCAATATAATTGTATGTGGGTTATTTTCCATTTTGGATTACCCATCAAATTTAAAGGAAGGTTTAATATTGAGACGATTTAATGATTTCACTCTAAATAAAATTTTGAATACCATTCCTTGTCTCTCAATACTGTCAATGTCAATGATTTCCTTTTGCAGCATAAGTCCTTGAGATTTGTGTATAGTAATAGCCCATGACATTGTGAGTTAGAAGTATCTTCAATTGTCTAATGTTATAGTTGGCCCAATATAATTAAAAAAATTGTACAACAACCTACATGGGACATGTAGTGTCTTAGAACTTGGCCAAATATAATTAGAAAAATGTACAACAACCTACATGGGTGCCCTACTCAACCCCTTTCGACCCATTATATGTCAACATACATTTCTAGGGGAACTAGGACCCTTAGGGACATATATCCTGTGTTTGAGTGAATCAAAAGTCCTAGGGACATACATAAGGTGCGTAAATGGATCAAATGGGGTCATAGGGTGCTTCTAATCCTTTTAGACCTATTAAATTAGAACATATGTTCTGAGGGGTCTAAAGACCCCTAGAAATGTATATCATGAGTTTGAATGAGTCAAAAGTAGTCATATATTATTCTATGACCCCTTTTGACCCATTATATGATAAGATATGTTCTTAGGGGTCCTAAGCCTCCTAGTGACATACACATGTGTTTAATGGGTTGAAAGGGGTTATATGGTACCCCATAACCCCTTTTGACCCATTAAATGATAACATGTATTCAGAAACATATATGGCATGTTTGAATGAGTTGAAAGCGATCATAAAATATCATATCACCCCTTTCAACCCATTATATGAAAACATATATTTCTAGGGTTACTAGGACCCCTAGGGACATAAATCATGTGTTTGAATAGATTGAAATGGGTCATAGGGTATGCTACAACCCCTTGCAATCCATTATATGACAACATGTGCTCTGCGCTTCAAAAAATACATTATGTGTTTGAATGGGTCGAATGCAGACATAGGAATCCCTATGACCCTTTTTGACCCATTAAATTATAACATATTTTCCTAGGAGTCTTAGGATCCATAGGAACATGCATAATGTATTCAAATTATTTAAAAGGGGCTATAGAGTATTTGATGACCCTTTTCAATCTATTATATGACAACATATGTTCTTAGGGATACTAGGACACTTGTTCACATACATCATCAGTTTGAATGGGTCAAATGAGGTTATAGGTTTCCCTATGACCCCTTTTGACCCATTAAATAAAGATATGTTCCTAGAGGTACTACGATCCCTAGGAACATATATCATGTGTTTCAATAGTCAAAATGGGTCATAGAATACCCTATGACCACTTTTGACCCATTATATGACAACATATGTTCTTAGGGGTTCTAGGACCCTTAGAGATATGAATTATGTGTTTGAATGGGTCAAATAGGGTCATAAAGTGCCTTATGACCCTTTTGACCCATTAAAGAAGAACATACTCTCCTAGGAATATATACCATGTGTTCAAATGAGTTGAAAGGGATCATAAGGTACACTATAACCCTTTCTAAACTATTTAATCAAGTTATCTTTGTCCTTAGCATTCCTAGGATCCCTAAGCACATATAATATCATCGAATGGTACCCTATGGCCCCTTTTGACTCATTTGATAGAATTATCTATATGGTTATGAGTTCTAGGATCCCTAAAAACACTTAAAATATATAAATGGGTCAAAAAGGGACATAGGGTATCTGATGACCCGTTTTAACCCATTAGGTTCCATTATCTATATGAATATGATTCTTAGGACCTCTAAGCATATTTAATGTCATTGAATTGATTAAAAGGGTCCACTATGACCCCTTTTGACCTATTATGTCAGATTGCTTATGTGGTTAAGGGTCTTAGGTCTCCCAAGGAAAAATGAAATCATCAAATGGGTTAGACATGTTATAGGGTAGGTCATACGATGCCTCAATCTCATTGAATAGGTTAAAAGGGGTTGTAATGTACCCCAAGACCCCTTCTGACCCATTCAATCAAATTATTTGTGTCCTTACCAGTCCTAGGACCCGTAAGCACTTATAAAATCATTAAGTGTGTTGAAAGGGGTCATAGGGTACCCTATGATCAATGTTTGCCTATTTGATTGAATTATCTATATGGTTAGAGGTCTTTAGACCCTTACGTACACTTAATATCTATGGATGGGTAAAAGGGGGATATAGAGTGTCTGATAACCTGATTTAACCCATTAGATCACATTATCTATGTGGTCAGGGGTCTTACAACCTCAAAGAAAACTTAATGTAATCAAATAGATTAAAAGACATCATAAGGTATCCTATGGCCCATTTTATCCCTATAAATATTATTAATATCTTAGAAAGAGAATAAATTAAATCTAAACATTTTAAATTCCTTCAACAATTTAAATATGAGATTAAACCTAAACAATATCAAGAAGTTATATAGAGAAATGTATATAATATTTATAATTGAATACCATAGATTATCACATTAAAATTTGAATGCACAAAATTAATGAATTCAAATAATAATTTCAAAAACTTTAAGCTATTGAGTTTCAAGGCAAGATTCTCAAAAAGAATGATTTAGTGGTAAGTTTGGGATTTTTTGTTCTCTTATTTGATATGGATCCAAAAAATACTCTTACTAGACAATTTATATTTCAAATTGATGTGGGAGCATCCTAGGTGTAAGAGCAATTTTTCATCACTGAGAAATATTTCCTTTTCACTTCTTAAATAAGAGTTATCTTAGTGTAGAGTTGTTGTTTTTTGAGGCTTTCTACTTACTAAGTCAGTCATATGATCTTGGTATGTCCAAATTTGAGTGGTTAATATTGCTCTTGGATATATTGGTTTTCCAGTTGAGGCTTAGTGCCATATCATGAGTATGTGTAAATTATTGGATAGTTTTGGTAAAACAAACTTCAAGCTCAATTTTGAAGGCCTTATAGGCCCTAGATGGACTACAAAATGGGGTCAATTAGACTTTGTAAAAGTCTTTCCCCATAAATAAGAAGATGGTGATTTCAGAATGGGGTTATAATAGCTAATCAAAGAAATGATTTGTATGTTATGGTGTTCTAAAGTTGAACAAACTAAAATTTCCAAAATAAATATCATAAGTTTATTGAGCCAACTCTATATGTATTTGTAGGGTCGCTCATCCTCAATGGTTAGGGTTTGAAGTCTACAAACGTCTAGGACAAAATAAATTTGTGTATATAAGCAAGGCCCATAGATTGTCTAGGACATCTCTCCATGATAGTTCAAGCTCTGTGTTGCAAATTATTGCATGGAAGGCACCCATGTGAGTTTACATATTATTTAAAATAATAATAATTCCACATTTCTAGCAATAATAAGAACCCCATATTTTATTCTCGTAAACTATTTTATATTGTGATTTTTGTTATGTGTTTGTGGTATTAAGGGGATCACTCTTCATCAAGTGGTATTATAGAAGGAGTTCTTAAGTGTGTAAACATATAACTGACTATGAGGTAATTTGCATTGAGACCATGGCTTGGGTTGCACATGTAGACAAATTGCCAATTATAAGGTAGTTTGAACTAGGGTTTCAATAAAAGTGAAAAAGTGCCTCGATGAAGAGAGTGTAGTGGAAGAGTTGTAGGTATTACACTTGAGGGTTTTAGAGCCCTTTAGAGACAAATAAAAGCATTGGACGAAAAAATTATTAGAGAAATTAATCTTTTCTTAAGATATGAAAGTTAGGATGAAGGAGAAGAAGAAGAAGAAGAAAATGTTGAATAAGAGGCAATTTTGAACCCAAAAGAAGAGAGGCTTTTTAGGGCCATCTCTAAGATTGGAAAAGACCTAAGTTTGAGGTTCCCACATTTGCGATAAGTCTTAACCCAAAGGAGTTGATTGATTGGATAAATAAATAGGAGGAATACTTTACATATAAAGATATTGAGGAACTTGAGAGGGGTAAGTTTACAAAAGCCAAACTAAAGGGTCATGCAAATATCTAGTAGTAGGAAATTTGGTTGGAGAAAAATAAAAGAGGGGAAAACAAAATAAAAAGATGAGACTAGATGATGTTAGATTAGGTGAAAAACTAATCTCCCAAGAACACTTGCATGCATAACCCTGTCACATGGAAAAAGAAAAGAACAGAAGCCAGAAAAAATCATGGAGACCAAAAGGCCAGAGACATCTTTTGAAAATGCAAAGAGAAATCTCTATATTGATCCAATAAGTGAATAATAAAATACAAAGAGGTGAATCCTTATAAAAGGAATCACAAAACCCTAAAAGGGAAACCCTAAAGAATAAGAAGATGCCTAAGTTTAACTTAAGTATAGAGTATAATAGACTAATAATTAAATAAATAAATTATTAGCTATAATATGATAACTCTAACAGATGATAGCTAAATCGAAGTGACAATTCATTCCTAAATAATATGACCTTAATCTACTAAAGAAAATGCAAGTAACTAAGCAAGAGGATTTGTTTTAGGAGTATATTGAGGAGTTCTACTAAGTTGTCTTCAAAATGAGCTCTATAAAGTTACCCAATCATAAAGAAATAATAGATGGTTGAACTCACAATAGTGGGTTACACTTTTTTTTAGATGAAGAAATTCCTCCAAAATCATTCAACAACCAATTTTTGTATTCATACTCTCAGTAGAAAGTTTTATAAAAGTTCTGATAGAAACCATTTAGTTTCTATCAAAATAAATTATGTGTGTAGTTTTGATAGAAACTATGGGTTCCACATAGTTTTGATAGAAACTACCTAGATAGTTTCAATTGAAACTACCAAGGCATTTAGTTTCCATCGAAATAAATTATGTGTGTAGTTTTGATAGAAACTATGGGTTCCACATAGTTTCGATAGAAACTACCTAGATAGTTAAACTACCTATGTAGTGTATATCGAATTTACCTAGATAGTTAAACTACCTAGGTAGTTTCTATCAAAATTACCAAACCTAGATGGGGTTTGTTAACCCTGATATTAGGATAGCCATCTTTGAATCAAAACTTACCAATTTTGTTTCGATCAAAACTATTAATTTTTTTTCAAAATCTTTAGAAAGCTTATATTTGACCCCACGTGTTATTTTTGGTAGTGGACTCTACAGTTTCAATTAGAAGTCTATAGTTACATGCATCCAAAAAAACTTCAAAAAAGGTATGAATTTTTATTTTTTACCCTCTCTAATGTTTTTAGTTAAATTTTATATGATTTTAGTTAAATTTTATATGTTTTTATTTTAATCTTATATGTTTTTTGGTATATATGTGTGTGTGTGTGTGTGTGTGCGCGCGCGCGCGTGCATGCATGTTCATATGTACATGTATGTGTGTGCGCGTATATGTATCTATGTATGTATGTACATATTGTGGATATACACATTCTTTTAAGTTTTTAATGTAAACATGTGAACTTGTAATATATTAATTTTAAGTTTATATATGTGTGTGTGATGTGTGTGTCTGTGTGTGTGTGCGTGCGCGTGCGCGTGTTTAAATTAACATGTATTAGTTTTAAATTTGTATATATAATATAAATACATACTAAATGTATTTACATTTTATATGTTTAATGCAATGTAAATTTGTTAAATATATATTTTTAATGCTCACTTGACTTAAATTATACACCAATGGAAAATTTGAAATTGAATGTATACAATTTGTTTTTAATAATTTGCCTAAATTATAGTTGACTTAAACTAAAAACTTTGAATGATAACTCTAAATTAACAAAGTGAACACACAATTAAATATATAAAGTTCCCTAATTCATATATATAATTTTAACATAACTTAAAACCCCTTAAAAAAACATTCTATTAGTAAACCATATTAATGAATAACTTGAACCAAGGTCTAGCCTATGAGCCCTTTAAATGTATGCATATATTTAAAAACTAGAGACCACAACAAGTTTTTATTTTAGACATTCATGTGATATATGTATATAGAAATTTTGATATCCTAGATCCTTAAGCCATCATGTTAGGATTGCTTAAACTATATCTTCATGTGTATATAAATTTTTTAATACATTAGATTATAGATTCTCCAAGCTCTAGGCTTTATTTATCAATGTATCCTAAACTAGGACCCAAGTTTAAGAGATTTTGTTAGAAATGCTTTAGAATAATTGAGAGAGGGGGAGGGGGGGTGAATCAGTTATTCAAAGTCCAAATGTCCAATTCAAAATTTTTCATCAAGTAAAGTGAGCCTGTCAAACTTATTCATTCATCCAAGCCTTAACTTTCCTATTCAACAAGTTACTATAAATCATAACACATAAAAGGTTCAACACATAGCATAGTGATTTACATGGAAACCCCATTTGGGAAAAACCACCAGCAACATGCTACTCAATTCTCACTCTTCTAAAGTGATGTCTTATGAAAGGCATGCCCTATTAAAGGCTACAACACATTGTTAAATGTGACTTTGTTTAAGGATTTAACCACCCTATTAGAAGTGGTTAGAGGACTTTAGACCATTCACATGGAATACCACCCTGTTAAAGGGTTTACAAATGGCTATTAGACCAACCTAAGTTCATATGATTTTATTTTACCCTAACTGATATAATTTCTAGAGAGTAACAATAAGGGGTTTTGACCTAATTACAAAATACAACTCAACTTGTAGATCTCAAATCACTTCTTAGCTCATAATATTGTCTAGCTTTTGGTCTCTACAACCCTTGACAACTTTCCCTCCTTTCAAGCTTTATCTCCTTTAGTCTTCATGCTCAATGTACCAGTGCAATCCTCTCTCTTTGATGACTTGTCAAAGTAGAGTCTCTATACTCTATTCTTCCTTCTATTAGACATCTTCTCCTTGAAACCCTTTCAATCACTTCTCAATTTGGCACACCAGTATCTCTTTCTTCTTGGTCTATGAATTCTTAAATAGAAATTTGGAATTTCTTTTACTACTCGATTCTTCCCTCCTTTAATTTTAATTTGTATGTATTAGGTAGGATTCATTGAATCTAACACATATTTTTTTCTTCTAGAAACATCATCAGGAATCCTCTTGAATTAGTTCAAAAATTGTTTACATAGAATTTTGTACCACTAGCTCATCATCCTTATCCTCCAATTGGTTCACAAAATTCAAGGTAACAAGTCCATCGGCTTAGATTTGGTGAATCTTTGACATTTCCAATAATGCAACAGCTTGACACTATTGAAATTTTGGTGCTCAGCACATACTGTGTTACTCAACATCAACAACATTTTACTAATGCTCTACACCTGAAGTTCACTCAACATCAACTAAGATTTTCTGATGCTCGACACCTATGACTTTTCTTGGCACTTGAACTTCACTTGGCACCTAAAGTTCACTCGGCATACACTAGATTTTTCATTTGCTAGGCTCTAACTAAAAATTTGCTTGGCTTAAACTAACTTTCTCGACACCCAATGATGAACTTAGTTTAAGCTTTGCAGTCAACCTTATTACAACTTATTCCTTCAATGTTTCTAAGCGTGGCTAGCCTCTGTATCTTCAAGTATGCTATCAATACATCATTTGACCATTGTCTTAACTAATCCTTGCACTTCATTAAAAAACCATAACTCAACCTTTCCCTTAGGTGATCTTGTTACATCTTGTTCATTAAATCTTCTTCATCAATCAAATAAGTGATAGTACTTGGATCTTTGCAAGAAATTTCCATTCCTAAATAGCCGGTTTGACAACAATGGAAAAACAATGATTGAAAACATTCTTTTAACAACAATCTCCCTCTTTCAATCAATGTTCTTCTCAAACTGATATTTTGAATCATATTTCCAACAATCTCCCTATTTGACATTGATGACAAAACCAAACTGATCAACCATCAAACTAAACTATTCAACCAAGTTATCAACATGCTGACTAAGTTATAACAGTAACTCAAATGCCAAAAAGAAAATTGGATTGGATTACACAATTTCTTCCTCTCTTGATCTACTATCCTAATTGCTTTACTTATACTTCTCCCTCTTAGCTGTTGTATCCTTTTTCTTTCCTTTTTTCCCTTCTTACATTTGCTCCCTCTGTATGCAGTACATCATCTTTTGCTATTCTGGTATCTAACTACCCCTTTCTCTATCAATAAATCTAATTAGTTCCTTCATTCTTCTTCATCTTCTCCCTCAACTATTGATCAGTTTCTTATTACTTCTCCCTCTTTGGCATCAATGCCAAAGACATATCATTCTAGCATCTTATCATGCAAGTGTAGTATTTGTAGGTTCTTTCAATTTCTCCCTTTGTTACCTTGCTTGTGACTGATTTGGAACTTCATCACTTTAATTAATTTAGGCATGATTCCTAAAGTAAATATCCTCTACATTAGTGTGTAATATTTCAACAATCAATTCCTCTGAAGCAAGGTAGTCATGCTTTTGCCTCAAGTTGAATTGGTTATGGGTATCACCCCTAACTTACCTCTAAGATACTCAAAAGCATCTTTAGGAAGTGCTTTTTTGAAGATGTCAGCAATCTATTCCTTTGAGCTAACATACTCCATTTCCACTTGTTTTTCTTCCACCAATTCTCTTACATAGTGATACTTAATTGCAATAGGCTTAGTTTTAGCATGCATTACAGGATTTTTTGATATGTTGATAGCACTTGTATTATTACAATAGAGTATAACAGGCTTATTTACCTCTTCCTTCATACCTTGCAATCAATATTTAATCCATACAATATTGGTGCAATTGATAGCAATTGCAACATATTTAGCTTCTGCTATAGACTATGAGGTACAACTTTTCTTTTTACTAGTCCAAGTAATGAATCTTCTTCCCAAGAAAAGTGTTCTTCCACTAGTGCTTTTTCTATCATCAATATTACCTCCCCAACCTACAACAGTGTAGGCTCTTAGTTCAAACTTTTCACTTCTCTTGTAATACAAACCAAAGTCATCAGTTCCTTTTAGGTACCTCATTATTCTCTTTACTGCCATCAAATGATTTTATCTTGGATTTGCAAAAAAACTTTCACCTATTCCAACAGCTAATGCAATGTCTAGCCTACTATGTACAACATGTTGCAACTTTCCAATCATTGATCTATACATATTTGATTCACTTCAGCTGACTTGTCATCCTTGGATAACTTATGTCCTATCACCATTGATGTACTCACTAGTTTTGAATCTTCTAATCCAAATGACTTGAGTATCTCCTTTATTTATTTTGATTAGGTCAAAAATATGTCATGCTTCAATTGATGTACTTCCAATCCAACAAAGAACTTGATTTCTCCTAAAATATACATTTCAAACTCATGTTTCATTTAAAGAGCATCTTTTCCTCCAAATATTATATCATCAACAAAGATTTTAGATATCAAAATGTCTTTACCTTTCTTTAGCCTTGATATATAGGTTTTTGTTGTCATCTATTCTCTCAAATCCTATCTTCACAAGATATTTGTGCAGTCTCTCATACCATGCTCTAGGTACTTGCTTCAAACCATAGAGTGCCTTATGTAGTTTGAAGACCATATCCTTGCTATTGTTATCAACAAATCCCTCTGGTTAATCTGTGTAGACTTCCTCTTCTAGTATACCACTCATAAAAGTAGACTTCACATCCATTTGGTAGATTTTGAAACCTTTGTAAGCAACATATGCAAGTGATGTTCTCACTCCATCCATTATTGCAACAGGGAAAATGTTTCCCCATAATCTAGTCCTTCTTCTTGTGCATAGCCTTTGTAAACTAGTCTAGATTTGTTTCTAGTTATCTCACCACTCTCATCAAGTTTTTTCCTAAACATGTATTTGGTACCAATTACATTCTTATCAGCTGGTCTAGGAACTAGGGTCTAGGTTTTGTTCTTCTCAATTTGATCTATCTCTTATTCCATAACTTTATACTAGTCATCATCTTGTAGTGCATGTTTTACTATTTTGGGCTCAACCTTGCTCAATAGACATGATTCATTCCTTAGTCTATTCCTTGTTATTGGTCTAGCACCCTTGTCACCAATGCTTTGATCTGTGTGGTGGTTTCTCCTTACATACTTGGCTAATCTTGGTTTTTTCCTTCTTTCCATGTTTGATCCTTTAGCTTCAAAGTCATTTTTCTCTTCTTCATTTGGTACTTCATCATCTCTTCTATGTGCACTATTTTTAGAGTCAAAATGTGCATTTCCTTTATTCTAAAACTCAACTTCTGAATGTAGGTCGACATTCACTGGCTGTGACTTAGATGATACTGAGATTTATTGTTGATTCCCAACTTGATTGGCAGCATTGTCTTCAATAGTCATTCCTTCATAGAAGTATATAAAAGATCTATAATCTTTTGACTTCCTAGATTCATCAACTTGGACTTGTGCATGCTCATCAAAATTTACATTTGCACTCTCCACAATCTGTTTAGCGTTAGTATTCAAACACTTATATGCTTTTCTTGTAGTGGAGTATCCATGCAATATGGCTTCATCACTCTTTGCATCAAACTTGCAATTTCTAGTATCTTTAAGAATGTAGCATTTACAACCAAAGAATTTGAAATGTTTTTCATTAGGCGAGTATGTGGCACTTGACTCTTGTTCTAAAAAAATTCTTTCTTTGTGGAGGCTCTTGAGTATGTTGCACATATAAAAATGCTTGTCTCATCATCAATGCTATGCCTTCTTTTGCGTCAAGGTCTCTTTCCTCATGAACTAGTTGAGCTCTCCTTTCACCTTCATTTTTGTTGGCTTCCTCCAAGAATTTGTTTGAGTAATGGCCTATTTGATTGCAATTGAAACATTTTGGAGGCCTATCAGACCTTCCTCTACTCCTGCCAAAGGATCTTCTACCTCTTGCATGTCCCCTTGAACTTGATTCTCCTTATTCTTTAGCCTCTTGATCAGAGAACTTATCTGATTTGTTTGATTTTCCCTTGTTCCAAGAGTTGGTCCTTGATCTATCATTCCTTCCTCTACCTCTAAAACCTTGTTCACTCCTCCTTTTGAACCTTTCTTCTACCTTGAAAGCCAACATGAAGCATTTTTGGATGGTGATAATGTTGTTTAGTGTGGAGCCTGATCAGTCCCCAAGTGGGAGATTGTTAGATTGTGGTGACTGATCAGGAAAGTACTGTACATACTTCATAAATAGTGTGGTTCGGGGCATCGCCCTGAAAAATTTTTTTTTTGGAAGTAGCCGACATTGACATGGTAGCCGACATATTATGGCCGACATATGGCCGACATGTTATAACCCTAAAGCGGTTTAATACTTGTATAAAAAAGGGCTTAGGGTTGGGTATTTTTGATATGTGGTGATACGAAATTGGTTCTTGCGGCGGTATTGAGCTGTAAGGGATTACGGATTGTAATCAGGTTGTAATCACTGGATTGTAATAAGATCGGACTTGCTGTTTGGTGGACGTAGCCCAGGGATTGGGTGAACCACGTTAAATCTTGGTGCCTTGTGTTCATTTCTGTGTGTTCTATTATTTTCTGTTATTGGTTATATTTGCATGTAGTTTTTTATTTCTGTCCGTGATTTATCCTAACAAGTGGTATCAGAGCCTAGTTGTTTCTCAGTTATCCTCTGTAGGAAAGTCTCATGGTTAAGTGGGAGTCTCACGGTTGAGTGGGAGCAATGGAAGATGATGGTAAGCTGAGGGTTGATAGGTTTAATGGGCAGAACTTCCAGTTATGGAAGATGCAAATGGAAGACTATTTATATCAAAAGGATTTGTGGAAGCCGTTGGAAGGAAAAGCCAAGAATCAGGGAACTATGTCAGAGGCTGAATGGGATCTTTTGGACAGAAAGGCACTTGGAAGCATTCGGTTATGCTTGGCACCATCGGTGGCATTTAATATTACAAAAGCAAAGATGACAGAAGATTTGATGAAAACCCTAGCGACACTGTATGAAAAGCCCTCTGCTTCAAATAAGGTATTTCTCATGAAGCGTTTATTTAATATGAAAATGGCAGAAGGTGGATCTGTTGCAGATCATTTAAATGACTTTAATACTATTACTAGTCAATTATCTTCTGTGGGTATCAATTTTGATGAAGAAATTAGGTCTCTCTTGATTTTGTGTTCTTTGCCTGAAAGCTGGAATGGCTTGGTAATGGCGGTGAGTAATTCTGTTCCTGGATCTAGTACCCTAAAATATGATGATGTGATCAGTGTTATTTTAAGTGAGGAAACTCGTAGAAAATCCTCAGGTGGATCTACATCAGGAAGTGCTATAAATGCACAAAGTAGGGGCAGAACGACTGAAAGAGGAAGTAACTCTGGAAATTGTGGGAAATCAAGAGGAAAGTCAAAGGGGAGGAGGTCTCAATCGAGAGGACCAAATGATTGCTGGTACTGTGGGAAACCAGGGCACAAAAAGAAAGATTGCTGGACTCGAAAGAAAAATGAAGGAGATAAATCAGATGGAGACAAAGAGGCAAATGTGGTAAGTAACAAATCCGAAGAGGATGCTTTGCTTCTATCTTTAGAGAGTGTTGATGATTCATGGGTTTTAGATTCTGGTGCTTCTTTTCATGCTACACCTCATAGAGGTTATTTCATTGATTATGTCCAAGGGGATTTTGGGCTTGTTTATTTGGGGGATAATGAACCCTGTCAGATTGTTGGAAAGGGAAAAATTAAGATTAAGTTGCAGAATGGGAATCATTGGCTACTACATGAGGTAAGACATGTTCCAAAACTAAGTAGAAATTTAATTTCAGTAGGGCAACTCGGTGATGAGGGTTGTGTAGTTACTTTTAATGATAAAAATTGGAAGGTTTCAAAAGGTTCCCTTGTAGTAGCAAAAGGTGTGAAAGTAGGCACCTTATATCTTTGTACAGGTCATATTGTTCCTTCTACTTTGATTGTTTCAGAGAAAAATGAATATTCAGGAACAATTACTGCAGATGAGCAGGGAGAACAAATAGCTGCTATGGATTCTGATACAGCGCTGTGGCACAATAGACTTGGGCACATGAGTGAGAAAGGTATGAAAGTACTTCATTCAAGGAAAGTTTTACCAGGTCTAAAATGTGTGAATATGGATTTCTGTGAAAGTTGTGTGTATGGAAAACAAAAGAGAGTGAGTTTTGTAAAGATAGGGAAGGAAAACAAAAAGGAGAAATTAGAACTTGTGCATACAGATGTATGGGGACCGGCTCAGGTATCTTCCCTTGGTGGCTCTCATTATTATGTTACATTTATTGATGACGCAACTAGAAAGGTATGGGTTTATTTCCTTAAACAGAAATCTGATGTATTTCAAACTTTTAAGAAATGGAAATGCTTGGTTGAAAATGAGACTGGTAAGAAATTAAAATGTCTCAGATCTGATAATGGTGGTGAGTATTGCAGTCATGAATTTGAAGATTATTGCTCCACTAATGGTATTCGTAGACAAAAAACTGTTCCAAGGACTCCACAGGAAAATGGAGTGGCTGAACGCATGAACAGGACTATAATGGAGCGCGCAAGGAGCATGAGGTTGCATGCTGGGTTGCCCTTACACATGTGGGCGGAGGCTGTCAATACTGTAGTATATCTGATTAATAGAGGTCCCTCTACTCCTTTGGGCTGTGGTATTCCAGAGGAAGCATGGACTGGCAAGAAGGTGAGTTATTCTTTTCTCAAGACCTTCGGTTGTGAAGCTTTTGCTCATATAGACTCTGAAAATAGAACCAAGCTAGAAGCTAAATCAAAGAAATGTGTCTTTGTTGGATATGGCATTAATGAATTTGGTTATAGGCTTTGGGATTTTGAAAATCATAAAATTATAAGAAGCCGGGATGTCATATTCAATGAAAAAGTGTTGTACAAAGATCTGTTGCAGCAACATGAGAAGAAAGAAGATGATTATGTAGTGCTGGATGATACTCCAAAAGATGATGTTCCAGCCATTCCTCATGATGTGCAACAACCGCAACAACAAATACCACATACACCAGTGAATGTTAGACGGTCAACAAGGCCAATTAGACCTCCACAAAGGTTTTCTCCCTCTTTGTATTCTATTTTACTTACTGATGCTGGTGAACCTGAAAGTTATGATGAAGCTGTGCAGGTGGATACTAAGATTCAGTGGGAGTCTGCAATGAAAGATGAAATGGACTCTTTGCTGAAAAATAAGACATGGGATTTGTGCAAGTTTCCTGCAGGTAAAAAGGTTTTACAGAATAAATGGGTTTACAGGTTGAAAGAAGAGGAAGGAGGTAAGAAAAGATTTAAGGCCAGGTTAGTTGTAAAAGGATTTGCACAGAAAAAAGGAATTGATTTTGATGAAATATTTTCTCCTGTTGTTAAAATGACTTCTATTCGTACTGTTTTAAGTCTTGTGGCTACTGAAGATTTGCATTTAGAGCAGATGGATGTTAAAACAGCCTTTCTTCATGGTGATTTGGATGAAGAAATATATATGGCTCAGCCATAGGGTTTTGAGGTCAAAGGTAAGGAGAACTTAGTGTGCAAATTGAAGAAAAGTTTATATGGCCTGAAGCAAGCACCTTAGCAATGGTATCTAAAATTTGACAGTTTTATGCATGAACATGGATATAATAGGTGTCATTCAAATTACTGTGTTTATTTTAAGAGGTTGGATGATGATAGCTACATTATTTTATGTTTATATGTTGATGATATGCTTATAGCTGGGTCTAACATGGATCATATTAAGGGGCTGAAACGCCAATTAGCACATGCATTTGCTATGAAGGATTTGGGGGCAGAAAAACAAATCCTTGGTATGAAGATTTGCAGAGATAGGAAGAACAGAACATTGACGCTATCTCAAGCTGATTATGTTGAGAAGGTGTTGCAACGTTTCTCTATGGAGAATGCTAAAGCTGTCAGCACACCTTTACCTGGTCATTTGAAATTGACTAAGGAGATGTGTCCCAAGACACGGGAAGAGGAGGATAAGATGTCCAAGGTACCCTATGCTTCAGCTGTAGGAAGTTTGATGTATGCTATGGTATGCACTAGGCCAGATATTGCACATGCAGTGGGAGTCGTTAGCAGGTATATGAGTCATCCAGGTTTTGAGCATTGGAATGCTGTCAAGTGGATTCTCAGATATTTGAGAGGAACATCCAATAAGTGTTTACACTTTGGGGGCTCTACTACTGATTTACAGGGCTATGTTGACTCAGATTTGGCTGGGGATATTGATACCAGGCGGAGTACTACAGGTTATGTCTTTACTGTTGGTGGGGCAGCCGTGAGCTAGGTTTCTAGGCTACAGAAGATTAATTCTCTCTCCACTACAGAGGTAGAGTATGTTGCTGCTACAGAGGCTGCCAAAGAGATGATATGGCTTCAGTTCTTCTTGGAAGAATTGGGACATCCTCAGAAGGATAATTTTTTGTTCACAGATAGTCAGAGTGCCATTCATCTTGCTAAGAATTCAGCTCTGCATTCTAAGACCAAACACATACAGTTGCGGTACCATTTCATTCGGTCAGTTTTGGAGGATGGACAGTTAAAGCTGGAGAAGATACATACCAATGAAAATCCAGCAGCTATGTTGACAAAGGTTGTCACAAGGGAGAAGCTGAACTCCTCTTCAGCTTCAGTTGGTCTTTTAGACTAAATGTGAATAAAAGAACAGCAGAGTCCAGGGTGGTTTGATCCAGTGGGAGCCCCATGCGGTAGTTGTATTACTACAGGATCAGTCTCCAAGTGGGAGATTGTTGTTTAGTGTGGAGCCTGATCAGTCCCCAAGTGGGAGATTGTTAGATTGTGGTGATTGATCAGGAAAAAGGGCTTAGGGTTGGGTATTTTTGATATGTGGTGATATGAAATTGGTTCTTGCAGCGGTATTGAGCTGTAAGGGATTACGGATTGTAATCAGGTTGTAATCACTGGATTTTAATAAGATCAGACTTGCTGTTTGGTGGACGTAGCCCAGGGATTGGGTGAACCACGTTAAATCTTGGTGCCTTGTGTTCATTTCTGTGTGTTCTATTATTTTCTGTTATTGGTTATATTTGCATGTAGTTTTTTATTTCTGTCTGTGATTTATCCTAACAGATAATGATGGTTAGACTCAATTCATCTTGAATTGACAATTTCAATCCTTGCAAATACCTTGCAAGCTTCAAGTTCTCTAGTTCTACAATACCAGACTTCATCACAAGATTGTGGAATTCTTTAGTATGTGTTGAGACATCCATATCTTTTTTTCTCAACCCTATCCTCTTCATATGAAGTTGTACTTCATAATCTATAGGTACATAGGCTTCTCGGAGCAAGGACACCATTTTATTCCATGTGGAGACCTAATTTTTGCCATTGTTTACCCTATCATCTTGAATAAAATTCCACCATACCAATGTAGACCCTCTTAGCCTCGACTTGGCTATCTTCACTTTTTTATTTTCAGAGATAGTTTCATAATCAAAGAAACTCATAAGGGAATTCACCCAATCCACTATAGCATCATGATCCATCTTCCCATCATAAGTGGGCAAATCAAACTTAGCATCCAAGGATTTTCTTTCCATAGACTTCAGAGTCTTTACAAGTAGCCTCTGATCTGGAGGGCATTCTTCTTCTTCTTCCTCCAAAAGGGGTTCCCCATCACTCCCTTGTACATAGTAAACAGAGTTCCCACTGCTTTTTCCAAGCTTTGCTCTAACTCTATTTATCTCATTCCTCAACTAACTCATCTCAATATTCCTGAGATCATCCTTACTTCTTTTCTCAGATTCCTTTTGTTTTTGCTCCCTCAAGTACTTCATAATTTCAGCATTTGTCATCCTTGATGACAATCCATCTCCTTCATCATTAGACATGATGTAAAAAATTCAAGCCTTTAGATCTCAAGGCTCTGATACCAATTGATGCAGATGATTGGTAATCCCAAGCACAATGCTGATATTACTCCAAGAGGATAGATTTTATACCTAAACCTCTACACCTTGATACAATAACAACACTAATGGATCAGCATTTATCCATGCAACTTCATACTTAAAGACTTGACTCAACACCAAAGAAATGGTGGATCTTCACAAATCAAGACCTTCAACATGCTAAGGGATTACATGTATTAGAAAAACCCAAAAAACAAGGCCAAAAAACAGCTTGAACATGGGTTTCAAGATTTAGTCCAAATAATGCAGCATTTAGCATAATTGATGCCACTTCAAAATTAACACAATACCCAAGGATGGTGAAGTTTCTCAAAAAGGGGTTACCAACATGTCAAAGGGGTTCATTACACCACCAACTCTTGAGGACCATAGCCAAACCACAGTCCAATACCAATTACATAATTATGTCCACATGTTACAACATTTATGCTACTAGCCCTTCCAAACACAAATTGGGAAACAAGTAGAATAACTTCCAAAGGAACTTGGAAAAAATTTGGCAATCCAAGTTTCACTTTATTAAGTTTGATATGATCCCACAAGGACAAGTCCTAGAACCAAATACAAGCTTTTCAAACTAGATTGTCATATAGGCCTAAAAACCTCAAATAGGTCACTCTAACAAAGGAAGTACCACAAATTCAATGAAGTAAACCAAAATAATGCATGGAATGGTTGAAATAAGAAAAAAAGAGATAATTTCCAAAGTTTCATACCCTGAATCAACCCCTGTTGCATGGAATTGTTGTTATTACAGTCCAAAACTAGGTTGTCACATGGAGATGCCAACCCAAACTTAATTACTGCATCAAAATACCATCAGCTCCTGCCTTGAAACCTCCAAATTCTTATAGTACATTAGACAACCCCCCATTACACCAAAAATTAGAATTTTCCAATGGTGGAAATGGGAGAAATCAGCATTTTTGTTCAAAACCCTAGGTAATGAGGGTTTGAAGACAACTTTCACTAAAATCCTTATAACTTTTGCCCCCAGATGTTTCAAGAGCTCAGACTTGGCTCATTTGAAAGGTGATTCAATAGGCTACAATAAAATCTAATTTTCTAGCCTCCCTAATCTATACAATCTATATGATACATAGAAAATAGTAGTATTTTGCAAGAAAAAGATGGTTTCTATTGATTTTAAAGCCAAATGTTACAGTGTTTGCCTTCCACCCGCCTGTACGGGCTTATGAAGGCCTTCCTCCAATTGGTTAAACCAATTTTCAAAGGTTGTGACTGTTGGAGGGAACTATTACAAACAAAAACCTTATTATTGCATAAAAGTTGCATTATTGCTTCTAGTTATGCAACTTATTTCCATTTTATAACTTTATTAAGACTTATAAAGTTTCTAACACCTTCTATGAATTATAATAAGACCCTAGGAGACTACTAGACCCTTGTGACCTCATGAATCAACTGGTTTATAGAAATACCAAAGTTGTCAAGGATTCACACAATAGGGTCAAATTGCAAGAAATAAGAAAAAATGCTAAAATTAAGTTTGAAAAAGGCCTAGAAGACCTTAAAACCATTTGAATTGATAGGAGAAGATCTTGAGACTCCTTGGTTTGATGGGGTGCTCTTGCACCACTAATTTACCAACACATTTAGGATAGGGGCATGGTAGACTGGCTAATAGGCTATCTTGTCATCCACCATAGACACATTGGTCAATTATTAGAGAGAGGGCACCTACTATTTCCCCTATATTAGGTCCATCAGCTGATGAGGCCATGTATAACACCGAATTGTGGGGGGTGATTCAGAGAGTTGGAGAGATTGCCACAATTGTTAGATCCTTTTTGAGTGACAAGTTGGCTAGTATTTGATATCTCATTAGCATTCAAAATCATCATCTAATACTTCATCTTCAAGAGACTTGTACATTGCAATAGGCATCCCTTCACTGACTAGCTTAGAGGGCCTCACTAGAGTGTTGGCATGAGATTCTAGGGCTAGTCTTGCTAAGGATCTATTACATTCATATAGATTCATATCAAAGAATCTTGGCATATGCATTTCAGATGTTTGATATTGTGTCTATGGTAGTACTGGGACACATCCTCAACAACATTCCTCTCATTGATCAAGTAGTCGTCAATGTGGTAGTACATATCATGATCCACCTAGTAATCACCCTTTTGTTGTAGAGGGGCATATAAATAATAGTGTAGATCCTTTAGCTAGTGTTGGACATGGTTAGAGTTTAGGATGTGGGCCTTGATGATGTCTACTTCAGCTTGTTAACCACAAGATAGATGGACTTGTTGACACATGATGGTTCTACATCTATGCAATCTCATCTAGTCAATCCACTTGGCTCATCATTATTAAGATGTGTACCAATTACAAGTCATGCTACTATAGATGCAGAGATGGAGCTAGATGAGGCCCACCAAAATCTACATATAGTGGTGGACACGATCGATGCTAGATAGTCTAAGTATTATCAAATGCCAACATCTACACAGATAAATCTATATTTTTCTGTTGATTTTAAAATTTCAATTTTTTGAAACTGATAATTTATGCATGTATACATATTGTGACTTTATAATTATACATTTTTAAATTTGATTTTTTGCACATTTATTTATGTATTTTAGGGGGACATGATTCATTTTACTGCATCTTTGATCATAGATCATGTACGTCATCAAGATTCATTTGATGATGTCAGTAGTGGATAGGTGAGTTGTAAATGCTTTGATTTAGACACATGTACAAATGCATACATATGTACATATAAGTTGCATGCAATTTATAAATTTAAGATATTTAATTTAATATTATTATGTACATTGATATCACTTTCTCTTGAATATATGTAGCAATCAACACATCTTAGTGAGCATCCTGATAGTCAATCTTCAGACTGCATTGTGAGGAGATGTCACGATGATAGTCCAACACTTGACGATATATATATATATATATATATATATATATATATATATATATATATATATATATATATATATATATATATATATATATATATGTATGTATGTATGTATGTATACATATATATATATATATATATATATATATATATATATATATATATATATGTATATGTATATATTATAGATTATTTGATCTAGAATGTCATATAGAGAGACATTCATAGAATCTAGATAGATATTTAGATGTATATAGGCATGCTATTTATATTTTATATTATCTTCTGAGATCTATATTATACATGTTTTTGTTATTTGTTCGATGATTAATACATATATTGTAGACTTGAGAATGATGTTTGACACATGTTTTTATGTTCAGGTTCATATACATGTTTGATGATTGGTATACTTATATACATTCTCTAGACATTTCTTTTACATGTTAGATTATGTTGGATAATGTTCTAGTATATATTTGATGAAATTGATGTATACATATGTGGTCAATTTTTCTCCTACAAGTGATATTTAGATATGATTAAATTCAACATTTGATCTAGAATTTATAACTTATGAGTACATTTGTACATGTGTATGATGGTGTTTGTTTTGAAACACATCTTTTCTTTAATTCATGTTAAATATGTACATGTTTGATAAAAAAAATTTTGTCTTGGAATTTTGACAAATACTTTAGATAAATTTAGATGTATAACATGTAGTTTAATTCCTAATATGAATGAGTTTCAAGTAATTAAAGTTACATCTATATATATATCCTAATTAATTACATAATTCCTAAAGACTAAATGTATACTTCATCCATTTAATCGATATGTCCTAATTTCATCCCTTTAAGCCTAATGTACTAATTTATTCTACTTAAAACACATGTTCTAAAATTAGTTAGACACACACACACACACACACACACACACACACACACACACACACACACACACACACACACACACACACACACACACACACAGATAAGTTCCTAATTTCTATAATTGGTTACAAATTACAATTTAAACTTGACAAGTTAAATGAAAGAGTAAAAGTTTAATATTATTAGTTACAACACTTAATTTCATCCCCTTAAGGCAACCGCCCAAATTTCTTCCCCTCAAGGCACATGCTGTAATTAGTTGCATATAAGTTCCTAATTTCTATAATTAGTTACAAATCAAAATTTAAACTTGACAAGTTAAATGATAGAGTAACAATTCAATATCAAGTCCTAATTTCACCCCATTAAGACAAGTGTTCAAGTTTCTTCCCCTCAAGGCACATTTCCTAATTAGTTGCATGTAAGTTTCTAATTTATATAATTATTTAAAAATCACAAATTAAACTTGACAAGTTAAATTAAAGAGTAAAAGTTCAATATAATTAGTTAGAAGTCCTAATTTCACCCCCTTAAGACAAGTGTTCAAATTTCTTCCCCCTTAAGGCACATGTCCTAATTAGTTGCATATAAGTTCCTAATTTCTATAATTAGTTAGAAATCAAAATTAAAACTTGACAAGTTAAATGAAAGAGTAAAAGTTTAATAGAATTAGTCACAAGTCCTAATTTTATCCCCTTATGACAAGTGTTCAAATTTCTTTTCCTCAAGGAACATGTTCTAATTAGTTGCATATAAGTTCCTAATTTCTATAATTAGTTACAAATCACAATTTAAACTTGACAACTTAAATGAAAGAGTAAAAGTTTAATATAATTAGTCACAAATCCTAATTTCATCCCCTTAAGACAAGTGTTCAAATTTCTTCCCCTCAAGGAACATGTCCTAATTAGTTACATATAAGTTCCTAAGTTCTATAATTAGTTACAAATCACAATTCAAACTTGACAAGTAAAATGAAAGAGTAAAAGTTTAATATAATTAGTTCACCCAAATTTCAAATTTCAAATAGCTCAACCAAATTTCAAAATGTTCAAGTTGTTTCAAATTACAAGTTGTTTCTATCTCGTATCAAGTGGGTCAGCTTGTTGTTGGATAAAATTTAATATTTTCCTGTAATCATCAATATCGAGCTTGCACTTATGTATTCTAGGTCTTTTGATTGGATGAAGAGTTAGACTAGTGGCAATAACATGGTTACTATACTGATATACCTTATTGTTAGGTTGATACTTAGTGAAATGAATCCCATTTTTACGTAATCTTATTTGCTTCAAATATGTTCCCAGTACAAAAACAAAACCTGCATAAATATTTAAAAAATATCATATAGATTATATAATTACTGAATATATGTACACTTGCTTCAAATATGTTCCCAGTACAAAAATAAAACCTGCATAAACATTTAAAAAATATCATATAGATTATATAATTACTGAATATATGTACACACACACACACACACACACACACACACACACACACACACACACACACACACATGCACACACACACAGACACACATGTATATCGATCAAATAAGTCAAAATAGATGTACATACATGATTCAACTATATACTAACATGCGGAAACATAATTCCATCACTTATTTTAGTCTTTGTTAGATTCTCTCTTTGTATGGTGCAACACAATAAATAATAGCTAACACCTTCTACATTTCTAGATTCTCCCATGACTACAAAAACATTACCTACATAAAGTATATGTATAAATTGCATGTGTCATGTACATGAGTATATATTATATAAATTAACCAGAATTATATAACAAATACATGTGTATATACATACATACCAACTTTGATCAATCCCAAAATATGGTCATAATCACTAGAAATCAATGGAATATCATCATAGTTTTCATCCTCAAACTCATTCGTATTGATAACATCGAGTGGAACCAAAGTCCATTCACCCACACATCCATTCTCTTGATTAATATGGCCATCATAGTTTTCATTAATACAATTAGGACAAAAACATGAGTATTCTCTTGTGTACAATGACTACAAATTATAATCTATACTCAAAATTGAATGCAAAGATTGTGTCTTCTCTACCCTCTTGCATGCATGCATTGATCATTTATTGACACCTAAATGTAAGGTCCATTCATACATATAAAAATGAGTTTTAAACATGTGTGTACGTAATTTAGTTATCACCTATCATATTAAATATAAATTTGATTCAATTAAAATATTCAAATTAATTTATAAGTAATACCTCCCAAGAAACTCTGAATGGTATGACTTGATCTGCTTGTGATGATGTGTTATATGTATTTTCTATCACTGTAAAATGTGTTTTGCACCACTCAACCACATCATGAGCATTATTAATGTGATATACTTTATAGTCTATTTGATACTTCTTAAAGAATGTTTCATACAAGCTTCTACACAATTATTCTCACCCTTTCCATGTCCACTCTCGAAAAAACTCCAAATGTGTGATATATTAAGGTATCAATGATATCTACATAATTCATAAAATGGTCTAACTAATTTAAATTGTGTTGCACATCCATCTGATCATACAAAATGTTTTTCTACTTGTATGCCTTTGTTTTTCAAATATTCAAAAAAGTCTTAAACTAATGCTCCACAAAATGTGTGTCATGTTCTTTGTCATCACTAATGTAAAAGTGATACTCTTTTTTAATGACTCATGCTTGATCTATACTTTCCACACCATCCAAATAAATTTGTGCATGTTGATAAGATACTTGAACCATAATAGTAAACTGCTCTATAAAGTAGTATTCTATTTGAAGTTATTTTTTGAGAAATGAAAGAGTAATTCTCTACAAAGTCAACAAAGTGGGAATGTTTCTCTTAGTATTTGAAATTTTTTTTCTTGCCACATAGAAAAGAAAGCATGAAATTTATATGGTTGATTCAATTTTCAAAAATTTGACATAAATTCTCTAGTAGGTATGGCATCCTCTACATATTCCAACCTTGTTGATTCTTTTCCAACTTTATGTATTGATATCTCTTACATTTTACCATCCTCATCATATCAATATCTTCATCTCTCGAAGGATATTTAATCAAGTTACCACTTTTTTCACAACTTGCTCTTATGCAATCTATTTCACCTATTGCATAATCATTTAGTTTGTCACATAAGATTGTTGTTATGAATTGGCTCAATCATTTATGAAAACAACTTTGAGAACAACCACTTTCTTCTATCATCTTTTGGAACCCATGATAGTACAAATAAAATGCAACATGATATCAACAACAACATTTTCAAAATATTTACTTATCTTCACAAAATTGGGTTTCAATCTTTCAAACATTATTTGTCTAATCTTTGGGTTAGGATTTAAATTACAAAATGAGAGATACAATTCATGTTGTGTGGCATCCAACTAATCTTTTCCATGTTGAATATTTTCTTTACGCCCAATCCTCTACTTGATGGCATCTCTTCTATTTGGTGAAGGACAAGTATTATCAATCCAAAATTGAATAACTAAGTTCTTAACTTGTGATATTGCTATCAGGATTTTAAACGTGCAATTTTGAGTCAAACTCATTGACCCATATTTTATGAGTAATGATTCAACATGAATCCATCTCTAATGAGAGTAAATGGAACACTTAGCACTCATTAGATCTAGGTGATGCTCATACAGGTGAAGCACTAGGACTTCTCCGGAGGTCACCTATCCTAGTACTATTCCAGCTTGAGCGTTCTTAACTATAGAGTTTCCTCCATGGTTAAACCCAAATCTTGCAACCCCATTTGCAAAACCTTCACCACATTTTGTGCCTTATGAACCTCTCATTAGAAAACCCCTTAAGCTTATCAATTGATAAGTAGGAGATAATTTTCATAGCAAGTCAAATTGTGATATTGCTATCAAGATTTTAATTATGTGATTTTGAGTCAAACTCATTGACCCATGTTTCATGAGTAATGATTCAACATGAATCCATATCTCATGAGAGTAAATGGAACACTTCACACTCATTGGATCTAGATGATGCTCACAGGGGTGAAGCACTGGGACTTCCTGGGAGGTCACCCATTCCAGTACTACTCCAACTTGAGCACACTCAACTAAAACGTTTCCTCCATGGTTAAACCCAAAGCTTGCAACCTCATTTGAAAAACCTTCACCGAGTGTTGTGCCTTTAGAACCATTCATTAGAAAGCCCCTTAAGCTCATCAATTGGTAAGTAGGAGATAATTTCCACAACAAGTCAAATTGTAATATCGCTATTAGGATTTTAACTGTTTACACAATCCTATTAGATCGAGGAGCTCTACATATTAGCACCCAATTTCTTTCTAATGTACTATTATCCAAATTATTTCTCATTTTTAGATAATTTAATATTGTCTTTTGAATATAACCAATGCGAAATGATAGTGAAGAGATCTATCCTTTTTTCCATAATTTCTTATTTAAAATAGATGAGAGTATCACTCTTTGTGCAATGGATTAATCTGTAGATCTATTTTTTTTCCTAATGGAATGTAACCCTTCCTTCACACTTTCAGCAATGTATTTTTTTAGTTTACAAGTATTCCTCTTTTTTATACTTGTATCTATACCCAATAGTTTCAATGGCTCTTTTAATTTTTTTTTAAAAAGTGAAATTGATAATAGTTGAGTTTTTTTCCATTGCATCAAGTTCTCAAATTGTGGAATTATTTCTTTATACTTTTTATTCAATTTCCTCTTCATAGTATGTGTAGGTTGACTAGCATATTCTATCAATTTTGCAACATCCAATTCTTGATTAAATGATCTATGTTTCTATGATTAATTTTTCTCATCAATCTTTGAGCTAGATTAACATTCTCATTTGTTTTTTGATCTTGGTTTGCAAGAAAAATTAAAATAAAGACTTAAGATACAATCTACTTAGGGGACATTTGTATATATAGATAACAACTAAAATATTAAATACAATTTTATCTTACCATCAAATGATTCTTCTTCGATATCCATTGCTTCATCTTCAATTTCCTCATGTCCAAAATTTTGATCATCTACTAATGCATGTGCATGATATAAAAAATAAAATCAAGCAAGGTTGTAAGGGTAAATGTCTTTAAAATTAAAAATCAAAGATATAAAGTTTTCCTAGACCTAGAAATCTAGAGAGAGATTTTACTATTGAGAGATGCACATGTACCTGTTTGAAATTGGAATTAACCTTCCCCAACCTTGGTATATTGTTCTAGTCAACAAAGTCCTAAATAAATTCATAATTTAAAAGACCACAATTAAAATGAACTGTAATTTTAAATATTCATAATTTAAAAAACCATAATGTAATAATCCCTAATCCTAAATATTCATACTTTAAATTTAATAATAATTTAAAATCTAATCCTGAATATTTATAATTCAATAAACACTTAATATTAAGTTAATAATAACCCTAATTTAATATTTACCATATTCCTAATTGGATAAACCCAAATCCTAACTACATACATAAAGTCTAGAATACGATTGTACACTATAAATTAAATATGCATTGGAAAGAAAATTACACATGTGTACCTTGCTTCCTATAGTATCTAGCTATAGTTTTTTGATGATTTTCATCTTCTTGTTCATGAGTTCTTCTTTGTGCATATTTACTTGCTCTTTTATCTTTATTGCCCATGTTGCAAATTCTTCTTCCAAAATTTGAAAACAAACACGTTGGAATATATTTCCTCCATCCCAACCGAAGTGTGAATTATCTCATTTGATTTGAATGTTAAAATTTTAAAAAAATAAAATAATTATTTTTATGAGAATTTTTATATTAAAAAAATAGAAAACCCTAAAGGCCAACTAAAGTTTCGATCGAAACTACCTAGATAGTTTTGATTAAAACTATCTAAGGTCAATTAACCATGTGCGTAACCCACACTTTTAGTTTTGATAGAATCTATAGGATTTTGTTTCTATGAAAATTTTAAAGCTTTGATAGAAACTTAGTTTTTACCAAAATAAGCTAATTACAAGTCTTCTCTAAATGTTGGAAGACTTTTTAGTGTTTTCATGGCTTTGTTGATAATTTTCTAATAGTGATATGCAATTGTTGTCATTAATGGCAACACATGATGTAAATGTTGATAAGAAACCTCAAAAATAAAGATACTTAGGATTTGGGTATTAGAAAATTGTCAAAGTATAGAATTTGGTTTACAACAGTGTATTGTTTTATTTATAACATATTGCGGACATTGTATTATGTCAAGCAAAGTTACATGGAGATAGTATACATGTTTGTCATGATGTGAATAATCTTAGAAGTTTTTACAGACTATACAAAATAAATTTAATCATGTTTTGATGAAGTAGGATAGGGGAATTGAATGAAAGAATTGTTTTGATTGAAAAACAATTACTTGTCCAATTAGGGCTGACATCCTAGATGTTTACTCTAGATTAGAAAAGTGAATTATGCTCTTAATCAACATAGCTATATTTTATGTAAAGGCATGGTATTTATTCAAAGGACTTATTGCAATAAGAAGTTTGCAATCTTGGTGTATTAGTGCAATCTATGTTTATTTGTGCTATCTTGTAAGATTGCAAAGTGAGTGAACTTTTGTGAAAGTGATATATGAGAAGTTTTATCTAGTGATCCAAGATCAAGTTGAAGATCAAAGATCAGACAAGGGAGGTAAATGATAGTAAATTACTTGATTGAGTAGTGAGCTCTTGTAGTTGAAATTACATGTTTGGGTAGTGGGCTCTTCTTACATGTATATTATACTACAATTCCTAATAGGGTTGTAATCTCCTAACAGGGATTGGTTATACTAAATTTTCTCATTGATTCCTAACAGGGTCCACCTTTTATCAAGGAACATATATATTAGCATATTATCTAGTGTGTATCATCCTCACTGGGGTTTTCCCTTGGCCAGGGTTTCCCTAGTTAACAAAATATGGTGTCATGAGTTATCTTTGTGTACTGTTACTATTACTGTTCAACATTACTTTATTTCTTTGTCATGCACAGTTTAAAGTAAGCAATAATATCAAACTGGTGACTAAAGTTTGTAGATTACTGATTCACCCCCCATCTTAGTAATCTCTATTTCTAACAATTGTTATCAGAGCATTGTTACTTTGAAGAGGCTTAACAACTTAAGTAAGATCCCTATGGATATGGAATAGTTGATGAAGAACCTCAAAGAAGCTCTTGAACAAATTGATCTCCTTAATGAAGAAAGAGACAAGTTGAAGGATTGATATGAAGACTCCAAAGTATACATTGGTTAGTTGAAAGAAAAGATTGAACATATAAAATCATAGCCTGAATCTACTAAATCCAAGAGTACTAATGATGACTAAATTCAAAGTTGGAGATAAAGTACAAGATCTTGAAGCATGAATTAAAGATTACAAATTTGAAGTTGACTTTAAAAAATAATCCTACCAAATTTGAATTTGATTTGAAGACTAAAAATGTAGATATGAGAGCAAGTCTGTCAAAGAAAACATCTGAGTTTGAAACATTGTAAAAAAATAATGAACTCCATAAGTACAATGCTATTTTGAAAGGTGAATTGACACGGTGTAAATAGAAGCTTGAGGAACTTTATCTAGCAAAGAAAAACTTGATGATTCTATGTCTATACCGAGGCCTTCTTATGACAAGACTAGCCTTGGTTATCTAATTAATATGTTAACAAAGAAACCTAAGATTAGATCAGATCCAAAAGAAAAAGACAAATGCAATGATAAGATTGAATCCAATCAATCTTCTAAGAAACCAAAAGAAATTAAGCATATCAATGAAGTTGAAATCTTGGATGAACCAAAGCAAGTGGAGATTCCCAAGACAACTAGGTATGAATTTATAGGTAAGTGCTTTTTATTTAATGAAATAGGTCATATGAAAAGAGATTGTAGTAATAAGTCATTTAATCATGTTAAGGACTTTTATTGTCATAATTGTCATGGTATGGGTCATAATGTAATTGATTACATAGGAAACCTAAGTATGACAATGATAGAAGAAATAGTAGAATGACTAGAAATACTAACCTTGTAGATGATCTAATGAAAGGACATCGAGAGAAAGAAGATCTTATGATGATAGAAGATAGATTGTGTATTATAATTGTAACAACTTAGGAAACATTGCTCAGAATTGTCATGCACCTGATGATCAATAGACTCCTAGAAGTAGAGCACCTATATGTCAGCTTTACAACAACTTTGGACACACAGCAAAGTATTGCAAAATGGATAGAAACTTTGGAGATAGAAGGAACAATGGAAGAAACTTTAGAAATAGAAGGAATGATAGAAGGAACCATAAAAGAAACTCCATATCTAACAATGAAGAAAAAAGAAAAATTGTGAGTTAACTTTGAGAAGAACTTAATGAAGGATTTGTGAAAGGAATAAATATCTCAAAAGACAAGTTAGATGATGAGATAGGAAGATCAAAGTCAATTGTTGAGTTTGATCTAATCAAGTTGAATTAAGCTTGCTCACAACACTAGAATTTGAGAACTTCAGTCAAAGACTGAATTAGAGGTAGAAAATTTAGAAAAAGGTGTATTTAGTGATGTTTAGATGGTATCTAAGCTTGCTTACGATTTGGAGCTCATCTAAACAAGTTATGATGAAACTTAGAGTTACTGGTACTATAGTAAAAGTTGATTCTGTAATAGAAGATGACAAATATATTTTTGCAGAGAATTTTAGGATCCGAATTCTTGAGGATTCTTGTCATGATGGAAGGAGGCTAGAGTAAATCTCAAGTGACATCTAAAGATTAGATAGACAAGTTTGGGTAGTTATTTGATTGTAGAATGCAAATAACAACTTTTTCATATTTGCAAAGTATGCAATTAATGCTGTTTTCAAGTTGATGGATAAATGGAGTAAAAAATTGAATTTTACTTCATTTTGAACACATTCAAAGTGAAGAGCATCCATAAGAGACTTGTTAGAGCTATCTCATAGCAAAACCAATTTTTGGAAAGAGGTATTTTACCACTTTTCCATAAAATTTGTTTGGTAAAAGATATTGTTGATAAAGATCATGGATATGTTAGTTGATTACAATGTTGAGAATAAGGATAGACCTAAGCTCAAGGTAGTTTTTGTAAAACCTAGTGATGGAAACCCTAATTCTACATTGTCTATTACTCTGAACAACATAGTTTACCTTGAAGACATAGAAAGTTATTTGATTTGCAAGTTTGAGTCGATTAGCAGTGAATATATGAATAAGGATATGGAAATAGTCTTTAACTATCACATGACTATGAAGCCCAAATTTGATCACTTAAAGGAATTTGATTTGTTTAAGTATCATTTCTACTATGAGCTATATATAAATGAATGGACTCAAATCATATTGAGTAGGATACATCATGGAAAATTATGGATGCAAGACAATGTAGTAGAAATTTCTACTGACTTGATTCATGAGGTAACTGGTCTTAGCAAACAAGGCAGTGTACCCATAGGTGAAAAGATGGTTAAGAAGAAAGTAGAAAGTTAAACTAAGTCAATATATAAGGGGAAAGCCATGGTAATCGGCTCCATCAAGCAAGATGATGTGAGATTTCTTAGCAAAATTATTTCTTATTCAATTTGTGCAAGTTCTAAGATAGATAAACTTTTAGTAAGATTTATATATGTAGCTTATAAGATATGTGTTCAGAAAGAGCAAGTTAATTTGAGTGAAATACTGAGCATACAACTCTTGGAAAACCTTGAAAATATTAAGAAAACAAATAATGGTGTATTTAGATTCCAGTGATTAATAAATTACATAAGTAGGAGATAATTTCCACAGCAAGTCAAATTGTGATATTGCTATTAGGATTTAACTGTGTGATCTTTTGAGTCAAACTCATTGACCCATGTTTCATGAGTAGTGATTCAACATGAATCCATCTCTCATGAGAATAAATGGAACACTTAGCACTCATTGGATCTAGCTGATGCTCATAGGGGTGAAGCATCGGGACTTCCCGGGAGGTCACCCATCCCAGTACTACTCTAGCTTGAGCGCGCTTAACTACGGATGGGTGACCTCCCGGGAAGTCCCAGTGCTTCACCCCTGTGAGCATCAGCTAGATCCAATGAGTGCTAAGTGTTCCATTTATTCTCATGAGAGATGGATTCATGTTGAATCACTACTCATGAAACATGGGTCAATGAGTTTGACTCAAAAGATCACACAGTTAAATCCTAATAGTAATATCACAATAAATTAAATATTCTTTCATGTGCTGAAGAGATTTCCTTACTTATTAGTAACATATATAATGAGTAGTGATAGATTCACTATGGAAAAGATTACAAAGGTATATAGAAGGCACCCTATAGACAAGGTATTGGATAGTGATAATCTAATTATGATGAGATTCCAAAATGAGATGAAACAAAGATTTAAGATCTCACTTGCAATAGTGGATAGGTTAAAGGATGACATATGTATTCTAGTTGATATAGACTATACATACATTCAAGCAATAGAACCTTAGGAAACATTTGTGGATCCTTTGAGCAATGAATTGAGTGATGACGTTGTAGTTAGCTACATTGACTTGTTTTTGAATTAAGAAAAAGATAAATATGAGTATAGATTTAACACATATGAAGAGATTACACAACATGATCATCAAACAACCTTGGAGAAGACATCTCATAAGAATGTTGAGTCAATCATGAAGAAGGCATTATCTAAGGCCGTAATTATAGAAAGTGAATCTGAGGCCATGAGACAAACAATGAAACAAGGTTTATTGAACATACTACGCTTGTCAATTTTAGTTGATAAGAAAACTTTAGGATAGAGCATTCCTTATGTGGCAATGTTTGATGTTCAACCCAGTGAACAGAAGAGAAAATTAGAAATATTGGTTGAAGTAGTGTCAACAAAGACTAAGAGAGTCAAAAACATGGCTATAGGACCTAGCAAGAGGCTGAAAGCATTGTTGATAATTGAATCTAGTGATGATGAAGAGGTTGAGGAATAGGAAACCAAGCAATCTAAAAAGGTGACTCCACCTAAAGAAGTAGTAGGAAAAGCTCAACAACTATGGAAGCCAAAAATTGAGAAAATAAACACAAAAATTGTAAATGAGGGAAATTATTTTCAAATGAACAATTTTTATGATCTATACAATAATTTTTGATAAAGAAAAAATTGATATATCTACTATAAGACATATTATTGCAAATGATCTAAGTATGAAGGATATCAAAGGAGTAGTGAACCAAAAAGTCTATGAGAGACTCATAGAAAAGAAGAATCTACCAAGGGAAGAAGACCTTGAACTTTGGAAGTCTATGCTAATGACAATTTGCAAGATTGATGATCAAGATGAGATTAAGAGATTGTTGAATAACCTCGCACCATACCTAAGGAATAAGTTGAGGCCATTCTTATTTATGGTTGGTGAGAAGGATAAGTTGAGAAAGGAGACTACAACATCTATCACCAAGATGTTGTCAGAGTTACAGGTAACATCTCTTCCAGCTCCTAGAACCTCAAAAGGGTCAATTAGTGGTGACACTATGAAGATTGATCAAACCAATGTTATTCTCAACATTAATGACACCAATCCATTTGGTGGTTTTGAACCAAATGTACTAGACACTAAATATGTTGAGGAAAAGTTGAAACAAATTGGGGAAGAAAAGAGGCTAATAGAAGTTGAAAAGCATAAGATAGAGGAAGCCAAGTAAAAATTGCTTGAGGAAGATAGAGAAAGAAAGGAAGATGAAGATAAGAGAAGGATTGTAGAAGAAGTAAAGAAAAATAAAATAGAGGAAGAAGAAAGGAAAAGATCAGAAGAGAAGAAAGAAAGAGAGGAAAAGGAGAGGAAAGAAGAGGAAGAGAGGAAAGCTAAGGAAGTAACAAAGAAACAAGAGGATTAGACTAAACCATCTAGTTCATCTATTCCACTCTCTCTTGCTAGTTTGGCTATTGATGATGATGATCAATCTAATATGATTTTATCCTTATTGAAACTTTTAGAGAAGAATAAGATGATTAAGAGTTTGCTAAGATCATTAATGGAAGTGACTGATATATAGCACAGTACTTTGATAGTACAACATACTAAGTTAGATATCGAACTGAGAGAATAGGTAGTGCTAAAGTCTTTTGATGAAGAGTTTACTAATTTTCTTAATGTTGTAGAGGCAAAGGCTTAAATTTCCCATGATGCTAACCTATTTAGGACCATCTACCAGAACATCAAGAACGACTTAGTCAATCTTGATACATGCATAAAAGAACTTTGGAAATGTTAGGAAGAAGGGAAACCTTTGTATGTTAAGTGTACCTTACCATAGAATTTGACTAAGGATTTGGAAAATAAGATTTGGATAGTCAGATAGAGACAAAGATGAAAGAGCTAAAGGTTTTATCAAGCTTAATCCAACACCCATCTAGCAAAGTTGATGATATTGAGAGTCAAGTTGCTAGTGTTCGTAGCAATATTAGGAAACTAGAACTTTGGAAAGAATAGATATTAAGGAGAACATTTGATTTCAAAGAATCCATTGCTTTGAAGTTATCATTTGTTGGGAAGTGACTAGAAGAATGTGCCAAGACCAAGGACACATATAAAAACATTTTGTATTTAGATATGAATGCAGTTGAGATTCATCATATGCATTATGTACAATTCTCACATCAACAAAGTCTACCAAAGGGACATGGAAAAAAGGTATGAATAGCTTGAAGATTTTTTTTGATGATTGTATGAAGATAATATCACCATAAGCGAAGACAACAATTTCAATAGTTTTTGATAGTTTTGGACTAAATGTTGACATTTTGACCTTTGTCATTGATGTCAAAGGGGGAAGGATTCATGTGAAAATTGTATATATGTCATTGTTGGGAAAGATACAAAGGGGGAAGATACATGTGTAGTATGACATATATTGTAAGGGGAGCATATATGTAATTGTAATAGATGTAATATTTATTTTGATAGTTAAGTTTTTATCAGTTAGCCAATTTTCCCTATTTTGTTGTCATCAATGCCAAAGGGGGAGATTATTGACAATTGGATAATAGTGATATGTAATTGATGTCATTAATGGAAACACATGATGTACATGTTGATAGGAAACCTTAGAAATAAAGATACTTAGTATTTGGCTATCAAAAAATTGTCTAAGTATGGAATTTGGTTTACATCAGTGTATTGTTTTGTTTATAACATGTTGCAGATGTCATATTATGTCAAGTGAAGTTACATGGAGATAGTATAAATGTTGGTGATAATATGTATAACCTCAAAAAAATTTACGAAATGTACGAAACTGAGTTAATCATATTTTGATGAAGCAAGACAATGGAATTGAAAGAAATAATTATTTTGATTGCAAAATAATTACTTGTCCAATTAGGGCCAACATCCTAGATGTTTACTCTAACTTGAAAAAGTGAATTATGGTATTAGCCTACCCAAGAATATTTTTTGGTGTATTAGTTCTATCTTGTAAGATTGCGAAGTGAGCGAACTTTTTTGAAATGATATATGCAAAGTTTTATTTGGTGATCCAAGATTGAACTAAAGTTTGTAGATCAGACAAGGAAGGAAAATAATAGTAAATTACTTGTTTGAGCACTGAGTTCTTCTTGTAGTTGAAATTGCATGTTTGGGTAGTGGGATCTTCTTGCATGTACATTATACTACAACTCCTAACAGGGTTGGAATCTCCTAATAGGGATTCAAAGTCTCCTAATAAGGTCTAGTTATACTGAATTTTCTCATTAACCCCTAACATGGTCCATACTCTATTAAGGAACATATATATTAGTATGTTATTGAGTGGGTATCATCCCCACCAGGGTTTTCCCTTGGCTAGGGTTTCTCTAGTTAACAAAAAATGGTGCCATGAGTTATATTTCTATATTGTTGATGTTCTATTTAGCATTACTTTATTGCTTTTTTATGCATGGTTTAAAGTAAGTAAAATATCCAGTTGGTGACTAAAGTTTGTAGATTACTGATTCACCAACCCCCCCCCCCCCCCCCCCACCCCCTCAGTAATCCCTATTTCTAATAGGCTTCTAGGCTCAATTACTAGGGCCAGATGGGGCAATAAATACATGTCATTTTGCATGAAAAAAGTACTTAGAATGAGCTTTCTATGAATCTTAATTTGATACATTTTGAATTTTTTAAGTACATATATTCTTTTACGTGAATAGAGTAGAGGTTTGTTGTAAAAAATAAACCTCTATATTGGATGGTCATGGAAAAATTGTAACTAAGAGATTTATTTATTTTGAAAATAGCTACAATCTCTATATTTGAGTCCTCTTTCAATCAAAAAAATAAATTTTAAAATTGGGTAAATATATAATAAGTTACATGAGTCAAAAGCCATGTATGTCCAAATTAGTGTTATGGCAACTTTAAACTCTAATAAAAAATAAAATACTAAGGATAAGGACACCACACCACATCAATATTTTTGGTATGGATGTTGGAAAACAAAATTTGAAAGAATCAAATTGATATCTATTAGAGAAAAAAAGTTATGTCTGTCAAAAGAAGTATCACTCTTTCTAAATAAGGTTTTTGATAACATACCAATTTTTGTGGGAGACAAAATATTTCATTTTAAAAAAATATATATATTTAGAATCTAGATAGAACATAGAAAAGACTCTAATTTAGTTCATCTTCAAATTCCTAACCATCAAATGAAAATTTGCATTTGAAAGTGAAAGTTTTCTTAAAAAATCATAGTTCAGTGTCAGTTTAGGCAAAAAAGTGTAACCCATTATTGTGGGTCCACATAGTCTATCAATTATCACATAAGAAAATGCATAAGTACAACTAATAATATGAAATCACATATAATGAATAACATCCACTAAACATCTCATAGAGTATGTGAAAATAGATACAAGTACATTGATATGCAATACAATATCCTATAGGATCTCAAAACCCATGATACATAGATACATCAAATGAATAGAAGTTTCCATGATAAGAATAAGAATGATAATGATACAACTATATCAATGAGCATCCAACATCTATCAATCTAAGGGGACCCAAATTGCAAGATTCCAATAGCTCTGGACCACATGGTCTCCTAATGAGGCTCCCAGTCACATTGTGCATGGAAGATAATGTACAATCCACACACAGATAATCAAATCATAAAATAATCCTAGGCAAGGAATCTTGATAGCTAAAACTACCTCAAGTGTAACAAAAAACATTTATAAATAAAACATAACCAAAGTCAAAAAGACACTCATCCAAACCAACATCACATACCTAAATCAACAACTGATACCAAGTACAAATCAAATACCAATACCAAAACCAAAAGATACAACCACCTCCAAAACAATGTCAAGTATCACAAGCACAATTACCAATAGATAATAACAATCATCAGTAAAATTAAACCACCAATGACTAACTTCAACAATAAAAAGACCACCAATAAATAATTGATCATTCATTAATAAATGCCAACTGTCAATAATAAATGGCATCCAATCAATTACTAACAACTCACAATAAATATACCATCAAAAGTAATATCCAACAAGTACACCACTAGAGGAAAATATAAAATAACTATGAAGGAGATTCAGGCTATATATTATGGAGTGTCATCACATGAGCAAACTCTAGGGTTACCTTGGTAGTCTCTCAAGACCCTGACCTCGTAGTGACTCTATGTGGAACCAGAATACCCTCTCATGAAAATGAGGAGACTAGTCATACCTCTCAAGGTATCATATCTTTCTTATTCTTAGTCTTTACAAGAACTCAAGGCATGAATGAGGAAAAATATCTAACTTATCTTTTTAATTTATCTCAAGACATGGGGGAGTAAAGTATTTTAATTACTATGTTATCACTTGTTACACAACTTATAATGAGTTACCTTGGAAACCACTTTGGCCCCTGACTCCCATTGCAAACCACTCCCATAGACATGCACCTAAACTACATTCCTAAAACTCACAAACCACAATTGTGTCTCATTCCATAAAACTAATATTGTAGAATTTAGTTCCTTAATAGGCAACCCAAAAATAAAATTGGTTCTCAAAGCCCAAGTTCTCATTAATGCTCACTAGCATAAAGCTCATAAAATATAAATATCAATTCAAATCATAAAGTTCATCATGACATCCAATCGAATAATCATAAAAGAAATCTCAAGAACACCTCTAGTTCACATCCTAATTTGGACAACTAAACAACTCACAAAGAAAAACAACCATCATGAAAATAAACATCAAAAGACTATAAATAGAATGTTAGAAAACATAGTTTTCAGCCACATGATTTAATTCCACTAGTTTCTCTTGTTTCATTTGGGTCATAGAGATGTTTTTAGAAATAAAGTAAGAATATACATGTTAATATAAATTGTTATACTAATATACTTATTTAAATCACTAAGTGTTTAAATGTCAAAACTCTTTGTGCATATAAAATATCACGTAGTTCATTATATCATGTTTTTAGTTTAAATAATTTTAAATCATAAATGGTTTAATTAATAACATAATTGTATATTGTTAGGTTAAATATTAATATCAATTTCATTTCTAAAACATTAATTTGACTTATACCGAGTCCAATATTAATATTTATTTTTCCTTTAATTCATGACGCAACTAGACATAACCAAAATGTGAGATTAGATTTTTAATTAAGTCATTTATAATTTCTCTCATAATATTAAATATTTATAACTAGAAGATTATATAATGAACTCCACTATAACTTCTCTTAAAATAAAGTTAAATCACAATTATATAGTTATTAATTTCTCACTTGCATTAATAAATATAAAATTATTTATATGCAACTAATAGTTTAACTAGACTTAAAGATATTTAATACCATCATCCACTTTATAACTAAATGAGTATTAATAATAAATAATACTATTTTTAAATTTTGGATCTAACAAAAAATTCTATTAAAAAAAAAATAATAATAAATCTAAAAATTGAATTTTGAAAATTATATATAATTTAATATTTAATATTTAATATTTTTATTTAAGAATACCTAGTTAATGGAATAGTCCTGTTAGTGGTGAGAATGAACCCAACCAAAGGAGAATCCTTTTTCACATAGAATGAAAATGTGAAAATAGGTGTTGTGATATGATAGTTGATGGTGGATAATCTAGTGTCAAAAGAGATGGTCACAAATTTGAAGCTCAAAAGGTAGAAATACACGAGTCCATACTGTATTGTTAGGGGGCATGATGATCACAAAGTCATGGTCAATGAACAATGTTGAGTGAAGTTCAAGATCTAAAGCTACTAAGATGAGATTTTGTGTGATATCATACCTATGAACATATGTCATATGTTCTTGGGAAGGGCATGGTAGCTTGACAAACATATTGTACATGAAAAACATGAAAATACTTACTTTCTGACAAAGAATAAAGTGAGACATAAGTTGAATATACTGAATGATACAAATGAAAAATGCATATAGTATTGCTACAGTATGTTTTGTTTATGGAAACAAGTTCCTAAGGTTTACGAGAGTATATAATTTGTAAAATAGGTAGATAACACATAAATGCATGAATAAAAGAAAAAATAAAATTATTAGACTAGTATTTATGCAAAGCTATCTTATTAGCAATGTTATGCATTGACTTATTTTGATAGGAATATATAAAACTATCAACCAATGTATTCATTTCAAATATCTTACAATAATGTCTAAATAAATATGTAAAACATATAGTTTATGGTCAAACTACCAACAATGGAATATGTGTGTGTGTGTGTGTGTGTGTGTGTGCATGCGTGGCTATATATATATACAAGTGCTAAAATTTGGGTTGTGAGGTCATAGTAAAAAGGTAATAGATTAAGAATTACCCAAATCATGACTTTGAAAGATACTGAAAAATAGTATTTTGTGTGAGCAATATGCTAGCACAAAGAATTATAGGTTGAAAGGAGGACAATCAAATAAGCTAGAAGTAAAATAGTGGGATGAAAGCTCTATAGCTAAGTAGGATTCAATGACGAGAAATTAAAAATGGCTAGTTTGAAGGACAACAAAACATTTAGTAAAATAATAAGAATATTCTATAAGCACAAGAAAATGTCACTAAAAAAATTGTATTGTTTGAGTAAGTTGCAAGTAGACACTTTAATTGATGCATTAGATGGAATATAGTTTGACTCAAATATTCTAATATTTTTGGATAAATGATCTAAGAGAATTTGAAGATTTTCTTGGATAAATGATCTAAAAGAATTTGATTTCTTGTGACTAGTTGAAAATTCTTAAGATATTTCAAACTATTGTATAAATTTCTCTATATTTAAGAAATATAAAGACAAAAGTGAACAATAATAACTACAAATAAACAAGAGCTCTATAGAGCTAGAGTCCCACCTTATGAAGGAAGATGAAAATATTATAATATTTTTTGAAGAGAAGAAAGTGTGATAATTACAATTTTGTATTTATTAAAAATAAATTAAAAAGAATAGGTATAACTAATAACTACCAATTCAATCGAATAGGTCATTAGTGTCATGGCATTGGATATTGAACATAGGAAGTATTTCTCTTTCGAGAACATCACTCTCTATTGTTTACCAACCTCAATGTTAGTTATAAGTCATCTAAACAATACATCTTGACCTTCCAATTATGATTGGATGGTGTGAAGTGTCTCACTTTGTTTTGGGACATATTTTCATCGCCAATTTTCATCAATGTAGATTATTTATATAGTTTTTCATAATTAATTTATGACCACAACTTATCATTGGAATTAAAATTTCCAAAAATACTACATCTATAATAAATAGTTTTATTGAGAGATCTTAGAAAATCTTTATGCGTTATTTTTAAAAATTAGTTAAATAAAATTTAAAAACTTAGAAGTAAAGATTGTTTAATAATGTCATGCTTGATTCAAAATAATACATTATTTTTAAATATGTATTAAAAAATGGGAAAATCACCAATCATTGATTGTATGAAAATGACTCTATATACCATCATTAAAAGACATACATGTAAGAAAATAATTCTGAATTGCATATTACAAGAAGATCTGCAAAATAAAAAACTTTGGTACAAATCATTTATTAAATAAAAAACATAAAAGTTGCAAATAAAAATATTTTTCTATGAATAGAAATTAAGTTAGTATGCTATATTTACACATGCACATACAAGCTATCTACTTGAATTCTATAAAGATAGAGTTTTAAAATTCTAAAGGGTCATGTCATTTTGTCACTAGACATTTTGGCACATGTTTCTACCACAACTTGTGGCATGTTGCAAACACATGGCTTTAGGCCCCTCTTCAACTAGCGTCATTTGGTTGTCAATTTTATCTTTATTTAATTTTGTATTTCTTTGTTTTAACTTCAAATGGTCTTGGGTTAGATTCTTACTTATGGAACACTTCAATTTCTTTTTAAGTCAAAGAGCAAAGATTGGGCTGAGACATTCTATACAAGGATGCAATATGAGATATTAATGATTCCTTTAAAGCTGATACATTTCCCATGGTGTGTAGATATATGTATTATATTGGTGTTAGATCAAATGCCTTTCTCTTCTTGCTACCCTCATCTCTATCATTGTTGCCTTGTTACTAGGGACATTACTATGTTTCTTCTTTTAATCTTGGAGAATCACACTCTTCACTGTTTTATTACCTTTGCATAGCCTAATTTATTTCACACTAATCAATCAAACTTAGAGAAAGTTTAGTGTGTGAAGAACATAAATGTTTTATGGCAGCCGGCTCCACTATAGGTACTTTATACTATTACAATTTTAGAATAATTTACTTATAAAGTCTAATATAGGATTCTCCAATTTCACATGTCTAGTACTTATTATCCTATTGAAAATTGGATTAGTATTCCTCTATAATAGACATGGAACTACTCTCATACTATTTCTTTATCTTTTTAGGGTATTATTTAAAAAAAAAATTTCTTGTTCAATCAAATCCACAATGTCACTAAAAGGTGCCATAGTGCTTGAAGATTTGTGTTAGGGTGAAGTAGCTATTAAAAATGTGGGGTTAGAGGGAAAACTATGGATTATGGTTTTAAGGGGTAAAGTGTGGTTTCTTGTAGCCATATGCTACACTTCATTTATAAACTAGAGACACAATACTTCTTTTGCATTCAAGCAAATGAAAAGTACATGTTGTTGGAAATATTTAGAAAGGCTAGGTTACTAAGAGGGCAAGGGTGAATCAATAACCCTAAATTTTTTTTAACTTCAATCATCCAATTAGCATTTAATCCATCTCATATAATTTGATCTAATTGCATGCATAAGAAACTAAAAGTATGAAAGCATTCATAACACTTGACACATAGATTTGGTGACTCACAAACCTTACAAATAGAAAGTAAAACTAGGGTGGGGATGATACCCACAAACTTGAGTACTACAGTATAAAGTTGGCCTGTTAAGGCTTACATTGATCACTTCTAATGATCTGCCCTGTTAGGAGCAATAAGGACTGCTAGGTCCACCTTGCTGAAAGGATTTACAAACATGCAGTGAAGTATGCACTTGGTAAAGAGACTTGCAAAAGACTATTAGGTCTATCTTGTTAAAGGATTTGACTACTTCACCTATTAGGATGAAGTAGTAGCTAATCTCTGATTTGCAACTTAGTTTTCTGAATGGGATTCCTTTATGTACAAATCACCTTACTGCGATAGATAAATCTTTGCCTCTACTTATACTGCTCTAGACTTTGTAATTCACTCTTTCTACCCTTCTTTGATTATATTTGATTACATTGCATTACACACATACATAGATATGATATAATTCATTATATATTTATCAATCCAATAATAAAATTACAAAGTTAGCCACAATACAAGTTTACAAAAATATTACAAAGTTGGTTCAAGTGTAGACACTCGAGTTTCAAAGGCCAACTTGGTGATCTTTTGATACTTGACATCCACTGTCAATGCTTAACATCATCATGCACTTATAGAAATAGAAGCTTAGTCCATAATGATCACTTCCAAGTAGTCTTGAACTCATCCTATACTAGTGACTTGGTGAATACTATGAAACTCGACATATAAACTAAATTACTTGGCTCACACTATGCGAATCAGTCAATGCTTCCTCTACGAGTTTGGTGTAAACTGAATCACTTGGTTAACATAGAGTAGCTCAGTTAACACTGAATTCCCATCACATTAACTATGAACTTGGTAACCACTACACTGCTTGGTTTACACTGGTAAATTTGGTATACATTGAGATGCTTAGTTTAATCTAATGAACTTCACACTAACTAAAACTGCTTGGTATGCACTGGAATTTGTCCAGAGGATTCGATAGCAACTGTAGAACTCAATAGGAACTAAAATACTTGGTAACCACTATTAACTATATAATAAGATGGGTAGATACTTACAATCTGAATCAGTATATGTCACTAATAACAAACTTGACTGATATGTCAACATACTCTCCTTTTAGCATTAGTGACAAAAAAATTTATTAGCAAAAACTAAATTCAAAAGGTTTCTTGAATACCATCACCATGTGATTCTAGCTCGGTAGTGTATACTAATTTTTAAGATTTTTTGAAATTTGTTTTGTAACTATACTACACACTTCCTTTCTATATACAATATATGTTGACTATACATATTTTTCTCCCTCATTTTTTTTACAACATATTACAGTTTCTCCCCCATAACTTTTTACATCTTTATATATCTATTTCCTCATATACATCTTTTTCTTATCTTCTTAGTCACAATATATACTCCTTTTTTTTGACATTAATGCCAATGGTTTATTCTATATATTTACATTTTAATGCCAAATGAGATAGCAAGTCTAAATGTACCTTGAGAATTATTTCCAAGGTTTTATCCCAATTGTCTTGTAGGACCTTAGATGTGTGTAGTGCAATCTACACTTCTATTGACAACCCTATCATATGGTCTGCTATGGAGAAGTTGCTATCATGGATGAGGGTTTTAGAATGTGCAATAAGGTTATGAAGTGCATCCATGTTAGGGATAATCATATTTTGAATATCTACCAATGTAGATCTGATTCTTGCTTCCTCCCTTAACACTTTTGCTATACATCTATCAAAAATTGTATCTTCTTAAAGTGTGCAGAGCCAGAACTAGGTTCAAGTTACAGCTACTGAGTGCGTGCCTTAAGGTCTTCATCTATTTTGGACAATTTGTCCTTTATTTCCTTGCTAAAATTGGGAACATCACATAGCTTACCAAAAAGTAATGATATATTAGTAAAAGATGTTTCTAGAGAACTCAAAATTCTAGAGAGTTCTACTTGATACACGGAAATCTATTGGGCAATGTGCTCTAACACCTTATTTTCAAATTTCTTTTTTTCCTTCTATACAAACTTATCTTGTCCATTAGTATCTTCATTAAACTTTTGAACTTCCTCAATTAATTGATACAAAATTGGTTGTGAAGAATCAACCTCAATGCCTATGGCCTCTGCCAAAATGTTCCTTGCATCCTTAATAATTCTAAACTCTTTAACACTTTCCTCTCTTAATCTTTGTTGTTTGGCTTTCTTCTTGATGATTTTACCTAATGTCTATATTTGATCTAGATTAAGCTTGGAAATTTTCATATTAGGGATTACAATTTCCTCATCTAGGTCTATTTGTTCCTCCATCTCTTTTTCCTTTTCCAAAATTTTTTTCCTTGGTTTAGGTATTTTCTCAACTACCATTGTACTAATCGCTTGTGTGCTCAGAATAGAAACAATAGTAGACAGACTAGGACTAGTTGTAAAAATTGATACTATACTTATTCAAGGAAAACTAGTAGGAGTAGCTGAAGAATCCAAAATTAATGTATTCAAAATGGATGTGCTCAAAATTGAAGAAGTCAACTTAGTATAAGAGGGAAGAGCTTTTAGATTGGTAGATGAAGTGGAAGTCATTTTAGTCAATGATGTGCTGAGCTAAATTAGAGCAAAGAGTGATTAGGCATTTGTTCTATCACTAGTTGTCACAACCAATCTTGTTGGGGCTGTCTCCATGCTTCATGTTGACACTAGTTTACTTGGACAGTGGGGAAGTGAGACAATGAATATTGTAGCTATCTTAACTAGATTAGTTTCCTCACCATCTGGTGTTTCTTCCTTGGTAGCCTCTTGCTCTTGTTCCTCTTCATCTTCTGCATTATCAAAATGTGTTGTTTCTTCATCTTTATCTTCTTCATCCTTCTCCTGGTCATCTTCATCATCATCATTTACATTGATAGGGGAGTCACTTTGTTTGTAAAGATGAAAAATATTTTTCAATGTATTAGCTGCATTTTCTCATATATGTCTTTGGTAGTTTTCATGGAAAATTCCCATCTTGGCTTAATTTTCTCCATCAAAACATTAGGAATCTGAGAGGCAAGTTGGTCTGGTGAGTATTTCCATTTCCCCATTTTGTCCATCACTAGATCTTCTATCTTCTTCTACTCTTCAGCTAGTCTAGTTTCATAATTTAATGCCTTAAAGTTTGCTATGCTAGCTCCTACTTGGAGATCTTTCAATCTGTCTTGGAAGGTGGGTGGAGGTTTTCTAAATATAATGTCTCCTCCTTCCTTGTTATCTTTTCTCCTAGAGGATCTCCTTCTAAATACTGCAGTGGATGGCTTTGGTGGTTTGGTAATAATTACCTTGCCCTTCTTCTTTAGTGGTTCCTCTTCCTCTATTTCTTCTTCATCCTCTACCTCTACATCCTCACCTTTTTCCTTTGTCAATAAGAGAGTAGAACTTGTTTTCAATTTAGCAATTATTTTCTTTTGTTTGTTAACCACCCAAGATAGTTTGATCCAAAGCTCTATCCTTGCTTTTGCTTCCTCATAGATACCAAAATATCTTGCCTTAGGATCCACTGGATCATTAACAAGTGGCTCAATGATATCTTTGGTTTCATCTATATTAACCTCATATCCAAGAGGTTTTACCTATGCTGTTCTAGGCCTAACTACTTGAATGTATACTTTATCACTATCCACCATGGAACATACATCATCTTTGTAATATTCAACTAACTTCTTGGGAACCCTGAACCTATTGTTCATCTTTTCCTTGAATGCCTCAAAGTAGTTTTCCATTATACTATTATAATTCTCATCCATCTCAATAATATACTCATTGATTTGATAAAGCATAGTCACATATTTTCTCCATACAATAGTGCCTTTTGAAGGGAATAATTTTTGAACATAAAAGAATAAACATGTTAATAGGGAGCCAAACTTACATGGGTTACTCCTTGATGTCCTTATGCTCTCCATATTCTTGTTGAATTGTTTGAACAATAGCTTGACGAGATTGAAAGATAAATTATTCTTTACTACCTTATATGCAAGGTCAATTGCTTTGCATGATACACTATTTAATCTACTCAAGCTATAAATTTTATGTGCAATAATATGGATTTTGAATTTCAACTCCATGTTTGTGACACTGCTAATATTCATTCCTCTGTCATCCCATTCTCTAGGGTTTTCTTCTCGAGTTAAGCTCGACTATGTGTTTTTTCTCATTTAGCTTTGGCTAACATTGGGAGACCAGTGATTCAATGATTCATCTTCTTTGTGATCAATATTGTTTGCTCCGACCATAACTCCCCATTATGCACTTGATTGAAAATAAACCTAATCCATTTTATTTTAAATTCATGGGGCATGTGAGGAATATGAGTTAACCCTTTAGTTTCCAAGTGTTGGTGCTCAAGTTTCAAAACTCCGTTTACACATAGTTTATCTAGGGCATCATCCATTTCCAAAGTGCCAATCCCTTGAATAAAACATTTAAAGTGAGTGTAAATTTCATTGATCAATAGTACCTTTGGAGGGATTTTTGACTACACTTCACTCGAATCTAGGGTTTTGGTGATTGTAGGAGTGAGTTTGAAGTCTGGAGGTTTCCATTCTATTCCATGAACTAGCATGTCTAATCCTTGTTTTTCCTTGTTGCTTTTGGATACCATCTTCACTAAATAGGGTTTGAGAGAATTTGAAATCTTTCACTAAAAAATTTCTCAAATCACTTGGATGCTCTAAAGATTGCACTTTGCAATAGCTCTCAAGAATTCCATGATGAAAATGACTCCAATTTCCTTCCTTTTATCAACTTTCACCATAAATGCCTAGTATGATTGGTAGATCAATTTTATAGATTATCATCCACTTGCTTGCATTGATTACTTGGTAGAGTCTTTTGTCACTTGGTAACCATATGAAGTTTAGTTACTTCTAACCTCACTTGATAGAGTCTATTACCCAACTTCACTCAGTAAGGAAAGTAACTTGGTAAACACTAGTACCCTTTTACTTAGTGATCCCTTTGTATCTTGAATACAGATATGGATCTTTTCATCCTTGCAGTTGGATCTGATTTGGATGTTTCCTTTGATAGCTTGGTTCTAGTTTTCCTTTGAGAACTTAAGTAGAAATGGTGGAGTCACTCAATAATTGAGTGACATGCTCATCATTGTTTGGACTTGCATTCTTGGTAAACTTTGGAACCCATTGCTATCTCATCTATTTTTGGATGTTACTAGCCTTTTTCTTCTTTTTATGTTTAGTCCTTCTAGTATTCATACAGTTCTTAGCAAGATGACCAAGTCTAGTAAAAGTTAAATATCTATTAGTAGTATCTCTTTTCCTCATATGATGTTTAACACAATTCATACCAATGTGTCCAAACTCTCCAAAGTAATGATGTTTACACTAGGTGTTGTAGTCCCAACCAAATATAACTTTCACAATTTTTTTTGCTACATTCAATATCTTGGTTTTGCATTCTGATGACTTGTGTCCATACTTCTTGAATTTGTGACATTTGCCTTCAAATCTAGGATTTTCTTTGCATTCATTAGCCTTATGAGAATTTTGACTACAATTGTAGCACTTTCCATTGAACTTTGCTTTCCCATTGCTCTAGCATTTGTTTGATGTATGACCTAGCTGACCATAGTGGTTGCAAGTAGGTTTTTGATTCTTTTGAGCTCCCTATTTGGAAGATTCACCTTCTTTTTTGTATCTAATTCCTTCTTTCCCATTTTATCTATAAAGATTTTTCTCATTCAATTGATTCTGTTTGCTTCAGATTTCATCATTCTTTCATTGGTCTGCTTCAGGTCATTTTGCAATTTTTCATTATCAGATCTTAGGTTCATGATTTCTTCATTTGAAATGGTGAGCTGATTAATGAAGTCAGCTTATTGAAGAGGATAGATGTTGGATTTAATTGTCTTTTCCTTCCAATTCTGCTTTTATCTTGTTTTTCTCTTCCATGACTTCACATAACCTAACTGACTAAATTTATTGTTCTCTTCTAAGCTTTCTCACTTCTTCTTGTACTGAACCATTCTTTTCCAAATGTATTTTGATTGCATCATTTGCTTCATCTGAGCTACTTGCAGGATGAAGATCTTCAATACTTTCTTCAATGTAGAGATGATCATTTAATTGGATTGCAAGATCCTTTCTTATTTTCAAGGATTGAGAGAGTTGCTCCTTTGCTTTCTTGAGTTGGGCAATAACCATTTCTAAATCTATTTTTTCATTGTCAATAGCTTTTCCAAGTCTAAATATCTCCATGGCCTTTGATCTTTGCTCAAGCTATCAAAATTTTTCTCTTAGAACCACAAAGCTCTGATACCAATTGTTAGAATTATTAAAAAAGGCTAGGTTACTAAGAGAGGAGGGGTGAATCAGTAACCGTGCAAAACTTTTAACTTCAATTATCCAAATAGCATTTAATCCTTCTCATATAATCTGATCTAGTTGCATGCATAAGAAACTAAAAGTATGAAAGCATTCATAACACTTGACACATAGATTTGGTGACCCAAAAACCTTCCAAATAGAAAGTAAAACTAGGGTGGGGATGATACCCACAATCTTTAGCATTGTAGTATAAAGTTTGCTTGTTAAGGCTTCCATTGATCACTTCTAATGATCTGCCCTATTAGGAGCAATAAGGACTAGTAGGTCCACCTTGATTAAAGGATTTACAAACATACAATGAAGTATTCACTCGGTAAAGAGATTTGCAAAAGACTATTAGGTCTACCTTGTTAAAGGATTTGACTGATCCACCTATTAGGATGAAGCAGTAGCTGATCTCTGATCTACAACTTGGTTTGTTAAATGAGATTCATTTATGTACAAATCACCTTATTGTGATAGATAAATCTTTGCTACTCCTTATACTACTATAACCTTTGTAATTTTCTCTTTTTTCTATTCTTTGATTACAATTGATTACATTGCATTACATACGTACATGGATATGATAAAATTCATTACATATATATCAATCCAATAATACAATTACAAAGTTGGCCACAATACAAGTTTACACAAATATTACAAAGTTAGCTCAACTGTAGACACTTGGGTTCTGAAGGCTGACTTGGTGAGGTTTTGATACTCAGAATCCACTATCAATGCTTGGAATTGTCATGCACTCAGTAGACACAGAAGCTTGGTCCATACTAATCACTTCTAAGTAGTCTTGAACTTGGTTTGCATTGGTGACTTGGTGAATACAATGAAACTCGAGATATAAACTGAATCTCTTGGTTTACACTGTGTGACCCGGTCAATTCTTCCTTTACGAGTTTGGTGTAAACTAAATGACTTGGTTAGCACATAGTATCTCAATTAACATTGGATTCTCATCACATGAACTACAAAATTGGTAAGCACTACGCTGCTTGGTTTACACTGGTAAACTTGGCATACATTGAGATTCTCAATTTACTTTGCTAAACTTCACACTAATTGAAACGTCTTGGCATGCACTAAAATTTGTCCAAAGGACTTGGTAGCAGCTGTAGAAATTAGTACGAACTGAAATTCTTGGTAAACACTACTAACTAAATAATAAGCTTAGTAGATACTTATAATCTAAATAAGTGTATGTTACTAATAACAAACTTGACTAATTTTTCAACACATGTACCATCATATCTTGCCGGCCACCATCTGTTTGGGTCTGCAGTGTTGTTGTAAATTCTAATGTGTCATCTATAAATCTTTTTGATTCTAACATTTCATCATTGTTGTCATTGTTATCATGATCATCTATGGATACCTCCTTTTCATCAGAAGACACCCTGAAAAAAGAACCAAATATTGTTCCTTCATTATTAAAATATGGTTGAAAGTAAACTATAAGTTGTGTTTGGACCCAAGGGACTAGATCAAATTCATTATCTTACTCTACTTTCTTATTAATGAAATATTGGACAAAGATCTTTGAATGTTGATTGTTTGAAATATACAAACTAAAAATTTGTAGTTTAAGAAAACCAATAATATAATTTAATCAAACTTCAAATGAATTCCAAACAACAAAAAATGGTAAATAAATAAGACTATTAAAAAAAACGTAAAAAGCTTGGGAATGTTTTAGGTTGGTGGATACCACACCACTGGTAATATCGAGTTTCTTATTTCTAATGGGAGGAATTTGAGATGGATATGCAAAAATTTGAGCCTCGCTATGCTCTTTGTAATTGCATAAGCGTTTAAATTTTTGTGGCTTTTGAACTAATTCTGCATCGACACTACTCAAATTAATCTTCACTACAACTACTACCTTTATAGTTTATAAGTGGTGTAGATTTTCCTTTCAGGACACTAGATTCTAAAATTTTGAGATTCTCAAGGTTCAACTTTTTTGCATTGTCATGCAAAATATTCATCTTTCCCTTCACGAAAATCAATGGGAAAACATGAGCGGGCAAAGCCAATTTACTTTCTTCAGGACTTGTACAAAATTTTCTACAAGTAGCAATGGTGTGGTCTGTGTTCCCTTGTTATGAGAAGATGTGATTGGTTGTTCCCCCAAAGATGTTACAATTCCAAAAGAAGGAGACTTTTCACTCACAAAATTAGATATTGGTTGTTACAGAGAATTTTTTGTCATGTGGTTATCCTTGCTAAACTCAAGAATGGGAGACTCAAGAAACATACCCTTCTTAGCCAGAGCTATCAAGTAAGTCTTGAAGCCATTGCAACTTGCATTAGTAGTATTAACAAGTATAATTTTTTTTCCTTGAAATCATATGGAGATTTTTAGTAACAACTGTCAAGTGTTGTAAGAACCACCTCTTGAAGAGCTCCCCATAATTTTCTATTGCAAGATGGAGTTTGCGTTCTCCATCTACTACATTAGAAGCTTGTATTTTCTAACAACTAGGTAGCACACTAGCCAAGTGATCTATTGAATAGGATCAATCATGTAAGAAAAATTGTAAATTGCAAAATAATGGAGAGACATTAAACTAAAAACATCAAGAATGATAAGGGTTGCACTGGTCACATCAAAGTAGAAGTTGACTAAACTTTATTTTATCTACTATCATTGAATCAATTGTATTGAGTATAACATGAGGTCATAGTAAGAAAAATTTGGAATAGAAATATATAAATTATAGGTGATGAAAAGTTGTAGTATAGAAAAAATGAAGCTGACAATCATATTTATAGAAGCATCATTGGCCCCTACAAACATATAAGCATTACTTTCACAAAAACTTAAATACTTCTAAGCAAGTTAGAAACCCAGTTTTGCATAATTCCTATATAGCCTCACATTTTTAATGATTTACAATAAGGATTTGATTCTATTTCTCAAGGCTTTTTGTCTCCCTCAGATGACACTCTCATAAATTCCAAAGTAGATCGTATTAAAATGGTCATATAATCTACACAATTTGTAGTAGCAATGTTAAATTAAATGATAGTCCTATAGACTTTTGAAGAGAAAATACTTACATATCTTAGATTCATAACCCAAAACTTGAAAATTTTCTTTCAACATAGAAATGCAAGTTACTACACATGAACTTAACAAATTCGATCCTTAATAGGATGAAATAATTGTAGGCAAAAGATAAATTAATCTTAGGCTAACACAATTACATATGTGCATGTATCATAATGGCACACAAAATATCAAAATGACATATGTCCTCAGGTATGTAGCATAATGCCACACAAAACCTTCAAAATGATATATATGTTGCATTTGTCAAATTCCATGACTCCATTTTTAAACGCTATTTTCATTTAAATATTTTTACTAATAAAAATCAAAAGACTACCAAGAAAAATGAGCACATCCAATTGAATAATAGAAAATTAGATTCAAAAAATTCAATTAATGAGTAATTTGAATTAAACCATAGTATAAACTAGACTTTTTGCAAAATGCATTGTTACTAATAAATAATTTCTATCTAATTATAAATCTACCAATCTACAATTTTCATCTCTTCATACATCCTTGATTTATAATTATTAATGATGAAACTAAGAACACTTCTATTCTGTATACATTTCCATAGATAAATTACTAAATACTAACATTTTAACTTAATAAATAATAATATTTAGATTTTATTAGACTAACCTAATCCAAAGAGAACAAAAAAACCTCTTTATAAAGATTCGTAACATTTTTCAACTAACAAAGATGTTGAAATATTAAATGCAGATACTCATTTACCCCTGGAGCCAAATGCACACCTACCACCTTGACGGCATCTGAAATATTGAATGCGGGTAGGTAAGTTTGAATTTGAAATGAGAGGGAAACCATTTTTGGCAAGAGACAAAAAGAATGTGTTTTGATTCATTTGAAAGGTTCAACATATTAGAGAGTTGCAGAGAAGTGCAAAAACACAAAACAAAGAAGGAAATCGATTAATAGATCAAAGTGAAGAGTTTAGAAGATAGAAGGGTTTCAGCATGCATTGGATCTTTTGTCATTTTGTAAGTTATCATTGATTCAACCTAAGAAGAAATTATTGCTCTAAGTATTATTGCATGCAACCATTAGAGTTGTCAGTTTAAAGTTTATCAGTTTCAAGATTTTAGGGTTTTCTAGTTGAAGCTAAATGCTCCCAAATTTTTTAATAGTTTTTTCAAATAGAATATAGAAAAGAAAGCAAGAAGGTACACATATCTTGTTGTTCTCATCTTCTATTCATTATTGCATGTTTTGCATTTGAGCAGTTCTTTGTTAAAATCTTCATCCTTCGGCTCTCTGGTTTTAATGGTGGAAAAGTCTAGGTTGTAAGCCTAGTTTATAGCCCACTCGGTTTGGTCTATATTAAGTCCTCTCTTTGTTGCTCTCACCAAGTTCTATCTACAGATTGAACCAAGCTCACTTGGCATCCACTTCTATCGAGCACTACTTTGTAGTGACTACCAAGTTCACTCGACATCCCTTATTATCAAGTTCACTTGACATACACTTGTGCTAAGTTGCCATTGCATGCTAAGTTCACTTGGCTTCCTCTTGTGCTAAGCTAACTCAAGACCCTCTACTTGTCACTTGGCATCCATTAGTGTCAATCAAAACTGACACTTGACACCTTCATGTGCCAAAATTTTTTTTAGGGTTGTGATCTATTTTTCGCATGGTATTAGAGCTTTGATGTCACACATCCACAATGCATTAGGGAATTCTTTTCTTGGATATTTGACATGGAAAGAGATGCAGGAAAGATATGATAGTAGTCACCATCCTTTAATGGAAATAATTGTGATATGTGGGCAAAGAAGATGAAAACCATAATGGTTGCAAATGATTTGTGGGAGTTTGTGATTAATGGGTTCGATCATGTGACAAACCCAACTCAGTATGCTACCCTCACCAACAATCAAAAGACTCAGTTGAAAGAGTCAAGGAGAAAGGATGCTAAGGCATTAAGTTTGATTGAGGCGGCAATGACAAAGACTATTTTTTCCATGATTGCAATAGTAAATTATGCAAAGGAAGCATGGGCCATCCTTGAGATGAGCTTCAAGGGGACTAATAAGGTCAGAGTAGTAAAGCTATAGATGATCAAAAGAGAGTTTGAGAACCTTCAAATGAGGGACAATGAACCTATTACAGAGTTCAACTCACGAATCTCCACTTTGATAAACTAGCTCAAATCAAATGGAGAAGAATATGATGAGCAGAGGATTTTAGAAAAGATACTGAGGAGTTTACCATAGATATATGAAAATCTTGTAATGACCATAGAGGAAGCAAAGGACCTCACCACATTAACCATGGATGAGTTGATGGGAACTCTTCAAACCCATGAGCACCAGATAAAAAAATCAGCAACTACTTGCCAAGAGCAGTCTTTCAAGGCTCAAGAGAATTAAAGAGGCAGGGGGAGGTGTAGAAATAGCTCTGGTAGAGGCTCAAGAAGTAGAGGTCATGGAAGGAATGGTCAAAGGAATGCTAGTGCAAAAAGTTTAGGACACGCAAACAACCAGGAGGGAGCAAGCACCTCTGAAAACAACTCTAGAGGAGGTAAGAAGAATTACAACTCCAACAAGAGAAATGTTGAGTGATACTACTTTCATAAGTATGGGCATTATGCAAGTGAATGATAGAAGAAATAGGGTGATTAGTCAAAGTAGAATACAAATGTGTCTGATGTGAACATGGGAAATGCAAACAATTCCATAGCCTTCATTATGTGTAACATTGGTGAAAAAGGAAGCCTTGAGGTAAGGTACCTGGACATCAATTGTAGCAACCACATGAGTGGTAATGAAAGATTATTCTCTTTCATTGATAAGAATTTTAAGTCTGAGATTAAAATGGGAAATAATGAAATCAGTCCCATAGTGGGAAAAAGATCTATTATGGTCTACACCAAGCAAGGTGAGAAGAAGGAAACATAAAATGTGTATTTTTCCCTCGTATGAAGCACAACTTGATGAATGTTAGAAAACTCATTCAAAATAGATACAAAGTGTTGATGGAAAATGACAAGTGTGTCATTCATGAGAAGGATGTGAGTAATAGATTACATGTAGTAGTCCAAATGACAAAGAATCGAATGTACCCATTGAGGATAGAGACATATTTCTCCTCTCAAGTTAGTGCTGCACCTCCCAAGCATGCATGTAAAATAGTACACCAGCAATAAGCTCTTAGGAGTGTGATTGAAGACCCCTCCAAGCTTTGGCATCTCAGGTATGGACATCTTGGCTTTGTTAGTTTAATTTTTTTTTCTAAGAAAAGAATGGTAGGTGGTTTGCCAAGCATTGTAGATTCTTATGACAAGTGTGAGGCTTGCATATTGGTTAAGCAATATAGACTTCTCTTTAATTCTAGAAATTCTAGAAGGGATAGAGCACCATTAGAATTGGTGCATTCTAATTTGATAGGCCCTATGAAAACTACTTCTATTGGAGGGAGTACTTATTTTATGACATTAATAGATGATTTCAGTCATAGGATATGGGTGTATTTTTTGAAGAACAATTCTGAAACATTTAACAAATTTGTTGAATTCAAATCCCTGGCTGAAAAAGAATGTGGGCACTATGTAAAGGTCCTTAGATCACATAGAGAAAGGGAGTTACCTCCAATATGTTTGTAAATTTTTATAGGAAAAATGTCATTAGAAAAAGCTTACAACCAATTATTCTCAACATCAAAATGGAGTGGCTGAGAGGAAGAATAGGGCCATTGTTAAAATGGAAAGAAGCATGATGAAAGAAAAAAGTATTTGAACTAAATATTGGGGAGAAGTTGTAGCAATAGTAGTATATTTGATCAATAGGTGTCCTAAAAATTTAGTTCATGACAAGATACCTCTTAAGGCATGGTCAAGGAATAGATGCACAGTTGAACACTTGAGAGTGTTTGGATGTGTAGCATATGCACATGTGCCTAAAGAATAAAGAAAAAAATGGATGAAAAAGGTGTGAAGTGCATCTTCATAGGGTACAGCTTAGAATCAAAGGCCTATAGGCTATATGGTCCAATTAACAAGAAGATCATCATTTCAAGAGATGTGGAGTTTCTTGAAAATCAGTAATGGGATGGCTTGGTAGATGAATCCTTAAGAACTTCAAGTAAAGTGCCTAATATTGAAGAGGAAGAAGATGGCATTAGTGATCAACAAAATTATGGAGCACCAAACCTAGATTATAGACAAAGGCAAAAAGGGAAGAAACCTTTAACATGCCAAGCAACAACTCCAAGAACTTCTAGACAACCACGAGCTAGTATGCAAAATAGTAGTAGCAACAATATTGAACATTTAGATCCCACTCTTGCCTCCTTATTGCCAAGAAGGATCAAAAGTATAAGGGAGATATACCAAAATGAAATGTATGAGAAATATTTTGATGAGAGTGTAAATATTGCATTATTTTCTTATAGTGATCCAATTGATTTTGAGGAAGTTGTGAATGAAGAAAAATGGTGTAATATCATGGATGAGGAAACAAATGCCATTAAAAGGAATGAGACATGGGAATTAACTACTTTTCCTCCCAAGAAGCAAGTAATTGGAGTGAAATGGGTTGACAAGACCAAGTGCAATGCTAAAGGAAAAATAGATAGGCATAAGGCACATTTAGTGGTGAAGGGGTACAAGTAGCAATATGGAAGAGATTATGATAAGACATATGCCCTAGTTGTAAGAATGGAAACGTTGCATGCTATCATAGCAATTGTAGTCCAACACAAATGGAAGGTATATCAAATGGATGTGAAGTCTTCCTTCTTGAATGGTGTATTAATAGAAGAAGTTTATGTGGAGTAGCCACTTGGTTATGAAGTTACAGGTGAAGAACACAAAGTGTATAGATTGAAAAGAGCTCTTTATGGGCTCAAGAAAGCTCCACAAGCATGGTACAATAGGATTGACTCTTACTTGATGAGAAATGGTTTTAGAGAAAGTGATGGTGAGCCCACTCTTTACATCAAGGCAACAATTGGTAATGTGTTGACTGCTGTCTTGTATGTAGATGACTAGATCTTCACTAGAAAAGACAATTTCCTAATTGGTGATTTAGAAAGAGGCCCTGAAAAATGAATTTGAAATGATAGACCTAGGTGTCTTGAAGTATTTTCTAGGCATAGAAGTAAAACAAATGCATGATGACATATTCATCTCTCAAGAAAAATATTCAAGGTATATTTTGGAGAGATTCAAAATGAAGAATAGTAAGGTAGTTCCAACACTAACAATAGTAGGTCTAAAATTAAGCAAGGAAGATTGTAGTAAAAGTGTCAATCCAACACTATACAAGAGTATGGTTGGAAGTGTGATGTATTTGACTACAACTCAGCTAGACATAATGCATGCAATAAGTTTGATTTCTAGATTTATGGAAACACCAAAGGATTTCCATTGGCAAGAAAGAAAGAGGATCATAAGGTATGTGAATGGTACCGAGGGATTTGAGATTTTGTATACTGATGTAAATGATTTCAAGTTGGTTGGTTACATAGATAGTGATTGGGTTGGATGTTTAGATGATAGGAAGAGTACTTCTAGATACATGTTCCATATGGGATTAGTGCAATTTCATGGGCATCCAAGAAGAAACCTATTTTTGCTCAATCTATAGCAGAGGCTAAATACATAGCAACAAATGCAATAGCATGTCAAGCTATTTGGTTAAGGAGGATCTTGATAGATTTGAATAAAAGGCAAGAGGATGGAACCACAATTTTTTGTGACAACATCTCCTCAATAGCATTGTCCAAGAATCCAGTCTTCCATGGGAGAAGAAAGCATATAGAAATTAGATATTAGTTCATCAAAGAGTTGGTGGAGAATGGGTCTATCAAGATGAAATTTTGTAAGTCTGAGTAGTAGCTAGCAGACATTTTCAAAAAGCCATTAGGCATTAGAAATTTTGTGCACCTAAGAGAGAGTCTTGGTGTAGTTGGTTTGGGTCAGGAGTGATCCTTGTTTATTTTTCTTAGGACAAAGGGGGAGTGTTGAAATATTAAATGAAGATAGTCATTTCCCCCTGGAGCCAAATGTCCACCTACCACCTTGATGGTGTTAGAAACTTGAATGCAGGTAGGTGAGTTTGAATTCAAAATGAGAGGGAAACCATTTTTGGCAAGAGATAAAAGGAACATATTTTGATTCACTCAATAAGTTCAATAGATCAAAGAGTTGTAGAGCAGAGAAGAGAAGTGAAAAAGCACAAAACAAAGAAGCAAATCGATTAGCAGATTAAAGTAAAGAGTTCAAAAGACAGAAGGGCTTCAACACATGTTAAATCTTGTTTCATTCTGCAAGTTATCATTAATTCAACTTGAGAAGCAATGATTGCTCTAGAAATTGTTGTATGCATCCATTAGAGCTACAAGTTTAAAGTTTAAAGTTTATCAGTTTGAAGATTTTAGGTTTTTTTGGTTGAAGCTGAATACTCCCAAATTTTGTAATACTTTTGTTGAATAGAATACAAGCAAGCAAGAAAGTGGGTATACATATCTTGTTTCTCTTATCTTCTATTCATTATTGCATGTTTTGTATTTGAGAAGTTCCTTTTTAAAATCTTCTTCCTTCAGCTCTTTGGTTTTAATGGTGGAAAAGTCCAAATTGTAAGTCTATCTTATAGCCACTCAGTCTATTCTATATTAAGTCCTCTATTTGTTTCTCTCACTAAGTTCTGTCTACAGTTTGAACTGAGCTCACTTGACATCCACTTCTGTTGAGCACCACTTTGTAGTGGCTACCAAGGTCACTCGATATCCCTTGTTTCTGAGTTCACTTAGCATACACTTGTGTCAAGTTGCCCTTGCGTGCCAAGCTAACTCAACACCCTTTGCCTGTCACTCAATATCCATTGGTGTTGAGAAAATTTGACACTCGACACCTTCATGTGTGAAGAAAAAATTTAGGATTGTGATTTATTTTCACAATATATAAGAAAAGACACTATTGATAACAAATGATTAATTGATTATGTGATAATATCATAAAAAGAAGAATTGTTACTACTTTTTCTCAATAGGAAGAATGCTACTAAATTTTAATGTTAGATGGAACCTTAAAAAATTGTTTAAGACTACTTTGCTCCCTGGAAATACTTCAAAAGGACATAGGATATTGATTTCTAACACAAAAGCATTTAAATCCATTTTAGGGTGGGAACCAATACTCAATGAAAAATTGAAGGTATGGAAAAGAATAAACATTTACAATGAGTATGAGAGGATTCCTTTATTTTTTACTATCTAAAGAACATGACGATTATTCCAGCCTTGTTATTCTATAGACTTCATTTTCGACAAATGTCCATATCAGAATCAAAGTGGCTTTCATTGATTGCTTATATTCTCCATTTTTCATTAGTTTATCTCAAAGTATTTGATTTTATATTTATAAATGGTATTTTAATAAGTCTATCTTATGATCTTATTTGGAAACATCTTTTAATTTTTAAATTTGAGAATTTGCTCTCTCTCTCTCTCTCTCTCTCTCTCTAATTTTTGTATTTTCCTTATATAAATATTTTTGAGTATTACGATGACAAAAGATAGCTATTTAAACATGGCATGAATCTTTAGGTTTAGTAATTTCATTTATACAATAAGCTAGCACATAGATATAAAATTGCATTCTATATTTTGAATAAAAAATAATTAAAGTTTAATAACATGTCAAGAATGATTCCAATCCTACCATTAAATATTTTAATTAAGCTTCTAACTAACATAGTCATAATCTATGTACAAAATCATTAGAAAATCTATGAAATATATAGGAAAATTGCATTGAGATAATGCAAGAATGTGACATTTAAATTAAATGGGAGACAAGTAATTGAAGAGCATAATTGAGTCACGTCTTATATTAAATGAAAACTTTAGAAAAATCAAATTCTAGATTAGTTAGTGTCTAATGAATATTTTTAATAAAACTTCAATTTTAACATAGTCTTTTCCATAATATCAAAATATAAGATCATGTGATGGTTAAAAGAAATACATTACTCATACTATTTATAAATCTCATATAATGACCTACTTTCTTCTAAAAGAAGTTATGTGGAATAAGATCCAACCTAATTAAAAATAAAATATTAATCATTTTTAAAAATTATATATGAAATATTTATATATGTATTTAAAGTAATAAAAATCTAAAAGATTATTTATTACTCTTTTCTTTAATATATATATTGAAAAAATGCTTAAATTTCAATGGAACCTTGGTTGATTGGTGAAGTTGAATGATTCACAAAGAGCTCACTAGGGATCAAGTCTTGTTGATTGCAAGGCTTCAAGACATCTAATTTTTGGCTGAATAAAGATGAGGATAATTTTATTCTTAACATACTTTAGGTTTTCTTCGAACACATCATTTATGTTTTCTTAAAATATTATTTACCCTTATAGATGGACAATAATTTTTTTTTTTTGATGGAGGGTTCAAACCTATGAGACAACCTAGTAAGGCATGAAGCTTGCAAGCTACTAACCAAGAAAGGCCACCACATAGACCTTTTAGGGACCAGATATGGACCCACTCATGCCTAAAACCTCTTTGGCTTAGAGCCAAGCATTGAGGGGCATCCACACCATCAAAATCACCCAAGGAACAATCCCAACCTCATCCCTTGATGCCAAAGCCTTGCACTTAGCAAGACTTGATCCCTGGTGAGCTCTTTCTGAACCATTCAACTTCACTAGTAGACCAAGGGCCCATTGACAACAAGAATATTTTCAATGAATGTCCATAGGTTTATTAATAATTAGTAACATTTTACACCTATTCCCCACCTAAATTATTTTAAATATCATTAAAATTTGAAAGCCTTAATTAAAAATTCCATAGAAGTGATGACATAAAGAGCATACTTGGATGACATATTACAGTAGTATAGTTTTTAAGATAATTTTCTCAATTCAGTAGTAGAACTTATTGCAATGAAAGTGGGCACAATAAAGAGGTAAAATCCAAGGCCAATGACACAAAATATATTAATTATGGATGAGATGATTGACACCACATAGGTGATTCAAATATTTCTGGGAAACGATCAAAATGTGGCAGACCTTTTCAACTCTGTAGGTTCAAGGATGATGCTTTGCCATGGTGAAAAGTAACAAATGATGTGAGAAGAATGTTGCATAAGTAGATCAATGTCAAAGTATTTCCCTTCTTTTTATGCTTCATTCTCAAGAAACTGGCTCACTTTTATTTTCCATAAAGGAAATGTTGATAAAATTGTAAGTCAATTGATTTTGAACTCGATAATTGCACCCTCTTATGTATAACATCAAGGCCCATTTTTCATAGAATCAAGCCTTTGACGTCATAATTATGAAGTACTATCTACAACTATCATGGCTTTCCCCACCTCACCAATATTTTTAGAATATACGAACTTTCAATCTTGTCTCCTTTTGTAACTATCTTGGATCCTTTTGTGACTTTCCATGAATACATTAGAGAATGGAGAAAACCTTGTGTATATAGCCGACTTAAGAAAGTTAGATTTTTTTTAAAAAAAAATTTGGAACATGGAGCATATCTTTTCATAGTCATTTAATATCTCCTTTGAAAGACAACAAAGATATAATATTTGCCAACTATTTCACATGTATTATTATCACCTAAATATACTTCACTAAACTTACATTTTTGATAATTCACAATGTTTCCCATAAATGGAGAGGCATGAACTAATGCACCAGGATCCAAAACCCAAGAGCATAAAGTAGTCTTAGTTGTAGATAATCTACAACTATCATGGCTTTCCCCACTTTACCAATATTTTTCAAACTAGAAAAATTCTCAATGTTGTCTCCTTCTGCAACTATCTTGGATCCTTTTGCAACTTTCCATGAATAAGTTAGAGAGTGGAGAAAACCTTTTGTATATAGCCAACTTACAAAAATTAGATTTCTTTTTAATTTTGGAACATGGTGCATATCTTTTAATAGTCATTTAGCACCTCCTTTCAAAGATAATAAAAATATAATATTTTCCTACTATTTCACATGGTTGATTATCACCTAAATACACTTCAGGAAACTTACCTTCTTAATAATTCATGAGGTTTCCCATAAATGGAGAAGCATAAAATGATGCACCAAAATCCATAACCCACAAGCATAAATTAGTCTCATTTGTAGATAATATGAAGACTCCATCACCTTTGTCATAGCTTTTGTTGGCTTCATTTTCTTACATTTTTTTCTTGTGCTCTTTTAGAACTTATACAATCTTTCTTCACATGGTCAATTTTGTGACAAGACCACCAATCTCCTTCTTTCATTTCCTTTGACTATGAGCTCCTAGATTTTGATCTTCTATGATGATTGTTTCTCCCCCTATTGTGAGGTCTACCTCTAGTTCCAATGCTAGTCAACATGAAGGCTTTGTGGGATGAGAAGTCCTTATTGCATCTTCTCATATCCTCACTAAGTAGAGTGTGCACTACTTTATCATAGACCAGCTTGGTCTTTGTACCATTAGAAGTGCTAACAGTTGTTACTATCACATTCCAACCATTATGTAAGGAACATAATAAGATGATACCTTTATATTCATCATATTGAGTCATACCCACCAAGCTTTCTTCACATAATAGAATGTACATCTCATTCATATGTTTGGCATCATAGTCCCTTCTTTTTCTTTCAACATGTATTGCTTCTTCATAATAAAAAAATTATTTATAGTGAACATCATTTCATACATACTTATGAGTTTATTTCAAACTTGCTTAATGATTTCTTCATTCAATACATTGAACAAAATATTTTGAGATAATGAAAAAAAGACTGTCGCCATCACATTTTCATCAAGCTTGTCCCAATCTTCATTTGATAATGTAGTCAACTTCTTGGTGTTTCCTCCAATTTCAAGTGAGAGGTTTTTCTTAACCAACAACAAATGCATTTGAATTTTTCACAGACTAAAATTTGGTCCAAATAATTTTTACACTCACAAATCTTTCACAACCTTAGATTTTTAAGACCAACAACTATGCCAAGATCTTATACCAATTGTGAAGTATACTAAAAGTAAAAAAGTGAAAAGAAACAAAATTGTGAGATAAAATAAAATAAAAACACATGAATTTATCCTAATTCACCACAAGTTGTGGCTATGTGCACACTGTAGTGGAAAATTACTTATCAATATAAATCTAGTTTTTACATCATAACTTATGGCTTTAGTTTGTTGAATAAATTATGTATAATAAACCTCTACTCAAATGAAATGAAGAGTTGTTATATATTGGATAGGAATAATAATTAAATTAGGAATATAATTATTGGTTTTTGGGCTTCACATGTATACCCAATGCTAGATACCTACTTACTCTTTGTCAGAGAAGTTGGTTTCTTTATTAGTCTTGGTGGTTACATTTTGTGTTATTTTTGGGCTGATTTTATTTTGAAAGGCTTTGGGGTCACCTACAACTTGCCCCTTTATTGAGTTTGTCATTCCACTATTCTTTAAAAAATTCTATAGATTTGGGGTTTTAGTTGATAGGATTCAGTCATTTGGCACACATGGCAGTTATATTCTTGAGGTGGTTTTACCCTATTTCTTTAAGCTACATCTTTCCTCTATGGGTGTCATATTATTTTTTCTAAGGGATGAAGTTTTCATTGTTGTTCTTGGGGAGTTGATGGTTTTTTTGTGGCTTGGTACCTTCTTAAGGTTTCATTTGTGGTTCGATACCTTCTTGATGTTTCATTTCTAGATCCTTGCTAGGTCTCACTCTAGTTTTTGGTTAGAGATATGCTCTTTTAATGCCCAGATGCCTTTCTGGCCTCTATTTTTGTGTGAATTCTGGGATGGATCTTCTCCTTTATGGATCCTACTAAAGTGAATTTTTTCCCTATTGAGATGGGGATTTTTGGCATTGTCATTTCTTGGATTAGGATTTGTCTTTGTCAATTAGCCTTTCCCCTTTATTTTTTGGACGTAGTGACCATTCCTTTTGAGGTGGATATGGGTTGCTAGAATGTGGTGATTATGGATGCTTGTGGTTTTATTTTTTATGTTAGAGAAAGGAGCTGGAGCTATTTGTGGTTTAGGCTCCTTCAAAAATACCTCAAAATGGATTCATGTTCCATGTTTTGGTTAACCAGATATTCTAAGTGTTTACCTTCAAGGGTGAGTGTTGAAGTTAGGGGAAACTTATTTTTTTTCCAAACCTATTTTTGGGAGAAATTTTGTGTCTATTGGTTTCATGATGATGAATATTTTGTGGCTAATGTGGACCTTTGCATTGGGGTTTTCTATACCTAGTGATGCTAGGCTATGGCTTGTGTTTGTTCTCTTATGCATTGAATTTCTTATGGGTTTTTTATATCATTTATATTTTTTGGATTATAGCTATTTTTTTTTTTGGTTGTGGCATGGTTTGAAGGTTCACAATCCTTAGGAAAATCATTGAAGATTTCGGAACCTTCTAAAAAGCCTACAAGGTTTTGGGTTCCTTTCAAAAACCCAATGGACTATGCTTTGGAGGCTAGCCTCCTTAGCCAAGTTTCTTGTTTGTGATATTTTTGTTCCAAGGTTCTTATTTCTCTAATAGGTTTATGGGATATTCCAATCCTTTCCCTCTTAAAAAAAAATAGGGTAGTAGTTTTGACCTTGAGCTTGATTTTCAATAATATTTAATGTGGAGATAAACAAATACATTCTTCTAATATACTAGGTGAAGCTTTAAGAATATTCTAGAATATTTTTATTTCCCATGAAATTTAGTATAAATTATAAATTAGAAATTACTACAATAAGAGTAGTATGATGCATATGAAATAAATACATCTATGCATTGAATACTATAAACTATATTCAAAATAGGTTTCTATTAAGTCAATATCAGAAGTTTCAACTTTTGTTCATTTTAATCAAATCTTAAGTATCTATTTATAAATCACAATCACAAAAGACATGTTCATAAGTATAGTAAAATTCAATCATAATGTATTTTTCTTAATCTCTTAAACTTTTTCATACACAAAGTCAATACAAAACAAGGGAAACATTGAGATATTTTTGTTGAGGTTTAATATTAAGTGCACTAGTTAGTCTATGAATAGTACATTGACTAGTCCTATTAGTTCTCGATAAGACTATTTGTTTCAAGCATATATTTTATTTATCTAATTGTGAGACAGTTTCTCAATGTTCTCTATTTCTAGAGAGATTAAATTGGTAGATGAGTGGTTTATTCTTTAAGTCGGCTTCTAAGGAATTATACATAGATGCTACAATTAAAGTGACAAATCAAAATACTGAAAGTAAATTAGGACTAAATTATTTTCCATCATCAAAGTTTAAAATAGTGGGTTATATTATTTTGTAGTGGTAAATATTAATATATGAATGTACTTTTATCAAAATATTTAGATATTTACTTTATTTGAATAAACACATTTTCATACAAAGTTTGAAAGATAAGGAATCAATGTTCAGAAAATAATTGCTAGGAAGTAAAGGAAGTAAATTTGTAGTATCCTAATCTCTAAATTGTCTCGAAAATGACTTGACATTAAGGACTTCAAGAACTTCATTATTATTTATAATCATATAAATCATTCAATATTTTTAATATGAATTTAAAAAATTATATATAATTTATTTAACAAATTAAGGAACCTAAGTGATAGCACATCTAGATAGATCTTTCAACCCTTGATACTAAAATTGTGTTGAAGCATAATGGAAAATAACAATAGTTTTTAGTGGATATACCAGGAGAGAAGAACTTCTAGAGACAACATAATAATAGAAAATAATAATAAATATTTCACATCACACTATATTGAAAATACCCAACCCTAAACCCTTTTATACAAGTATTAAACTGCTTTAGGGTTATAACATGTCTGTCATAAATTAGCCATAACTTTAGTGGGGAATCTATGAATGGCGAATCTACAAATAGTACTAAAAAAAAATTTGGGGCGATGCCCCAAACCCCACAAAATTATGGAGTATGTACAATACTTTCCTAATTAGTCACCACAATCTAATAGGATGCTTATCAATATGCTTTGAGAGCAGAGGAAAAGCTAAAGTGGAAGAATCAAGGTAGTTCCCAAGGGAAGGAGAAGCAAGATAGTTCAACACAAGCTAAACCAAAAGCAAAAGGTGAGCCAAAACCTATTGAACAAAAAAGAAGGATAGGTGGAGATGGGTTCAGAGGTAATTGTTTCAAGTGTGGTCAAGAAGGGCATAGATCTTTTGAATGTCTGATTGGTAGGATATATGTTTTTTTGAATGAGGTTGAAGTCCAAAATAGTTAGCCTAAGCAAAGAGATAGTTTTTTTGCTTGACAAGTACTAGTTGGTGAGAGGGCATTGGATTCTTCTTAGAGGACTAGTTTGTTTAGGACATGTTGCAATTCTGGTGGCAAAATCTATAAGGTGATTTTGGATGGAGGTAGTACTAATAACCTTATTACTAAAGAGATGGTTTAGAAACTTGATTTGAACAGAGTAAGACATCCTTATCCTTATAGAATTGGTTGGTTGCAAGGTGAGAAGGCTTTGGAAGTGAGGGAGTAGTGCCTTGTTTATTTTCATATTGGGCAGTATAAGGATCAAGTGTTGTGTGATATTATGGACATGAATAGTTGTCATGTGTTTCTTGGTAGACCTTGGAAATATGATTGTAGGGCTATGCATGATTGTATCAAGAATGTGTTTAATATTGAGAAAGGTGGTAGGAAGTTTCCCCTGATTCCCTTGTAGAATGGAGAGCTTGGTTGGAAGAACCTGAGCATTGGTAGCTGAGTTGAGTAGATAGACTTTGAGAAGGTTTATGATCAACATGGAAAGAAGACCTATGGAACACATGTGGTGGATGTGAAGAAGAAGAAAAAACAAGGGAAAGAGTGTGTAAGTTGAAGAATCAGAGGAAATGTATGTGAAGAACTAGTTTGGGATTTATGTGCTCAATCCCAAAAGATGTTCTTCCAATTACTAAAACACTTTTTGAACCTGGGGTGTCTAATGCAGGTGCATCCTAGGCTTGCTTGAAATCTTGCATGTTTGGAGGGATTCTGGTTTAAGTTTTGAGGAGCTTTGAGCTTGAAATTTTGTGGAGTTATGTTTTGAGCAGCAAGGTAAAAACATAACTCCACAAAAATGCATGTAATCATTTATATTTATGAACAAATTATTGTGAGTTAGTATCAAATCTTTTATTATTGGTCATTGCCATTGTATTTCTACTATGTGGTTATATAGCTAGGGGCTAGGACATCTCCTTTATGGATTCTCCTTCCCTGTGGTGCATCAATTGAACCAAAGGTAGTTTGCACTAGAACTTATTTGAAGGTTAGAAGAGAAGGTTGATCTTGTGGATCTAATTGATCTTATTGATTTTTGGATTTATTACTTTAGTCTTACAAGGAATCTTGGAAGATGCCTTAAAGAAGATTGGAACCTAAGGTACTTGAAGATCTCTATGATGTTGTGGAAGTGATCATAAGTGCTATAAGCATTGTACCTCGACATGTGGATACTAAAGATGGTTATGAAGAAGTTGTCAAAGTATTTGAAGTTTCTAGATTGAGTAGTGAGGAAATAATTTATTGTATGGAGATACCTATGGGAAATAGGGCTGGTCAATTTGCTAGACCTCGATCTCAGTTGAAGATGAAGCATAAGTTGGAAGTTTCTAATTTATCAGGTACTTTGAATCCTTAAGACCTGATTGATTGGATTCATGAATTAGAAGACTACTTTGACCTTCGGGATATTGAAGATCCACTCAGAGTAAGGTTAGCACAATCTAAGTTGAAAGAACATGCCACTCTTTGGTAGAAAGAACTACAAAGAGATATAGAGGAAAAGGTGAAATGAAGATAACTAAATAGAGGTTAATGATAACTAAGTTGAAGACTAAGTTCATTCCTATTGATTATAAACTTGAGTTGTTCAAGAGGTTGCATACTCTGAAATAGAAAGATATGTTTGTGAAAGATTATACTGAGGAGTTCTACAAGTTGACTATTTGGTCTAGGCATAGAGAATTGTCAAAAGAAGGTAGATTGGTACATTAATTTTTTGAGATTCATTATCCAAGATGATTTTGGTATGTTTAAGATTGATTTGATTGAGGATTCTTATTTGTATGCCCTAAATGTAGAAAAGAAGTTGATGAGGAAGAACCCAAGTAGTTCCCAATGGAAGGAGAAGCAAGACTACTTAGGAAAGGATAAATCAAGCGTAGAAGATGAACCAAAACCTATTGATTAGAATAGAAGTGGAGGTAGAGGTGACTTTAAGGGTACTTGTTTCAAGTGTCACAAAGAAGAACATAGAGCTTATGATTTTCCTAAAGCTAGTGATAAAAGAGTAGCTATTGTGAATGGGGATTAAAATGATGACAATCCTATTGAGAACAATTTATCAATTGTATATTATCTTTGATGTTACATAAAATGTCATACATCCACTAGTTAGTGTCTACCAAGCTCACTTAGGAGATGAAAATAATTTTTGTGTCTACTAGGCATTTTAGTGTTTTCCAAGTTTAGAAAAATGGTGTTTGTTGAGCTCACTTGAGAGACAAAGTAAATATGGAAAGTAATGAGTTTTAACCAAGCTCACTAAATTACCAAAGAGAATTTCCTAAAGATAGTGTTTACTAAGTTCACTTAGGAGAAAAAGTAAAGCTGCCATGAAACTAGTGTTAATCAAGCTTGCTAGGTTAACAAATGAAAATCTACTTTGGTCAGTGTCTACTGAGCAGGGTCAACTAACAAAGGATTTTCTTGGTTTTTTGTATTGAGTTAAATTTTTTTTTTCTTGGTTCTATTGAAGTGTTTAAATACCTCTAACAACTCCACTCCTAATAAGGTGATTAAATCCCTTAATAAGATCACACCTAATAGTGTGTTTTGTAACCTTTAATAGGGTTGGCTCCTAATAGGAGTCACTTAAGAAGAGTGAAAAACAATAACTAGTTGCAATTGGGGGTTTTCACCAAATTAGGTTTCCATGTTAAATCTTGGTGTCACTTGTGTTCATGCTATTTCCTTTATGTTTAGGGTAGAAGCAAGAAGTTGGGTCTTAATTTTGTGGAAGTCCGCAGATTGAGATCCAACTCTTTTAGAAATGGGTACCCATTTTTTTAAAAATAGGCATCTATAATAGGCTTGGGCACCTGGTCCTAAATTTAAAAAATGGGCATCCATTTTTTCAAAAATTGAGTGCTTGTTTTTATTTTCAAAAAATGGGTACCATTTTAATATATATATATATATATTGAATTTTTAGAAACGGGCACCAATTTTTTAAAAGTAACAATGGGTACCCATTTTTTTACTTTTAAAAAGTGGGTACCCATTTCTAAAAATTTCAATTTTTAAATTTTTTTTTAATAGATTTTAAATGCATTTAAATGTCACTTTTAATTTTTCAAAATGGGCACCCATTTTTTGAATTTCAAATAATGGGTCCCCGTTACTTACAACATGGGGTGGCATTTTTTTTCCTACCTCAGATTTTGGTTTGATATAGGCTTGGTGAGACCAAGTTTATGCCTTGACCTCTCTAGATTTATTAAGGCATTGAAGTGACACATTCATGCCTTGCCATAATTTTTAGAGGGTCTTTCCGATCAATTCTTTTATGAAACAAAAACCCATTAGAGCTCTCACTATCCTAATTTTGGAAATATAAATTTTATACGGCTCTGATTTTGTTTACTATTTTTGCACTATTTTTTAATCAAAGGTGGTACCTAAATGTAAAGTAGTGAGGTTCACTAAAACTTTAATAATTTTTTATTTTATGATTTTTTTGAAATTAATATGTCATCAATCTACATACAATTCTTTTGAAGTTAAAAAGAAAGAATTTTTGAAAAATTTGCAACTTTAATCAAATTATAGTGTTCGTACATGAGAGGTTTTAAAATTTACCTTTATGACCAATTAAATTTAATAATAAAAAAATTCAATGAAAAAATAAGGAAAAATATTATCATCAATATTTGGTGTATTATGTAACTTACATTTAAAAGGATTTACAAAAATTCATTTATTTGTGTCAAATTATGGTGTTTGTACACAAGTGTGGTATGGTCCTGAAACAAATATTTTGCAAAAGTAGTTTTCAAAAATCCATACTAAAAGAAAAATCTATCATATGGGTAAACAAATAAATTACATATTCAAAATGTATATTGTGAACACTAATTTTTTTATTTCTATAGGTTTTTTATATTCAATCTTTAAATGGATCAAATTTTGATGTCAATTGACAAGAAATTTCAAAAGTAGGAAAAACACTTCCAATTTTTGCCCAAAAGTGAAACCCAAATTCTTGCACTTACTCTCTATGAAACTAGATTTAAATATGGTTAATCATAGTAAACATCTTAAGATCTAAACTTTTAGTTATTATCAAGTTATATTTGATATTTTAGTGTTTGCAAAGTTACAACATTTTGGTAGTGTAAACTAAGTACCCCTATGTTTACCAAATTGCAACATAATTTAGTTTAGCAAAGTTTATATTTTGTTTGTATTGAAATCTAAGGAATTTAGGATTTATTATTATGGTAACTGATTCATCCTTCCCCTCTTAGTTAATCCTCTTATGTTTCCAACAATCGGTATCATAGCCTTTGGTCCTTGTAGAGAAGGTTTCAAGGACCTAACCTAAAGATTAGGATGTCTTACAGAAGAGAGATTTCCAAGTTGAATAAAGATGACTTTACAATATGGCAAGAACTTATGAAGTTGTATTTGGAAACCATCACTAATTTAGGTTTGAAGTATTTAAACAATTCTTACAAGGCTCCTACCAGAACATTAAATGTAGAAGAAGTTGCTGAAAAGATAAATAATAACATTGTGATGATTGATATTGCTTCTTCTCTTAATTATGTTGAATTTGATGAATTCAAAGATTGTACTAATGCCCATGAGATGTGGACCAAACTAAAAGATATCAATGGATGATCTGATAATGCAAGGAGAGCTAAAGAAGAAATCCTAAGAGGACAATTTGATCAAATGAAGATGAGAGAGGATGAAAACATTGTAAATCTTAGATTAGTTTTGACATATGAGTGGCAATATGTTTAAATCATTTACTTTGTTCATGCCAAAAACTAAATATGCCAAGTGAGATATATAATAAGTGTTAAGTCATTTAGATGTCGAGTGATTAATGGATGCTGAGGCATTCAGAGGCCGAGTTGCACCATTGATGTTGTAGTTGATTCTCAACATCAAGGACTTTAAGTGCCGAGTAATATAGTTTTGACATAGTTGTTTGTAATGGCACAAGCTACTATGTAAACCATTTTGGATTTGACTTAAGGATTATTTTGTAATATTAGATGATAAGGTTGAATCTTTATTGAGGATCCCTATGCATAGCATGTAAGAAATTAGAAAAAGAGAAGGATTTAGCAACATATGGTCGAATCACAATAATTGATTCTTACCAAACCCTAAGTCACCTAAGTCTTCTTAAGGAGGACAAGCCCTAGACTTGTTATGTGTGTGCAAGGAGAAGAGAGAGAAGTTTTAATCTGTAAATAGAGCATTCATGGTGACTAAGGAATGGTGATCTAAAATACATTGTAAAATTAGTTAAAGGAGTTAGAGGAAAGGAGTTAGAGGATAGAAGAGATACATTTGACTAGTGAGGATCAAGTATGCATCAGGAAAGAGGTGATCTATTATCTAGCAATAGAATGCTAACTATAGGATCATTATTAAGACATTGTAATAAGTGAATTTGTTAAGTATCTTAACAAAGTAGTCTTAACAAGCTATTGTAGATCCTTTAATAGGGTGCTTACTTCATTGTAAGTTGAAGTCCTTTTACTAGACACACTTCTAATAGGGTGTTGAAATACTTTAACATGGTAAGATCTAACAATATTGTAAGCCTTTAATTGGGTAGACCTTTCATAGGGTAGATCATATTTCATAATAAAAAATTGTACAATCCAATGCCACACAATAAAGAGGTATAATCCAAGGGCACTGACACTAATTTTATATATATATATATATATATATATATATATATATATATATATATATATATATATATATATATATATATATATATATATATATATATATATATATATATATATATATATACATATATATATCTATGTATATATATATGTATGTATATATACATATATACGTATGTATATACATACATATACATATGTATATATATATATATATACATACATATATATACATATATATGTGTATATATATACATATATATATACGTATATGTATATATATACATATACATATATATGTATATATATATGTATATATATGTATATGTATATATATACGTATATATATATATATATGTATATGTATATATATGTATGTATATATATATATGTATATATATATGTGTATATGTGTATATAAATATGTATACATATATATATATGTATATACACATATATATACATACATATTATACATACATACATACATACATACATACATACATACATACATACATACATACATACATACATACATACATACATATATATATATATATATATATATATATATAAATTATGGATGAAATGATTGACAATGCGGAGGATGTTGCTAAGTTAAGGAACACATAGGTGATTTAAAAGTTTCTAGGAAGCAAACAAAAAGTTTTAGACCTTTTCAACTCTCTAGGTTGGGGGATGATGCCTTTTCCATGGTGCGGAGTAATAAATAATGCGAGAAGAGGGTTACATAAGTACATGGGAAGAAAGTACAAGTTCTTGTATACTAAGTTTAAAACTACCTACTTTTCAAAGTCATGGCTAGTTTGTGGTTCAATTGCTATTGTGCTCTTACTTTCGATGACAATAGTGCAGGTGCTTTGTTTGTTTATCACGTGTAACCCAAAATCTTCTTGAACTTCATCTTTCTTCCTCTCTATTTCTATTGTCCACTTTTTTTCAATTGGGAGATTTAATTTCAATAAATGTATTATGCATGTTTGTCTGATTATATTTGTTATTGTTCAACTACCATATGTATAAGCCTTATAAAATTTTTGAACTTGTTTCTTCGTCCATGACATATCCTAAATAGCTACTAGCATAAATAAATTATTTGAGTTGAAAAATATTCTGTCTATTATAATAATTTATTTTCTACCCATTCAAAAGAAAATGATTTAGTTTGGTAGATGAAGGTTCATTCATGAGCTTGGAGTATATTCCATTAAAGTTTGAGTGTATATACACCATCTAGTATGATGCATTTTGTGATAAAATCATATTAGTAGTCTGGTGAAACATTCAAAACTGACAAACAAAGGCAAACACAAGGGCTAGCTTGTTATGGATGCTTGGAAAGAAAATGCAGGAATTTGAATTAGTTTGTTTAAGGTATAAACTACCTCCAACAACCTAATGCAAATTTCTACTTCCATTTGAGCCTATTCTTTCTAACATAAATGAATCAACCCCTATCCAATTTAGAGGAGCTATTAGTAATCCTGATATCACATTGTAATGCTACTATTATACGATTGCTCAATTTATAACAATGTATCTTCAAGCATTTCTCTCATGCTTAGGTTCATAATGTTTTCAAAGAAACATATATTTGATAAAGTAAAAACTACAAAGAATGTACAAAAGAAAAATGTAACAATTCTAGATAGACAACTCAATTTCAAGGGATGATTTGATTAGAATTTTACTAAACTTGTGATGTGATTTATTCTCTTGCAATAATACTCATTTCTTTAAGCTTTATTTCATTGGATTCTAGGACTTTAAACCACACCATGTTTGATAAATTTCACAATTGAGTAATATAAGATTATTAAATGATCATGTTTGTCTAGTTATATACTAGTAATTTGAGGATATAGTAACAATAGAGAGTGGTCAAAACTATGAGCATTCAATATGGTTTTAGAATTTGTATGCATTTATTCAATTCACATATTGGAATAGGGTTGAGGTTTTAGGAACAACATACATAAAAATATGGAGCAAGATGGTGTGTGAGGTTAGGGTTTCAACCAGTGGCTCTAAAGCAAAGGAAGTATCTAATGATAAAGATAACCCAAATATGTCTGTGTTGGGATTTTTATCATGGGGAATGGTTTTTTTCCTTAGGTGTATTTCTATAGTTTTGTTGTTGAAATTGGAAGGTTTTTGGTTCGTGTGGAAGATCCTCTTTTATGCATTTCTATAGTTGAGCCTCCAACATGGAGTCCACCTCACTTGTGGGTTGACTTGGAGACTGTAGTGAGTGTACTTCATTGTGCGTGTGATTTTTGGGTAGGGAATTGGACAGAACATATTATTGAGAGGGGGAAAGATGTTCCCACAGGTGAGGAAATGGGCCATGCATTATCTATGGGCTTAAGGGATGTTGTTGATAAGTTTTTGTTTGGAGAGATTGAGCAACTTTCTCATACTTATGATGGCAAAGAGTTTTTTTGTTCTTTGATCATTTCCATTAATCCCATGTTTGGTGTTACTACTTATGTGATAGGCATGATGCATGGGAGTATGTGGAGTTGGTGTCTTTGTTCATTTTAGAAATATTGGGTTTTTGTGGTGTTTATTAGATTGATTTTTGTCTACATTTGGGAAATTTCTAGACCTTAGAGTTTGGACAGAGGATGGAGCCTATGAGTGAGGGGGTGAGTCAAGATGCTCTATTTCAAAAAATTCTCCATGTTTGCACCATGAATTGGTATAACTATTCATATTTGAATTGAAATTTAAATTATTATCACTATGAGTGTGATAACCCAAACTTTGTTTACTATTGTTATGAAAGAATTCTTTACTATGTTTCCACATGCTTCTAGTTGATGAAGTAAGAGGGGGAGATAAAACTGATGAAGATGAAACTATTGGGAGAAGGAGAAACTTATAAAATATTGTACTAGTGCTATTATTAGAAATAAAGTTCTATGAAATGTATTCACTCATAAACTTATCTTCTATGTTGAGAGCTAGAAATACCTTCTCATTGAAGATGACATCTCCACTCCTAATAATTTTCTTCTCAATTGGATCCCAAATTATGAAACCAAACTCATCTTCACTATAACCCACAAATATGCCTATTTTTGACATTTAATCAAGCTTCATAATCTTTTCCTTAGGAACATGAACATAAGCTTCACAACTAAACACTTGAATGTGAGAATATCAAATTCTCTTCCTCTGGTATGCCAAAATCCAACTGAGAAGAGGGACTTTTGTTGATTAAGTAAACTATTGTATTATATGCATTTACCTGAAACTCCTTTCCTAAACTGACATTAAAGAGCATATGAGTTCTCTCAAGGATTGGTCTATTCATTCTCTCTTTTGCTTTATTTTTTTTGAGTGAAAAGAATAATCTTCATTCTACAGATGTTATTGTCCACACAAAAGGAATCAAACTCAAATAAAAAAACTCTCTACCATTATCCATTTGCAAACACTTTATTCTATGATCAATTTGATCCTCAACCAAAGCTTTAAGAACTTGAAACTTTCTAAAAATATCACACTTGTTGTGCAACATGTAAATCCATACCTTTCTTGTGCAATCATAAAGAAAAGTGAAAAAGTAATTTTTTTCTACAATGGAGGCTACCTTAGTAGGTCCAAATACATGAAAGTATACCAATGTGAAAGGATTTCCCTTCTTTTCATGCTTTTTTTACAAGAAGTTGGCTCACTTTTGTTTTCCATCAAGGCAGTGTTGACAAAATCATAAGTAAATTGATTTTGATTTCCATAATTGCCCCCTCTTATGTATAACATCAAGGCCCCTTTTTCTCATATGGCTAAGCCTTTGATGTCATAATTTTGAATTACTATCTACATATATCATGGCTTTCCCCACTTCACCAATATTTTTTACAATATAGAAATTCTTGATCTTGTGTCCTTTTGCAACTATCATGGATCCTAAATTGTGACTTTCCATGAATCAGTTAGAGAATTGAGAAAACCTTGTGTATATAGTTGACTTATAGAAATTAGATTTCTTTTTAATTTTGGAACATGACACATATCTTTTAATAGTCATTTAACATCTCCTTTTAAAGACAATAAAAATATAAAGTTCTCCTACTATTCCACATGCTTTATTATCACCTAAATATACTTCACCAAACTTACCTTCTTGATAATTCATGAAGTTTATCGTGCATGGAGAGGCATGGAATGATGCACCAAAATCCAAAACCCAAGAGGATAAAGTACTCTTAGTTGTAGATAATATGAAGACACCATAATCTTTTTCATAGGCTATGTTGGCTTCACTTTCTTGTATTTTCTTGTGTTCTTTTATAACTTATACAATATTTCTTCATGTGGCTTTTTTTCTTGCAAAACCAATGATCTCCTCCTTTCCTTTCCTTTAACTTTGAGTACCTAGCTAATTTTTATATTCTATGCTGATTTTTTTTTTGAGATTTGATTGAAAAGATCTTTTTTGAGAGAGATTATTGAAAGAGGGAGATTGTTCAAGAAGACTATGTGTTTTGATCATTGTTTTGTCACTGATGTCAAACCTACTATTTTCTATTAAGATAGCTACTTATAAGATTCAAGTAATATCACTTAGCTGATCAATGAAGAGGATTTGATTAAAAGATGTAACAATAGCACCTAGAGGAAAGGTTTAGTTATGATTATGTAATGAAGCACAAGGATCAGTTAAGATAGTGATGACATGATATATTGATAATCTACTTAAGGTTACAAAGGTTGGTTATACTTAGAAAGTTTCGAAGAACAAGTTACAAAAAAATTATTTTCCAAGCTTGACTGAGTAGATAGTAGGTGTTGAGAAAAGTTAGTTCAAGTTGAGCAAAAAATTAGTTGGAGCCAAGTAAAAGTTCATTCTAGTGTATGCCGAGAAAAACAATTGATGCCGAGTAAAGTTTAATTGATGCCAAGAACAAGTAAACTTTAGTAGGTGTCGTGTAATTTCATAGTGGATGTAGAGCAATGTAGTATGTACCAAGCATTAAAAAACTAATAATGTTGAGTTGAGCCACTATTTAAAATATCAAAGATTCAATGAAACTGATACAACATGTATGTTTTCTTAGATTTTTTCAACTAGGTGGAAGATAAGGTTGATGAGCTAGTAGCACAAAATTTTAAGTAAACCATTTTTAGGTGAATTCAAAGTCAATTCTAGCAAAAGTTTCTAGAAGAGATGTGAGATATGGGGTAGGTACATTATATCCTACCTAATCCATCTAAACTCTAAATTTGGATGATGGAAAATGAGTGGCAAAATATCTTAATTTCCTATTTATAAGAATGTCTAGTCATGAAGTAAAGTTGTCATGTGTGAGAATCTATGAGAGACAAGGAGTCAAGTGTTTTGCATCATCAAGTGACCTAAGAGAAGAATCTACAATGGCATGTTAAGAAAGAAGGCTTAAGGAGATGAATGCATGAAGGGTGAACAAGCTATCAGAACTGTGAAGTATGAAGGCCAAGTAGAGTTGAGGACTAAATAGAGATCTATAATATACAAGAGAAGTTGTAAGTTGTATTAGATAAAAGCCTTACTGTTACTCTTTAACAATTCTATCAGTCTAGGGTAAGTCCTTTGGATTAAGGCTGACCTAAAAGTCATTTGTAAATCCTTTAACCAGGTGTCATTCCAAGTGAATGGCCTAAAGTCCTCTAACAAGGGTCACTTCTAACATGGTGATTGAAATCCTTTAATAGGGTCACATTTAATAGTGTGTATTGTAACCTTTAATACGGTTGGCCTTTCACAGGGCATCACTTCAAAAGAGTGAAAAATAGTAGCATGTTATAGGTGGTTTTTCTCAAATTGTGTTTCCATGTAAACTATTGTGTCAAGTGTGTTGATGAATCTATTATGTTTCATGCTTTACATTTTTGCAAGTTGGCTTGACAGTAACCTACAAGTTTTAGTGATTGCATAATCTTATGGATGCATGCATAAGTATAAATGTTTTATAGGTTCATTAAGTTGTGAGAAGTTTTATTTATACATCTAGACCTTGGATAACTAATTCACCCCCTCCCCTCTCAATTATTCTAAAGTATTCCAATAATTGGTATTAGAGCCCTCCACTTGAGAGAACTAGCTTGAAAGTACTAGAAGCACAAAGATCGAGTTGTCTAAAAGAGAAGTACCCAAGCTCAATAGAGATAACTTTCCTGCATGGAAAAGTTTGATGACGCTACACCTCGGAGGACTTGGAGATCATGCACAATCTACCATTTTGGTGGAACATGTTGATCCTATTGGTGCCCCAATTGCTGAAGATATGGGGAAGAAGAAAGAGCATAACTAGCAATGCTGGAGATTAGCTCTACCCTAAGTTATATCAAATTTGATAATATCAAAGGTCTTGATAGTGCAAAGAAAATGTGGGATGCCTTAGCTACCATCTATGGAGAAGAGACCAATGTTATTAGAGCCAAAGTTGAAAGCCTTAGATGTAAGTTTGATGAAATGAAAATGGAAGAAGGTGAGAAGATTGCTTAATATGTTGAAAGGATAAAAGGATGGTTAATGCAATAAGAGGACCAAATGGTAAACTAGATTATGATTTTTTTAACGCAAATTTTTGAGAACACTACTACCTATATATGTTATTAAGCTTTCTGCAATTCAAGAACTAAGATGTATTCAAGGGAATAAGCTATCACTTGAAGTTCTAGTAGGTAGACTCACTGCTTTTGAGCTATCTAACTTTGATAATTACAAGCCTGAAAATATTGAATTTTATTTTAAAGCTAAAGTTTCATTAAAGGAACCTAATGAGAAGAATAAGAAGAAAAAGTAGAAGTATGTATCTAGTGACAATGATATAGATGAGGAGGATGTTGAATAGCTTGAAGCACTACTGGCAAGAATATTCCACAAAGGTAAATGCAACTTCAAAGGTAAGTTACCCATCATTTGTTTCAATTGCAATGAGGTTGGTCATATTGTTGCTAGATGTCCAGAAAAGAAGAACTATGGAGGTAGTGACAAGTACAAGAATAGAAGAGATGAAGATAGCAAATATTACTATGACAAAGGCAAGAAATCTTGCTACATTACTGAAGAAAATGATTTTGATAAACATGATGATGAGGTAGTATATATTGCAATGAAGGAAAAATTTGATGAACATGATGCAACTGTACTTGTGACTTGTTTGAACAAGTATGATAGATGGATCAATGATAGTGGATGTTCACGTCACATGAGTAGAGATAAAAGTAAGTTCATTGCCCTAAATTGTTATGATGGAAATAGTGTAAGATTTGGTAATGATGCACCATGTTTGATACAAGGAAAAGGTTCTATCAAAATCATAGATAAGATTTTATGTAACAATGCTTACTATGTTGAAGGACTTAACTATAGTTTGTTGAGTATCTTACAACTAAAAAATTTGGAATGTAAGGTTGAATTTGAAAACAAGATTGCCAAGATATATGACACAAATGGAAAATTGATTGAAGAGGGTGATCAGACTAGAACTAATCTATTCTATCTTGATATAGATGATGCTACTTATCTTTTTGTAAAATTTAATAATGTATGGCTAACACAAAAGAGGTTATGTCATGTTAATTTTGATAACTTGGTTTGTATCAGTAACATGAAGAAAGTTAGAGGTTTTCCTAAGTTGAAGACACTTGATAATGTAATGTGCAAACAATCTTAGTTAGGCAAAATGACAAAGTCAAGTTTTAAGAGTAAAAATTATACCTCTAAAGGAATACTAGAGATTGTTTATACAGACATGTGTCGACCAATTGATGTGCAAAGCTACAAGGGAGATAAGTACATAATGCTATTAGTTGATGAATATTCTAGGATGATGATAATTATGTTTCTAAAAAAAAAATTTGATGCTTTTCAAATGTTTAAGTGGTACTTAGAAAAAGTTGAAAAGGAAATAGCTAAAAGTATGAAATGTTTCAGATCTAACAGAGGAGGAGAATTCACATCAAATAAATTTGAGATGTTCTATAATGATAGAGGAATTAAAAGATAGACATCTACCCCTAGAACCCCTCCAAAAAATGGAATATCTAAAAGGAGGAATACATCCATAATGGACCGTGCTAGAACACTCATGATGGAGAAGAATATTTCTTTGAAATACTAGAGAGAAGCTATAAGTACAACTGTCTATACCTTGAACTATGTGCAAATAAAAAAAGGTACTCATTCAACACCTTTTGAATTATGGTATGGATATTCACCCAATGCAAAATACTTTAAGGTGTTTGGAATTACATTCTTAAAGATGTTAGGAATGGCAAGCTTGATGCATAAAGTAAAGAAGGTATATTCTTAGGTTACTCCAGAAGAAGTAGAGCTTATAAGTGTTTGAATACTAACACAAAAAAATTTGTGGAAAGTGCAAATGTGAACTTTGATGAATATACAAAAGTGTGTGAGGCTAAACCTATGAAAGAACCAAAAGAATATAAATCATTTGTATACTTTTATGAAGGTATGTCTGCTGAAGAAGATGTTACAAATAAACAGTAAGTTACAGTGACTATCAAGTCACACCCTATGAATGTCGAGTTACATTCAAGTACTAAGCTACATTCAAATGTCGAGTTATAGAATGAAGTGAGAATATATTTTGATTCTAAAATTAGTACACATGAAAGAGAACTTGAGATACCTAATAGAAGTAAATGTAGTGATTATAAAGTTGAAAGACAAAATGAAGAAACAAGAGATGAACCAAGATTATCTAAGTATGTCAAAAGACATCATTCTGCTGCTCAAATCATCGGAGATAAAAATGCTAGACCAATGACAAGAAATAGACTGACAAGTGAAACATATTTGTTGAGCATGAGAGAACCCAAATCAGTAGGAGATAAATTAGAAGATGTTGATTGGTACAAAGCCATTGAAGAAGAGATTTAACAAATAGAGAAGAATAAAACATGGAGTCTAGTTCCTAGACCAGAAGACAAAAATGTGATTGGTAGCAAGTGGGTATTTAGAAACAAGCTAGATAAAAATGGTGAAGTCAAAAGAAAAAAAGAAAGATTAGTTTGCAAGGGATATGGACAAGTAGAAGAATTGACTATGAAGAGACATTTGCCCCTATTACTAGATTGGAAGGAGTAAGAACTCTACTTGCTTATTCTACATACAAAGCTTTCAAAGTTTATCAGATGGATGTTAAATCTGCATTTTTGAATGACATATTAGAGGAAGAAGTTTACATAGAACAACCAAAACATTTTGTTTATGTTAACAATAAGAACATGGTATGTAAACTGCACAAAGCTCTATATGGTTTGAAGAAAGCACCAAGAGCATGGTATGCGAGACTTAATAATTATCTTGTAAACATTGGATTTGAAAGGACTGATGGTAACAACAATTTATACATGAAGATAGAGAAAGGTGAAGTTATTTTATTATCTAAAAAATTTGATGATGATATCATATTTAGAGGTCATGATGCTTTATGTAAGGATTTGGCAAATCATATGAATCAAGAATTTGAAATCTCTATGTTTGGAGAGATCAAATTTTTGTGGGTTTGCAAGTATATTAGATGAATATGGTATATGCATCACTCAGTCAAATTATGTCAAGGAAATATTGAATTTTTTTGGATAAGAGGATTCTAAACCAATAAGTACACCTATGGTGATAGGACACAAGTTGTCAAAGAATGATGATTTTGCTAAGGTGAATCAAACATTATGTAGGTCCATGATTGGAAAATTCCAATATGTAGTACATAGTAGACCTGATATTGCATTATCTATAGAGATAGTTGCAAGATTCTTTGCTAATCCTAGAGAAAATCGTTTAATGGCTATGAAGAGAATAATGAGATCTATCTAAAAGGAAGGGAAGAGTTTTGTCTATACTACAAGAAGAATGAAAAAGAGCACCAATGGAGGAACATTTTTCTTATGTAAGAGACTAGTTACATGGAAACATGGATGAGAAATAGAGCACCAATGGAGGAACATTTTTCTTATGTAAGAGACTAGTTACATGGACTAGTGAGAAAAAATATTGTACTTCACAATCTACTATTGAAGCTAAATATGTTGTTGCTGCTATAAATTGTACAAACATTATATGGATCAAATAACTACTCAAAGGAATGAAGGAAAAAATCACAAAACTAGTGATATATTACTGTGATAATACAAGTACTATAAACATATCAAAGAATCTAGTGATGCACACAAAGTCTAAACACATTGCAATCAAGTATCATTACTTGAGAGAGTTAGTTCAAGATAAAGAGGTGAAGATGGAATATGTTAACAGAAAGGAGTAAATTACTGATATCTTCACAAAAACATTACCTAAGGATGATCATGAGTATCTAAGAGGTAAACTAGGGGTGATAACCCTATCAAAGGCTATCTAAGTAAAAGGAGGAATGCCCTACATCAAACAAGCTGATGTTCATATGATATACATTGATGCAAAGGATTTTACTTTAGGAGTTGCCTAAAGTAATCACAGAACTGAAACTTCAAATCAGTCACAAGCAAGTTGACAGAGTGAGAAACTGAAGAAACTAAAAAAGACTATATCTAAATGTTTAAGATGATAAGTTTTTGGTATATGTCTTTTTTATTGTTGTCAAAGACGGAGATATTAATCCAAAATATATAGGGAGATATTTTACTAATCAAGAAGGAGATAGATCAAGATGGTTTAAATGCTGAAGGAGAGATATTAAGAGATTGTTGTCAAGGAGATAGAGAAAAATATAAGATAGAGGGAGAAATCCTAATCTACCTAGTCAAAGGGAAATATAGTAAGAGGGAGTTATAAGAAATAGTGGATTTCTTTACCTAATCAGAAGATAGAAGTTGCTTATAGAGGGAGAGATATCAATACAAGTTTTCTTTTCAATGTTATCTTACTATTTTAACCTAGTCAGTTTGGTTGAACAAAGTTGTTTGCCATTTTGTTGATCACTTTGATTTTCCATCAATTCCAAAGAGGGATATTGTTGAGATCTGATTGAAAAGATCATTATTGAGAGAGATTATTGAAAGAGGGAGATTGTCAAAAAAGACTATGTGATTCAATCATTGTTTTTTCACTAATGTCAAAGTTGCTATTTGTTGGTAAGCCAATTACTTATAAGATTCAAGTACTATCACTTAGCTTATTGATGAAGAGGATTTGATCAAAAGATGTAACAATAGAACCTAGAGGAAAGGTTGAGTTATGATTATGTGATGAAGCAAAAGGATTAGCTAAGACAGTGATGACATGATGTATTGATAATCTACTTAAGGTTACAAAGGTTAGTTACACTTAGAAAGTTTAGAAGAACAAGTTGCACAATATTTTTTTTCCAAGATTGACTGAGTGGATAGTAGGTGTTTAGCAAAGTTAGTACAAGCCAAGAAAAAAATTAGTTTTATAGTCAAGTAAAAGTTCATTCTAGTGTATGTTGAACAAAATAGTTGAGGCTAAGTAAAATTTAGTTGATGCTAGGCAGTAGTAAACTTTACTAGGTGTTGTGTAATTTCATACTGGATGTCGAGTAATGCAATATGTGCCAATCATTAGAAGGTTGATAATACCAAGCTACTATATTATTTAAAAGATCAAAGATTTAATGAATCGTAGTTGACTAGTTTTTTTTCTTAGATTTTGTGAACTAGGTGGAAGATAAGGTTAATGAGCTCATGGCATAGAATTTTAGATAAACTATTTTCAGGCAAATTCAAAGTGGATTCTAGGAGAATTTTCTAGAAGAGATATGAGATATGGGGTACATACATTGTATCCTACCTAACCCATCCAAAATCTAAATTTGCACAATGGAAAATGAGGGACAAAATATCTTAATTTCTTATTTATAGGAATGTTTGGTCATGAAGAAAACTTGGCATGTGCTAGAACCTAAGGAGACAAGGAGTCAAGGTTTTTTCTTCATCAAGTGACATAAGAGAAGAATTTGCAATGGCATTTTAACCAAGAAGGCTTAAGAAGATGAATGCTTAAAAGGTGAACAAGTTATTAGAGCTACAAAGTATGAAGGCCAAGAAGAGTTGACGATTGAATAGAGATCTATAATCTGTAAGAGAAGTTGTAAGTTGTATCAAATCAAAGCCTTACTATTACTATCTAACAATTGTATTGAAGTCTAGGGTAAATCCTTTGGATTAAGGTTGTAATAGTCATTTGTAAATCCTTTAACAGGATGGCATTCCAAGTGAATGGCCTAAAGTCCTCTAACAAAACTCACTTCTAATAAGGTGATTGAAATCCTTTAATAGTGTCACATTAATAGTGTGTATTATAACCTTTAACAAGATTGGCCTTTCACAAGGCATCACTTCAAAAGAATGAAAAAGAGTAGCATTTAACTGGCATTTTTTCCCAAATTGGGTTTCTGTGTAAATCATTGTGTCAAGTGTGTTGATAAATCTATTATGTTTCATGCTCTACATTTGTGCAAGTTGATGTGATTGTATCCTACAAGTTTTAGTGATTGGATAATCTTATTGAAGCATGTATAAGTATAAATGTTTTATGTGTTCACTAAGTTGTGAAAAGTTTTATAACTGATTCAAGCCCCCAATTATTCTAAAGTATTCCAACATGTTTCTCTCCCTATTGTGACTTCTTCCTCTAGTTTTAGTGTTGATCATCATCAAGGATTCATCATATAAGGATTTGTTATTTCATCTTCTCATATCCTCACTAAGTATAGTGGCCACTACTTCATCATAAACCAACTTTCTCTTTATAGAATTAGAAGTGCTAATTTCTCTAACCATGACATTCCAAGTATTAGGTAAGGAACATAATAAGATGATACATTTAGATTCATCATCTTGATTTATACCCAACAAGGTTTCTTGATATAATAGAGTGTTCAACTCATTTATATGATTTGGCATCACAGTCCCTTCTTTCATTTTCAGCTTGTACAACTTCTTCATAATAATAAAAAAATTTGCAATTAACGTCAATTTAGAAATGCTTATGAGTTTATTTTAAACTTCCTTTGTGTTATCTTAATTTGATACATTCAACAAAATATTTTGAGATAATGAAAGAAACATTTTCACCAATGCCTTTTCATCAAGCTTGTCTTAATATTCATTTGACATTGTTGTCAACTTCTTGGTTTTCCCCCAATTGCAAGTTAGAGGTCTTGCTTAACCAACAATGAATGCATCTAAACTATCTACATACTAAAATTTTGTGCAAAGTATTTCTACGCTTGCAAATCTTACACAACTCCATATTTTTAACACCAATAGATATGCCAAGCTTTGTTGCCAATTGCGAGTAAATTAAAAGTGTAAAGTGAAAAGAAACAAAACTCTAAGATAAAATAAAATACAAACATACAAATTTGTCATTGTTCGCCAAATTTTTTGGCTATGCCCACACTACATGGGAGAATTACCTATTGATATAAATCTAGTTTTTGCATCACAACTTATTGCTTTAGCTTGTCAAATACAATATGTATAATAAACCTCTAATAAAAAAAAATGAAGAGTCATTAAAATTGGATGGAAACAATAATAAAATCAAGAATAAAATATTTGGTTTTTGGTCTCCACATGTATAGCCAATGATCATTCCTTGGTTACTCTTTGTTAGAGGAGTTGGTCCATATGATAGTCTTGGCGGTTACTTTTTGTGTTGTTGTTAAGTTAGTTTGGTTTTGCAAGACTTTGGGGTCACCTACAATTTTCCCTTTTTTTAAGATTATCATTCATCTATTGTTTTAAAAGTTCTATAGGTTTAGGATTTCAATTGCCAAGATTTAGTCATCTGGCACACATGGCTCCTATCTTCTTGAGGTGGGTTTAATCTGCTTCTTCAAGCTGATTCTTTCCTCTATGGGTTTCATGTTCTTTTTAATCTGAATGATGAAGTTGTCATTTTTGTTCTTGGGGAGTTGTTAGTTTCATTCCTAGCCTAGTACCTTCATGAGGTTTGGTTTATAGATCCTTTCTAGGTCTCTTTTGGTTTGTGGTTAGAGATATGCTCTCTCTATACCTAGATGCCTCTTTGCCTCTATTTTTCTAGGTAGTTATTGGATTTTTCTTCTCCTTTATGGACCTTATCAAGGTAGATTTTTTCGCCATTAAGATGGGGATTTTTAGCACTGTCATTTCTTGGATTAGGCTTTGTCTTTTTCTATTATCCTTTCCCCTTCATTTTTTTAGAGGTGATGACCATTTTTTGTGTGGTGGATATGGGTTGCTAGAATGTGGTGATTGATAGGGGTTTTTGGTTTTGTTTTTTATATGAGAGAAATGAGCTAGACCTATTTGTGGTCTGGGTTCCTTCAAAAATACCTCAAAATGGACTAAGATTTCATCAATTTTTTCTATATGATGATGAATATTTTTTGGCCTATAATGACCTTTGAATTGGGATTTTCTATACCTAGTGATGCCGAGCTATGGCTTGTGGTTGTTCTCTTATGTAATAGATTTCTTGTGGGTTTTTTTATATCATTGATTGTGTTAGATTATATTTTTTTTTGGCTTTTGAGAACTTGGTGGTTGTGGCATGCTTTGAAGGTTCAAGATTTTTGGGAAAATCATTGAAGGTTTTGGGTTTGTTTCAAAAACCCAATTGACTAGGCTTTGAAGACTAACCTCCTTAGCCAAGTTTGTTGTTTGTGATTTTGTTGTTCCAAAGTTCTTATTTATATAATAGGTTTAAGGGACATGTCAATCCCTACATTCTTGATAAAAAATAGGGTTGTAGTTTTGACCCCGAGCTTAATTTTCAAGCAACTTTAATATTGAGATAAACAAAATATATTCTTCTAAAACACTAGGTTAAGCTCCTAGAACATTCTAGAATATTTTTTCTTTCCTGTATATATATATATATATATATAAGTATGATGCATATGAAATAAATACTTCTAGACATTGAATACAATAAACTTGATTTTAAATGGATTTCTATCAAGTCACTATCATAGGGTTCAACTTTTGATCATTTTAATCAAATCTTATGTATCCATTTATAATTCACAATCACAAAAGATAATTTCATAAGTATAGTAAAATTAAATCATAATGAATTTTTCTAAATCTCTTATATTTTATCTTACACAAAGTCAATATAAAACAAGGGAAACATTGAGATATTTTTGTTGAGATGTAATATTAACTACACTAGTTAGTCTAAGAATAGTACATTGACTAGTCCTAAAGGTTCTAGTTAAGACAGTGTGTTTTAGGCATATATTTTATTTGTCAAATTGTGAGATAGTTTCTCAATGTGCTTAATTTCTAGGGAAAATGATTAAATTGATAAATGGAATGTTTATACTTTAAGTTAATTTCAAATGAATTATACATAGAAGCTAGAATTAAAGTGAAAATTTGAAATCTTGGAAGTAGAATAGATACAATTTTTTTTCCATTATCAAAGTATGAAATAGTGGGTTATGTATTTTTGTAGTGGTAAAAATTTACATATAAATGGACTTCTAACAAAATATTTAAAGATTTACTTTATTTTGCATAAATACATTTTCATACAAAGCTTGAAAGAAAAAGAATCAATGTTTAAAAAATTAATTGCTAGGAAGTAAAGGAGTAAATTTGTAGTACCCTAATTTCTAAATGTTTTTGGAAATCTCTTGACATTAAGGAATTCAAGAATTTTATTCCTTTTTATAATCATATAAATTCTGCAATATTTTTAAAATAAACAAAATATATATATATATAATTTATTCAACAAATTAAGTATCCTAAGTGATAGCACATCTTTGATAGATCTTTCAACCTTTGGTCCTAAAAGTGTGATGAACCATAATGGAAAATAACAACAATTTTTAATAGGATATAGTAGTGAGAAGAACTTCTAAAGACAACATAATAATAGAAAAGAACAATGACTATCTCAACCTCATCTACCTAGTGGATACGAGGAGCTTGTTGATGATTTATTAAGAATGTATGGAGGCTTACCCCTCTCTCTTTAGGTTTTAGGAAGGCATGTTTATGGTAGAGATAAAAATTATTGGAGGTTCAAGCTTCAAAACTTGGTAGGACAATACATCAAGATGCTAAAAAAACTATTAAAATAATCTTTTATAATTTGAACATCAAAGAAACTTAAAATTCATGGACATGGCATGTTTCCTTGTTTTCTTTGACCAATTTAAGTGTATAGCCATATGGGTTTGTAAGGAATCTAGATGCAGCATAGAAAATGGACAACAAGAATAGAAGAAAAGTGTCTTGTTGAATAAATATAACATCCCATACCTAAGTTGACCACCTATAGGACTTGGGGAGAGAGATGGAAAATGTGCTCAAGCAACCTCATCGTGTGTGGCATCCGCGAGATCTTTAAAAATTGGTATGATTATTTCCCATCCATTATTTTGTTGTACATAAAATTGAATTGATCATTCAATCTTGACTTATGCAAATGCACCATATTTCAAATTAAAATAAATCACTTCTATAAACATAAGAATTAAAAGTACTTGAAAACATCATTGCTCAAACCAAAGGAAGGTATTTCCATTCATTTTCAATAAGACCCTGTTAGTGTAAATAATTAATTATTATTACACTTTTACTTAGGATAATGCATTTTTATATTAGTTGTGATGAAGACACTTAGGAATATGCATAGACATATGAGTTGTCTTGTTGACAACATAAGAGTTAGCAACTTATTTTAGCACATGGTGTCTACAACATCTCTTTATGAGATACACCTATGTAAACTTATCCTCTCATCATTGTGCAAGCTCTTCTGCTCAATGGAGGATAATCCTCTCTTAGTGGACATGTAAGCACTTAGTTATGATGTTTATGTCCTTGTTGACTCCTAGTCACTCTAGTTGGCTTTATATATAGGCACTTCTAGTGTGTAATAATTAGATATCCATTCTCATTTGATCATTATTTGTCTCTCTTGTGCTATCTATGGAGCTTCCTAATCTTGGTGTTGAATTATAGCCTTAGGAAAATTCTTACATAGTATAAGAGCCATATGCGTTTCATTGAATAGCCATTGGAGGGATTTTTTTTATAGGTCAAGATTGGAGCTTGGTGGTGCAAATCAAATGTTGGCATCATATTCAAAATGTCAAAAAACCTCCAAATTGACTTTTATTTCAACAAAATCAAATATCTAAGGTGAAATTTAGAGTAATTTGATTTTTGAGGTGCGACAGTGGTGAGTCAGGAAAAATAATTAAAGAGGTGATTTTCAAACAATGATATCTCCCTCATATGGACTCCTTTTTTCAAGAAATTGTTTTGTTTTGGGATAGAATTTTGTGATCTACACATTGGTCCAAGTTGTTTGAGATCTCTATTCCTAAATTTTTTGCGAATCACAAATTAAAATTTTTGCAACTTGAAAGGCTTAGTTTGGGCTCATCTGGACACATATTTAGGTGCTATTTTATTTTAGAGTGCATGATTTTTTGTCTACTTTACAGATCTGGTATCAATTTGGAGTAATTTTGAGCTGACATTGTACTTTCAAATTTTGGTCTCATTTTGGCCTATTGGCACTTGTAACTAATTAGATCATTTAGAGGTCTTGTGTCTTATCTTTTTGAGTCTAATATAGCTTCATATTTTTTGACGTAACCATCAAAATTAGAATCCCACTTATGCCCTAAATTGGCAAGTGGCCATTGTAATCACACTAAATATAAAGTGCCAAATCATGCATTAAGGAGGGGTTTTCTTTGAATTTTTTTGCATTTTTTGTGTTCATACGTTATTTGATCTCATGGAGTCATGTTAAAAATGTCAATTTAGTTTAAGATTCAAATTTACACAAAGGAACTATAACAAATGGAGTGCTTTGATGATTGATCATTTAAGAAAACATAAGGAAGTTTTTCCTTATCTATATTCGAAGATATTTCCACCTAATACTGATTGGGGACATCTTTCTCTTCTTCTTCACTTCATGTATAATAGTATGAGTAAGTACTCATTTTCTTCTCTTAGTAAGGCAAGTAGTCCCCATGACATTTGGATGTGTCTTTGGGAAGCATATGGAGATCCATGAGTCCCTCAATTACTAGAGGACATTATACCTCTAGTCACTCCAATTGTGCTACCTATAACTCTAGTTGAGATCATACCTCTTGATGCTCCTATTACTTCTACTAAACTGGTTCTAGCCATAGATGCTCCTAATTCAGTGTAGCAAGAAACACCATGTCTTCCTATTTTAGCTTTGTGGGATGACATCCTTCTAGACATTGCAATGTTGTTTGTGGAGCCTTACATTTAAAATGTGGGAGACATTATTGATGACATCCATCTTCTCTTTGTTGAGGAGAATTCTTCTTCACTTGTTGTGAGGGAACACTCTAACCCTCAACCACCTGATCTTTTTTTGAGACTGGCATGATTATGGACACTTCTTTTTAGTAGTTGGAGGAGGACTCTTTACTTCAAAGGAGACAGATCAGTCTTTGGAGATTGTATTTTAGTTTCCTCACACATCATATCTTTTGAAGATTCTTCCTACTAGTTGGGGAGCATTCTCTACTACACCAATGGCACCAGTTCTTCCTATAAGAAGGAACATCATTCATTTTTCATGGTGTAACTTCTTTAGTCATCAAGGAGCTTCTTTCATGGGTATGCATTCATCATTGAGGGGAGGCTACATTGCTTCTCTTCCCATATCTTCCTATAAGGATGATTCCTTGTCTTTGGAGTTTGATTCACTTTCATACATGGACATGTTACATTGTATTTCACATTCTTTTTGGCATCCACTAGATTGGCTTGTGGCATCTACATTCATCAAGGACTTGTCAACATATAAGCAGACTTCAAAGGAAACATCCATAGCATACTACAAATGAATTCCTCATCCATCTTCCTATCCATAATGGAAAGTATACTTGCACCTAAACTTGGTGTATCTTCTTCCTAAAGGGAGAAATTCCATTTGTAGACATTGGATACTTTTTTTTCTTCATGACAAGATTATTCAATATGGGGGGATACCATCATGTTTTTTTTTTTATGGGTGATATATGCTTGTACATGTATGATGTATATCATACTAGGGGGGTCTTGATTACTCCATCCTTGCATGCATCTTGTATTTATTCATCTCTCTTTTTGGAGGAGGTTTTTTCCATGAGGTTTTCCCTCTTTCTCCTTTTTAAGAGAGATTGCATTGCATTGCATAACATTGTATGTAGAGCATTGCATTTGTACATGGGTACCAAACATGGCCTAGTAGTTGGGGTCCACATTGCATCTTGCATTTAGCTCTGTGAGCTTAAGTGCATTTCCATAAGTTGGACTTAAGGGGGAGTTTTAATGTAAATAACTAATTATTATTACACTTTACTTAAGTTTACCTAGGATAATGCATATTTATATTAGTTGTCATGTAGACACTTAGGAATATGCATAGACATATGAATTATCTTGTTGAGAACATAGGAGTTAGCAACTTATTTGAGCACATGGTGTCTGAAACATATCTTTATGAGATACACCTATGTAAACTTATCCTCTCATCATCACACAAACTCATGTGCTCAATGGAGGGTAATCCACTCTTGGTGGACATATGCTTAGTTGTGATGTTTATCTCTTTGTTGACTCCTAGTCATTCTAGTTGCCTTTATATACAAACAATTCTAGTGCATAATCATTGGATATCCATTCTAATTTGATAATTATTTGTCTCTCTTGTGCTATCTATTGAGCTTCTTGATCTTTGTGTTGAATTATTGCCTTAGGAAAATTCTTACAAACCCTAAATTTTCAAGTTAACTTCTTCCTAGGGGAAATGTATATATGATAGTATAGAGATCCCATCATGTTTTTTATTGCTTGACCTTTGGTATCCATATCTATACTCTAGACCATATTCTTTTAATTTGAATCATCAAGGCATCTACAAGATAAGTGTTTAAGTGTATAGGCAAAAAATCATTCATTGATTCCACTTTAAAATATGTAGTGTCTATGAATAAGCAATGGATATTTTGAAATATTGTGGTAGCATGATGGAGAGGTATTCTATTATTTTTCAAAAAACATGACTTTATCAATGACTCTAAAATTTCTTTAGTTGAGAGCTAAAAATAATGGTAGGCATCGAGAATGTCCTCTTAGTTATGAAGGTCCATGTTTCCTTCTTTGATTGCATCAATCCTATTGGGATAAGGTGACTTAGTCTTACGATGACTTATTTCTTTATTTGTGCTTTCTTGGAAAGTTGCTAAATTAAGCTAGATTCTTCCACTAGAAAGACTTGGACTAGAAAAATAGAAATCTTCTATTTTTTTGGTGATCCATTCTCTTGTGCTTTCTTTTTTTGCAAGGGTTGTGCATATGGAAATTTCTAAAATAATTTATAGATGCATTGAATGAGATGCTTTAGAAATTATTTTCTCTTGTATGAAAACTCTTTAAGTACAAAGTATTGTTGTAGTGAATTGAGAGATAGATGAGAAGTTATTTGCATAGGGTTATGCTGCTAGATTTTCTCTAGAATGGAGCAAGATGTAAATCTCCATGTGAAGGCTGAAAATGTATTGTAACTTATTTTTGAATAATACATTAGCTTGATGGTTTGGAGAGTGAGATTTTTTACTTGGAAAGGTCTCCCATGTATATCTATGTTCTCTATTTGGTCTCATTCTTCTATTTTCATGGTTGTAGAATAATAATTTGTATGTCATAGTGCTGCTGAAATTTTTCTTAGATCAATAAATTGCAATCACTTTCCTTTAAGGTTTTAATTGTGGGAAATCAACTATGTATATTTCCACTTTTATGGCATAGTAGTATGCACTTATATTTTCTTATTAGAAGTTGTTCAAGGAACTATTGGATACATGATGTGCATACTAATCTTAGATGACTTTCTAGGGTGCTCTCGTTTCCCTTCAATTGCTATTAGAGCTTAGTTTTGTGAATTACATGTTGCCTGCCTATGAGGATTCACACTGTTTCTAGTTTTGGGTATTTCTTTTGTTCAGATTTCTTAGCTTGCAGAGCTTGAAGAGTTTTTGAATAAATTGGCTAATAATTAATCATTTTATGAGTCAAAATCTTGTATTTTATTTAGTTTTTAGGAGACAACAGACATTTCTTGAAGGATGGTGAAGAGAGAGAAAATATTTTTGGCAATGTTGAAATGACATTGATCTGGAGGTCTTGGTTGAGAAAAAAATAATTCTTTTGTTATGGAGTTGATTATTGGGTGATCTAGAAGCTTTTGGATAGCCTATCACTCTTGGATATATGTGCTAATAGCTATGGAATTGGTCTACAAGTGGGCTTGGAGTTAGTGTACTATGTTTTCATCTTGGATTCTTATGCATGCCTGGCTTAGATTCATGTTCATTGGATCTAAGGGGTTTATAAATTTTCCTTAAAAGTCTATCATTATGCTTATCTATTACAATCCATTACTCTAGGTTGAGTCTTTTGGTGCTTTTCATACTTCTATGTTTTCCACATGAGAAGTGTGTCTGGATGTGCATGGGTGTTCTTAAACATAATTTTTTGTAGGTTTTGCATGCTGAAACAAAAACTTATGGTCTTCTATGGATCTATTAAAGAGCTATTTTCTATACTTTTCTTCCTTCAAAGTGTTATAGGATGAGATAGTTATAGCTCTACATGTATGCATGTTTTTTGCATAGTGAGAGGAGGTGTGTTTCTTTCTCATCTTGGAAATTTTCGTACATGTTTTTTCACTCAAGATTTATATGGTGGTGCCTTTTCAAATTCCTGGACTATAGTGCTCAATGTGGACATAACTAGCAAATTAGATTTGTGCTTGATCAGGTGTTTGAGTCATGTTGTCTACATGATTATCCTCTTTGATCTTATTTTTATATGTCACTAATATGATAGTGGGTTTTCATGTTGTAATTATTGGACCTATAATTTATGTAGTTAGGTGGGTAGGCCATCCATTTAATTGTGGTAGGACAAATTGGATCTAGATTTCCTATATCCACTAGATTTGAATTAGTGTTGGTGCAAACTTGTTAGCTGGCCTTGTTTGTGGTTGCTTGTGCATTTTTATGGTTGTTTTGGGATAAGAGGATGGATGATATTTGAGTACTTGGTTAGTCAATTATGGATTCCTATAGCATGGTGAATTTCCATACTGTGGAGATCTTGGTTTCACTCAGTGTGATGTCTGGGCCTAGATGATTTTTCAGATTTGGAGGATGGTGTGTCATATACTTAGATAGCTCAATATCATGTTTTAGTGGGAGCTTTAGTAGTGCCTATATTTTTTCAATCATATGGTGATGGGAAATATCCTTTAGTGTTAGAGATGTTGGAGGATGCCTTAGATCTTATTGTTGTAGAAGGATCTTTCACATTTGTTGGATCACTAGTTGGAGATGATATCTTCATGTGATTAGAGATAAGATTAGGATTTAAAGGGTCCATAGTAGTTAAGGGGTCCTTAGTAGATATGCTATTTATGCTTTTATTTGATATGTTATCATGGTGTCTTTTATGTCATGGTTTTCTCTTTATTACTAGTTTAGAGCTATGAAATGATATAATTATTTGATATGATCACATGGAGCATGTTATCTCTTTGGAGGAGATGATTTAGATCATGATGTCATATTTATGTTCCTGATTCCATGGTTGGATCCTTGATATTGAACTTGGTTTAGTTTCTTGGTATTGAATACTTCGATCATTTGCTTGGTACTTCATGAAAGTGCTATGTTGTAGTGGAGTGATTGAGGCTAGAGTTATCTTGAGATGAGAGACATCTTCTTGGGCTTTATGCTCTTGATGAGATTTCAATAGAAAGTCTGAGGAACCTACACCTTTGTTGGAAATGCATCTAATAGAGACCTATGAGGACATTGTTCTTGGATAAGTCACAAGGTGACATGCATATCTTGGAGAAGCATTCTCATTCGTTGCTCTTGGTCTACTCATAAGTTTATCACTTGAGAGGTATTTCTCAATGTTACGTTTAGGTTTTTTATCTCTTCTTTCATATTCATGGATCTTGAGACATAGTTAGATGGTTTTGGAGGATTCATTGTGAGAGATGGATAACATGGTTGTCTCCTTGAGGTTTTTTTCATTTATGATGACAATAGGAGATGGTAGTGGGATGATTTCCTGAAATGGGAAATGGATTTCTTTGATCTTCTTTGAGAGGCTAACATCCATGTAGATTTATGATATCATGTTATGTTTGATCTCTTGAGGTTGAACAATTTTGGATTTTGTTATGGCTTTTTTTTTTGGGTTGTGAAAGAGATCATACTTGACACAATTGATTTTTATAAGTGTTTGTAGAAGGACATGCTACATGCTTATGATTTGTAGTTTCTTTTTTTGATCTTGGTTATCTTCTTGGATGTTTTGGTTCACATAACATTTTTTTTGAGATCTTTTGGAGCTATGGCGGTCACTCTTTTGAGGTCATTTGTTATCACTTGTACTACATTGTATCTTTTTTATGATAAGGTGGTTCATTTAACTCTTTTTCTTTGTTAGATGTGGAGAACATGAGAGACTTGTGGAGGTTGGATCAAAGATATATTTCTTGCAATGTTTTTGCTACATGATTTGCATGTTTTTTTGGATGGTCCTTGGTACTACATGGTTGTACTTTATTTGCATTGTTATCAATAGATTTAGTATGCTTTTGATTTTTTCAAATTCAACATTACCCATGTATAGTGGAAGTTCTCATATGTGTTTGGTCTTCATCGACTTGTTTACACATAGAGCTTGAGGTTGTAGTTTATGGGTTGGTTATGTTGTTGGCATGAGTTTTCTAGTATTGGATACATTTTAGGTATGGCTGACTTTATTGGTAAGCATTTACTATGGATACTATTTTCAATCTTGTCGGTTTATTAGTTGGATTGGACCAATCAATTTGGTTGTTATTCTAGTTGATGTTTTATCTTATTTTCTAGAGGATGAATTCACAATTTTGTTGGGCTAAGAAGTTGATTTTTTAAATATTTCTATGTAGATCATGAGCATAATGGAGTGGTGGCAGTAGTGTGTAGCTTTTGTTATCATATGTTATGATTTATGTTGTTTCGTGGATGGTTGTGATGATATAGTTTCATCAATTTGAATCTTGTAAGGTCTTTATCAAGTGGGAGATTGTTGGGATAAGGTGACTTAGCCTTACCATGATTTATTGCTTTACTTGTGCTTTCTCATAATGTTACTAAATGAAGTTTGATTCGTCAACTAGAAAGACTTGGAGTAAAAAAACATAAGGCTTCTATTTTTGGCAATTTATTCTCTTTTGTTTTGTTCTTATGCAAGGGTTGTGCATAAGGAAGTTTCTAAAATAATTTGTACATGCATTAAATGTAGACACTTTAGAAACTATTTCATCTTGTATGAGAACTCTAAATGTACAAAGCATTGTTGTAAAGAATTGAGAGAGAGAGATGAGAAGTTATTTGCACAGCCTCATGCTGCCACATTTTCTCTAGAATGGAGAAAGATGTAAATTTCCATGTGAAGGCTGAAAATTTATTGTAACTTCTTGTTGAATAATACATTAGCTTGATGGTTTGCAAGTTGACACTTTTTACCTCGAAACATTTTCCCCACGTATATCTATGTTCTCTATTTTGTCTCACTATTCTAGTTTCATGATTGTATAGTAATAATTTGTATGTTGTAATGCTATTGAAATTTATCTAGATTGGTAAATTATAATAAATTTCCCTTTAAGGTTTTAATTGTGGAAAATCAACTATATTTGTTTCCTCTTTTCTGGCATAGTAGTATGCACTTGTATTTTCTTATTAGAAGTTTTTCAAGGAACTCTTGGATAAATGATGTAAAAACTAATCTCAGATGACTTTCTGGGGTGCTCTCATTTTCCTTCAAATCTTTACTCTATCTTCTTTTGATTTGAGCATGTTGAAGAAATATTTTGATCCTCTATCACCAATACTAACCGAATTGAGCATTTCTCTATTCCTAACTCCTTGGATTCTATGGTGTTGTATTTTTCTCAAGGCATCTCTTATGATAACAAATCTTTCATGCATATTTCCACATCCTAAGTTCATTTGGATAACACTTTCTATTTGAAGGAGATAATTTTGTATGTCCAATTCCTCTTTTCTCCCATTCTTATTTTTTTTCCTACCAACTATTTAAAATCAAGTTCTCAAAATTTAAGTTTTTGATTCCATGACTCAATTGTAGATCCTCAAATTCTTTTATTATTGCTAGACCATCTAATATGTAGAAGCCATCACTTTCACTTTGACCTTTGTCTTTCTTCCCTACATAAGAGATTCGAGTGAAAATAGAATGATGATCTGACATAGAGTAGGAGATCAATATGACTATTGTATCAAGAGGCCCCAATTCAAACCTAACGAAATATTCGTTAGAATAAAATTAGCCAAACCTGCAAAAGATCATTTTCCCACAATTTTGTAGGTTTAACCAAGTGAAATAGAGACCCTTATGATTATCTTTGGCTCCCTCTAGAGGATCCCTAATTCTATTTTTTCTAACTAATGTCTACAAATAAAAGCTTTAATTACCTTCCATTTTCTCACATGCTTCTACCACCATTTTTAAAATATCCTTCTAGGATTCAAAGTAAACTAGGTAGTTCAGTAGAGAAGTTCTAGATATTGATCCTACCAAGTTATATTTGTTGGGGGCATAAATATTACAGATACTAAATTCTTTTCCATTATCTTGATATTTAATCTAAATAACCCTATTACAAGGTGGGGTTCCCTAGTCCAAAATATTGCTTCTCCAATTTGGGTAGACTAGAATAGTTGCACCTCCCTTACCTTTATCATGAGACATTATGAAATATTTTTCATCTCTCCAAATGCAATTCAGAGAAATGTCTAGTCTAAAACTAATAGTCTTTACTTCTTGCAATATAAGGATAACATTTTTTGTGTTTGCAAGAATAAATCTTGTTTTGAAATATTTATTATATGGTTATTCTAGTCCCTTAAACTCCAAGAGGATAAATATAAGTCCAATATCCTACAAGGTTATCACTATGCTCTCGTGTAGATTTAAAATTTCCAAAATAACTAGGAAGCTATTTTTATGCTTCTTGATCTCCATAGGCATATTCATGGAGCTCGAGAATCTCCCTCTTTTCTAAGAAATTTTATCATTGTTATCCCAATCTTCATATCCATCCTCACCTTTATTTGAGAGGATCTTCCTTATTGTTATTTTATACAAATTTAGCTAAAGGGCCATCAAGATCTTCTTGTAATTGTTTGTTAAATAAGTCAAAGATAGTTGATTCGGTATTTTAGGTTGTATAGATTTATGAGCTCATTTAGGTTACTCCATCTTATTGTTGAATTTAATTAGACAAGAAATTTTTTTTTGTGTCCCTCTTTCTTGCACAAGAAACATACATTAAACCCTCAAAGGAAGGTAACAAGGTAGGGAGAAAATGACCCTCAATATCAAATGTAAGTTTTTCAAAGATTTTAGTTTTCGAATTAATGGCCACTAGTACATGAGAATCAATGTGTGTGGATAGAAATCATTACTATGATCAATATTGATTATATTTCCAATAGGGGCCATGGTAGGGCACATAAGACAGTTGGACTAATTTTATAGTATTATTTGGCAATCACTTCCTTTTGGTGATAAGGGTTACTAAAGAAAATTTAAGAATAAACCTTTCCCTACTAGACTTCTCAATACTAGGTTTGCAGAAGTCCAATGTGTCCAAGTTACCAAATCCAACCCCCAAGTAGATATAAGCATTAAATCGGTAGAGGTAGTTGTTGAGTCATTCATATCCATTATCCACCTTAATCTTGCTACATCTAATGAGGAATTGGAAACAAGATTCTATTTTTGGCCACACCTTATTGAAGGCATCCATATGCCTGATCACCAATGTAGGCCGCTTAGGATTAATTGCCACATCTAAGCTTCCTAGAGGGTGATCCATGTATATCTTAGGTAGGGGCACTCTCAATTTCTCATCTAGGCTCATGGTCACTTCTATCAGTCCATGACATCGAGTGGGATCGAAAATATTTAAATAGAGTCCCACCATGTCCCATTTTTTTATCTTGGCTCTAGCAATACATCTAATAAAAAATACCTATGATGTCACTATTTTCCCTCTAGGCCCTACTAACTGCAATACAAGTCATCCCATCGACTGGCCTAAGCACTTAATTCCACCTTTCTGGCTTTATGTTTCTATGAGAGGCCATTTTGCAGGCCTCCAAAGAATGAAAAATATAGATAAATGTGTCCATGTCTATTATATTCTACGTAGAGTGAAAGAGACAGGGTGAATCACTCAAAAAGGGAAGCATATAAGCTCTGCAAAGACTCTAGAAACACCTAGACTCTACCCACTTGTATTAGTTGCTTGACGTCACCTAGAAGCAATCATAATGAGGATGGAACACAAATTAAGGATGAGAATGCATGATTAAAAGAAGCAATTAAAAAAGGCTTAACTTAATATCGAGTACGGGAAAGGGCTTAACTAAAGAACTAACCATATTAACTAGCACTTTGAGACAAATAATACATAAAGGAGACCCAAAAATTATGTTAAATGTAGATGTATACCCATTGTCCTAACTATTATACATCATGGGGATTTATAACATAAAATATTATAAGCTACACTTTCCCTATATTACAACTAACCTTAAATAGCAACTACATCGACTCACTATACTATATTAATTTACGGCATTTAAATGGTCCACCCCATGCTTAGAGGAATCTTAAAGCTTAAGCTTAGACTATGACTAGAGACATTCATAACTCATCTCTATATATCAAGAGGTTATCACCATCAGCTCCTTTATTTGCCAAATGGTCTATCTTCTAGGTACCTTCCCAAAAGATATGATAGACCCAAATTTTGGTAAACCAATCTAGTAGCACAAGGACTTCTTCTAACTTAGTATTAAGGACCCAGTTGGGGGTTGATCTCTTCCTTATCACATTTAAGATAATTTTAGAGTCACCTTCAATGATTATATTTGATAATCCTAACTTTTGACATAGCTGCAAACCTTTTTCTAGAGATTTGAGCTCTGCCAGGTTATTAGAATTGGGATTAATAGACTTGGCTTTTTTAGCAATTCATTTACTTGCATCATCATTAATGATGCAACTAATACCTACTATCCTTGGGTTGCCTCTTGTTTCCCTATAAAAGTTAAGCTTAGCCTAGCCCTTCAGTGGGGGAGTCCATTTACACCTTTCCCTTTCCTCCTTACTCTTCTTAAAATAGACAAGTGGAAGATTAATCAAGTTTGGCCATTTCTTTTTAATATAACCATCCCAATTGGAGAATGAACCTTCTTCATTCTTGGAATTCTTGAGGTGGGAGTTAACTATTTCAACTATGATAGCTTCTATTTTTTGACTAAGTCTTCTGACTTCATCTCATTTTCACAAAAAATTCTTCTATTTCATTCTTTCCAAATTTCCCACACAAGGATGGAAGGGAAAATATTCCACAGTTTACTATACATGCCATTGCAAAGGTTGGAAGACCAACCTTTGAGAAGATTAGTTAATTATTTAGGTAATGGGGATGACCTACCTAACATATATCTAAGATAGTCCCAACAATCTTGGGAGTAAAGGAAGCTATATAAGATATGATCAGTATCCTCACTATTTTCCTTGCAAAGAACACATCTAGACAAACCTTTGAAACCTAATTTCTGGAATCTATCTGCCATGAGGATCCTATTTTGAAATGCTAGCCATAAGAAGAAACCTGCCTTTGGTAGGCCAACAAGATCACAATAGAGTTTGAGGGAAATCTCCATAGCATCCCATCTTTGTGAATGTATGAAAGCTTTGTATCCATCTTTCATGCTATACTTGCCATTGTTCAATGCTGCCTAAATGAGCTTGTCATTCCTCTCAAGCTGCTTGACTTTCCTATCTTGTATGATCTTTTCATAAGCCTATCTTGCAGCTAGATCCAATTCTATGTCCTTCAAAGCTTTCCGTATCCATCTAGTGATTCCTTCTATAGAGATCTTTGATTTATAATCACTAACCTTATTACCCCAAAGATTGACTAATTTACCTTTTAGATCCCCTAGGATCTTACTATTGTCTATTGAGGGATGCCCATCCCAAGAGTCTTCCCAAAATAGGGCCTCATCGCCCTTACCAACACCCCAAGTTAGATATATGGTGATGAGGTGATGACACTTAACCATAAAGTTCCAACTATTTGACCCTTTAGGAAGGGTTTTTATTCTAAAAATTGATAAAGGATCATCTGCATTAAGGTACTTATTATACATCATCTTGGCCCATTTATGCTCTCTTTCCACAAAATGGTGCCATACTAATTTAGCCCCTAATCCTTCATTTTGTTAGTATAAATTCTTAATTCTTAATCCTTTGAGATCCTTGGGTTTGTATATATTTTCCCATTTAATAAGAGCCATTTTTTTGGAGTCCTCATAGTCATTCCAAAGGAAATTTCTAATCTTTTCCTCCAACTTATAATGAAGGTGCTTAGTCAATGGGAGGCATGATAGTAGATTGGTTGAGATGGTTTATTCTTTTAATGAAAAACCTATCTAATTTTTTCTCTAAGTTATTTATAGGATTGTAAAAGTTTACAAGAATAAACTTGAGATTGGATTTCAAGTTTTTGACTATTCTACTAATCCAATTGTTGCTTACATTTAGGATGTCTAAGGTTACAATCCTAAACCACCAAATGCACCTAAAGCTTCTTGTAGAGTGGTGCTCTAGTTACCTAATTTTTTACCTCGTTTAATTCCTTCTATCTTATTTAGTTTTTTTTCCCATAATAAAATAATTTTAGATTCAAATTATTTTAGGTTATTTTTTAGAAGGTTTTTTCTACTAGGGGCATTTAAACTCCTAGCGTTCCACATTGTAATCTTTATGTCTCCTTGGTAAGGCACTTCCCCTTGACCATCTAGTTCTCTAAGTTCTTTGAGAGATTTTCTTCCTCTTTTAGCTTTTTCTTTCCCACATTTTGGAGAGTTTAAACCTTCCTGATTCATCTAGATACCTAGCTATTCAATGAATTTTTGCACATCTTGGAGAACCTCCAATTTACTTTCACCTTTCCCTTCATTGTCTTCACTTTCTAGTTCTTGTAAAATTTGCTTCAATATATTTGGCTTATTACTTTAAATATTATCTTCTAAACCTAGTAATTTATTGGTGTCATTTCCCTTATGGACCTCACTTTGCTCCGTGCTTAGTATGTATGTCCTTATCCGTGAAGCTTCCCTATATTTTTCATCACTTTCTATATTTGTTTGATCCCTTCTTAAGTCTTCACATGTGTAATTATCCCCTCCTAATTTTAGGATTCTCTGAATAAGGTTCTCTTTCTAAATAGTTTTACTCCTATCTATATTTTCAAAGCAAAAAACTTGTATTAATTCTTTAGCTAGGGAATCTAGATAGCCTTCTTCAATCTTGGTCAAGCTTCTCCTATCCAAATCTTCATCCCAAATCAAATACCTATGCAAGAAATCATAGAACTCTTGTGTCTGCTATCTCTTTGCTTTTTTTGGATCATTACTTTTTTCCTTTTGGTTGCTGACCAATGGAGAAGGAGGGCCAATATTTGATGTTGGTGTTTGCCAAAATTTAGATAACCTGATGATTGCCTCTTTCTGGGGAGTGCCCCTTGTTTCCCCAATATCTTTTGACTACAGGTATGGAGATCTAAAATTCTCTATTAGAATATTGTTTTCCTCTTTTCTTGCCATCTCCCTTTCGAATAAAAGAGAGTTTTCTAATTCTTCTATACTAATATCTCTGATACTATTTGGCTTCTCAGTTTGCTACTTTCCTATGTTCTCTGTTGGCTTTAGTTCTATAGTTCGGATACTTGATTTCTTAGAAACTATGATTTCCCTATTACTAGGTGGCACATGTGTTTGTGTATTGATCTTTTCATGGACATTGTTAGAATTATCCATTTCCACATCTTTAAGATTCTTTTTTTCACAAGACTACTATAAGTTTAGATCCACATGGACATTTTCCCCAGCTCTTGTTTCTATTATCTTAGTACTACATTTCTTGTTGACTGATGCAATGTATTTTTCCTCTTCCTTCCTCTGAGTATCTTTTGTCTTAGCTGCTCGAATGGTTTCTAAAGCTTTCTCTTGGGCTAGCTTTGTGTCTAAAGTGATATTGTCTCTACCCTTTGATGGATGTTTCTTACTTCTCTTAGCTTTTCTAGATGCCCCCTCCATTTGGATTAGCTCTGTTTGGTAAAATGGATCCTCTTGAGCATGTATGGGAGACTCTCTAGAAGGTATTATTTGAAGTTCCTTTAGTTTCCTTTGTTTAATCATAAGAATTGTACTTGTGAGTTCCAAAGTAGGTTGGAATGATTTAAATGTGATTTTTCTATTATTATCTAATCTTATAATTTTAGATATTTTTCCTTCATAATTATGAAACTCAAGATTATAGATGACTCTATTAGTAATCACTTTCTTATGCATATGATCAGAATTTTTAATCTTGCTTTTGATAAGTAGTTTAACATTGTTACATAGATGAAAGGATGAATCCATACCAATCAACTCCCCCATAGATGAGCCTAATTTCTTAATCATCTCTATTTGTAAAATTTTAGGAGGGTGAGATTGTATGATAAACCATGATGGAATCATACAATCAAGTTGCCCATCCTGACAATCTGGAAAGAAAATTTTAATAGCATAACCTCTAAAATAATAGATTGAAACAAAGAGAAAGTCTTTTTTCACAAATTCATTATTGCAATGTATATAGAGTAATATGTCTGAATAGTGAGAAATACTTACCTAGTCCTCACAAAAGTCCTATAGCTAGATGGAGAGGTTAAACAACTCACTCTTGGGGCCATTCCAATAGGTGAATATGCCAAACCTCTGGCAATATAACCATCTATCTTTGCTATCTTGGTCAATAATGGTGATGGCATTTTCCTCATCATCAATAGGAGCTAAGGTGGGCAAAAATTTGGAGGACTGATATGCAACATGGGAATTGTCTTCCAAGACTCTTTGGTGAGGGGGAACATATGACCTACATGGAACACCTGGAGACTGGGTGCTATGAAAATCTAACCTACTAATATGGGTCTTAAATTGAGGGGTTCTACCTAGAGGTCCATTTTCTAAAAACCCTATCTACTTATGGAACAAATCATTCTGATTAATTTTAGCATATTTAGTGAGGTTGAAAACTCTAATTTGATTATCTAAGCTTAAAGTAGAGAAAATAGCAGGGTGAGGACTAAAACACCTTGCCAACAATGATGGACTGGGAAGGAAAATAGACTTAGATTGATCAATCTAGTTCAAATCTATTACCTCTTTATGGGGATATTCTTGATTGATATTGTGGATTTGGTGCAAAGACCTCAAAGAATTCTTTGGATCCTGCTAGATCTAATCATTAATATGCTTTCCCTTGACATATATCTACTCTCTTGCCTTCACCTATCCAATTTCCTACAAGAAAACCTTGGATCAATGTGCATGGGATTGCAGACTCAAGGGTTCTTGGTCTTTAACTCCTAAAATGGAAAACTTATTTGACATATTGAATACATAGTGAAATCCACCATCGTTATATTGAAGTCCTAAATGATGCTCAAAATTTTGATAATACCTTTAAACATTAAGATTTTTTTCCTTCTGCAATTGGAATCTAATAATATTCATGAGAGGTCTATCTCTTTGTTTACTTTGGAATCCTCCTTTTTTTGTGCTTTTAGGAAACTTCACCATGTGCGTAGATCAAGAAATTTATTTTATTCTTTTAAAATATTTTTATTTTGGTAAAAAAATAATTTTCAAAAGATTAAAATTATCTTTTTAAAAATAGTTGATATTGTTAAAGGTCCTTTATCTTTGTAAATTCTAATTGTTTTTTTATAAATCTTAAAATTCTAATAATTTGGATGCAAAATAGAACTTTGAAAATAATAATAAAGTAATATCTTATTATTATTTTAGATTTATTATAAAACTAATCATTGCTTCACAATCAAATGAAAAGGAAATTGGTTCAAGTTTAGAATATCAAATTACAATCACCAAAAAGACAAAACTATTATTGATCTATTTTTAAAAAAAAATTGAAATAGAAATTAGTTCAAATTTAGAATCTAAATAATTTTCATGCATAAAAAGATAAAAAACCATATAGAAATGTTGCTTATGTATGAAGATTACATTCCATTTTCTTCAATTTCCCGATTACAAGGATATAAATACAAAATAACAAAATAGAATATAATTGTTTCTTACATATCCCAATTTTTTTTTGAAATATTTAATTCTAAATAATTGAAAAGGAACATACTTTAATTTTAACATTTAAAATGAAATACATGAAAAAATAAAACAATAGAATATAAATGTTTCCCAATTTAAGAATCTATCCACCTATATTCTCTATTCACTTACCACTATAATATTTATATAAAGATTGATTCAGGGTATTATTTAATTATTCTAAATCAAGAAATACGCATGGTGACATAATTGTATTTCTTTATATATAATCATATTGATTATATATCTAACAATAATTGATTATTAATTGACTAGATATAAACCCTAACACCAACCATTAAAATTATTCCAAACCCTAGCCCTAACTATTTGGTAAGCCATAACTATAATCATAATCCCAATCTTAACCATGAACTTTGATTATAATCCTTTAAATAACTTTAACCTTTAACTAAACCCTAATCTATACCATCTAACTATAACCCTAGATGCTATGCAAAACCAACTCTAATATACACCATGTTCTTGACTCTAACCCTAACCATAACCTAAATCCTGACCTTAATGCCTAGCCTAACCCTAATCATAATATTTTCTTCAACCTAAGGCATTGAACTTGACTACACATAGCTACCCCAAAATGTAACCAAAATATTAATCATAAAGCCTTACTATACTAATAATGCCTACCCTACCCATACTACAAACTCTAGCTATAGTTAGGGCTTATATATACCTTGACAATAACAATAATCTCAACCTTAATCATAAACCTTCAGTAAATTTTTAATCTAAACCAAAACCTCAACCCAAATCCCTATGAAAAATCATATGCCTAATCTCAAATTTCATATATAAAAAGTGTGTCACCAAATTTGAATCATAATCTTAAACCTTGAATTTAACACAAATCCTAACTTTCATGTTAATCAAACACTTGGGACCCTAATAGTAGTGCTAACTATAGTTCCATTTTTCTAGAATATAAGAATGATCCTAAAACTAACTATATCATTAATCCAAAATATAACTCTAACCCCATAACTATAAAATTTATCCTAACCATCACACTAACCCTTACCCAATACCAAACCTAATAAAAACCTAATCTAAGTAGTAACCCTAACCATAATTACAATCCTAACCTTAACCCAAGCCATAAACCTAATCAAAAAGATTATATAAACCTTACAACTAATTATAATTGTGATCTAACCTTAACTCTAACCATGACAAAAATCCTAACTCTAATGTAATATGCTTTTCCAACATAAGAATAATGACAAATCTAATTGTATTTGTAGCACAAAACTATACTTGAACCCTAACCATAATGTAAATGCTCATAACAACCCTAAACCCTGATTAAAATCCTAGCTATAATACAAACCCTAAAACTTATCCTACATATATGCCAAAACCTAAACATAACTATATCATTAATCCAAAACCTATTTGACACTAACCATAATGAAAACCTTATAACATATTCAATTTAATTATATATTATACCATGGTAAACCTAGCCTTTTGTCTAATTATAATAATTAATGTTAAACCATTATAAGAACCTTAATTATATGCAATAAGTCCTAATACTAAATTATAAACTCTATTCCAAATTATTAAACCCTAATCCTTGAACAAATTATTTGGCATTACTCTTAATTTCATATTCTTATTGTGATCATATCCATTTCTATCATAACCTAAACTCTAATCCTAAATTTAAACCTAATTCTAACTCTAACTCCAATCTTAACTCAAACTATATTTCTTATTCTAACCCTAACCTTGCCCCTAATTCTTACCTTAACCTAACTCCAACTCCAACAATTAACCTAATTATAACTAGAACTAGAACTATAAATTTTATTGTAACCCTATCCCTAAAACAAACCCTTACCCTAACTCTAACCCTAACACTAAAACTATCCCTAACCCTACCCCTAATCTTAACCCTAGCATTATATATAACTCTAACTCTAACCCTAACCCTAATTCTAATGCTAACTACAACCCTAATTAAAAACCTAATTCTAACCCTAACCCTTAATCTACCCTATCCTTAACCCTAACCCTGAATATTACCCTACCCCCAACTTTATCTCCAACTTTAACTCTAACTCTAACCTAAACCCTAAATCTAAATCTAATTCTAACCCTAACCATAACCCTAGCCCTTAATCTACCCTAACCTTGAATATAACCCTACCCCAAACTTTATATTCAACTTTAACTCTAACTCTAACCTAAACCCTAACTCTAACTCTAATTCTAACTATAACCATAACCCTAGCCCTTAATCTACCATAACCTTAACCCTAACAAGTATTAACCAAAGAAACCCTATTGAAACAACACTAAATAGTAAACATGAAAACACCATTGGAAACAAGAGCTAGAGGCTGTGAAGCTAACTTCTTATGAATATTTGAATTCTTTAGCAATAGTGGTAGCTAGTCACTAGCAAGAAAACCATAGAGGGAGTGTGTAGTTTCCATGTCCTTCACATCATTGAGCTCTCCCTTATTATATTGCAAAAGGTGGAGGGTAATGGAAACAAATTGTATGATACAAACCAAGAAGTTTTCCACCCGATCGAACGTGGCCTCCAATTTCCCATTCTTATTAATTAAGGCAATAACAATATCCTCTAGTCTCTCATGATCTTCTTCCATAGGAGGATAATTTTCAATATTTTCCTAGGGCACAAGGTTCACTTCCTTCTATTTTTTTCCTTCCATCGGATCGTTACATTAATTTTCTACAAGATTCAAAGCCCCCATACTATGAGGTTCCATGTTTCGATTCCTAATTACGGAGGTTCTAGTCTCATATCCTACCTTATAATCTAGGGTGTTCTCTTCTATTTTAAGGCCTCCAAACAAACAAGATGACATAGGGTTCTCCTAACCACCAATAGTGGTGTCCTCACCTTTGTCTTTACTAGAAATTTCATCCTCATCCTATTCTCATAATTCCTCCTTGTAGCTTTCATTTTAGGCCTAGGTTAGTTTTTCTTTATAGTATTCTCATTAGAGTCAAAGCTAAGCAATTTATCTTGAGCTAGGGGAGGTAGAGGAATTATTCTCCCTTAATCTCTTACTAGTCCTAGGGATTTTCTTTCAACTCGTGGTTCCAATACAATTCACATCAAGAACCTTAATTTTTTGCTTCTTTATCTTCTTCAGAATAGAAGAGGGGCCCTTATTTTCCTTGAATTGACTAGAAGGGGATGAGGTTTGAGGGATAGAAGATATAATCAGTAGTCATGGGGCAAGGATTTCCACTTGAGGGTTAAGACCCTTATGTAATCTAAAGAGGCTAAATATTAGGGCTTCATGGTAAATGGCTTAACCCCTACCCTTACCCCTATTCTTATATACATTCTAGATAGATTCCTATATGAAGTGTAATAATAGGTAAGGGAAATAAATAGTCTATATCTATTCCTGAAATGGCTAAGGATAGGAAAGTAATAATAGTATAAAACCTTATATCTATCTTCAAGCATAATGTACCTCATAATGGCATAGCAAAAAACATCCTATGGGTCTAGAAGTTTCTACCTCACAACCCCATCACAAAAATAATCAGGAGCCATGGTTAGTTGAAAGAATTTTATCAAGCTAGATTTATTTGCAACCCTGAACTATTTTCTCCAATTCTTCCCTTCTAGGGAAAGGCCAATGCCTTTAGCAATGAATTTCTCAAGGATTTCAAAAGAGCACCATTAATATTAACCCATAGATCTTTCCAACAATCAATAAACTGATTGGAAACTCTTTCATGATGACTATCTATGCATTCCATAAATGTACTCAAATCACTCTCTCACAAGTAAGTCTAGACAACTTTATCCTTTCAAAATATTCCTTAGTCCTTGGTGGCTCAAAATGGTTAGTAGTAATTTCCATATTTGCTTCATCTCCAATCTCCATAAATAAATATTTAGAGATTTCCAACATACCCATGACTAAAAATCAAAATAACTAGAGGTAAGAAAATCAAACATACCACTTTTTATTGGCTAACCAAAAATCACAATAGTATTAAGGTCTTAAATAGTGTGATAATAGATTGTTTATTATACATGAAAGAGGAGTAAATTATATTCCCGTCATGGTACATCCCACCCTCTCTAAGGCCAAAAAATAAGTGATGGTCAAAAGTCCTTCAAAAATTGGAAAATCCCATACTTTGAGATTCTAAAAAATCTCTCCATATCTTTCCTTGAGTATTGAACCTGCCTCCATCATGATGGATAATAAACAACATATTGAAAAGATAGACCAAATAAAAAAACATCATAACAAATACATTGTCCATAAAAGGTACTAACTTGATTCTATTTGTTATCTCCCACAAATTTTTAATGTTCGTCATCGATAAAATTATTGTCAAAAAATCAGATTCCATTTCCCAAGTACATTGATTTATGACACCATGCCCATCTCTTCCCAGGTTGTATGTCAGTTTTTCACCCTCACTATACACATGTTGAATAGTGATATCTATAAATCTAGTCAACAATACTAAGCTCCACGAATTATTGTGCCAACTCATCCTTGTAACCCCTTTAGTGACCTTAATAACAAGAAGAATATGTACCTCAATCTGTCTCTAACCCCCAAAGAAGGCCCATTGCCTCAACTACATTGCTTGTTATCTAAACACAGTTCCCCACATGACCCTTGATACAATTACCACGATCATCCATAATAACACCTCGGTAGCCACAATACCATTCCTTCCATATCCATCAAATTAATTTTCCACCAATTTTTTTAAAAGTATATAGGTAAAAAATTAATTTATAATATCATCTAAATTATTTTTCTTCATTGCTGATATGTGTAGGTCTCATAATGAGATTTCATAGAAACACTATCATATTTTATAGAATCTTTTAGAATGTTTTAAATAGTACTTATAATTGATTGTTTTTATATCATTTATTGATTTTTATCTTAATAAAAATTTATTTTATTACAATTAATTATTTTTTCAAAATTATTAACATTATTCTTATTATATTTATTTAAATTATTTTTAATATTATAATTATAATTGACAACAAATATTCTATACCCCTTGATTTTTGCATACAAAAACTAAGTAATCTCTCAAACGAATTTGAAATTTGAACACATTGTATAGATGTGACAATCATGTTTGTTAAAGATTTTTTTCTAGGCTCTAAAATAGGTTACATAAATCCCTTATTTATTCACTTCACAAACAATTTCTTTTTAAGATTTTGATTAAAAAAATAAAAATGTTTAAAATGCTCAATCTACAATCTCTTTTATGATTTTTAGCACATCTCTAAAATAAACTTTGTAATATCAAATTGTTGAAAATCTAATTGAAAAGTTTATTGATGAAGAAGATTAATTGAAAGAGGGAGATTGTTGTTAAAAGAAAGTTTTCAATCATTGTTTTGTCATTGATGTCAAACCTAATATTTGTAGGAATAACAATTGCTTATAAGATCCAAGTACTGTCACTTATTTGATTGAGGAAGAGGATTTGATCAACAAGATGTAATAAGAGCACCTAAGGGAAAGTTTGAGTTATGATTTTCTAATGAAGTGCAAGGATCAATTAAGACAATGGTTAAATGATGTATTGATAACATACTTGAAGATACAGAGGATGGTCACACTTAGAAACATTAGAAGTATAAGTTAGAGCAAGGTTAACTACAAAGCTTAAACTAAGTTCATTAGTGGGTGCTAAGCAAGCTAGTTTAAGCCAAGCAAATTCTCAGTTGGAGTTGTGTAAAAGGAAAATCTAGTGTATGCCTAGTGCATTTTAGGAGCTAAGTGAAGTTCAAGTGATGAGAAAAGTAATAGGTGTCAAGCATCAGAAAATCTTAGTTGCTACCGAGTGAAGCTTAGGTGCTAAGCATCAATAGAACAATTGATGCCAAGTAACACAGTATGTGTTGAGCTTCAGAATTTCAATAGTGTCGAGCTATTGAATTATTGGAAATGACAAAGATTCATTGAATCTGAGATGACAAAGTTGTTACCTTGAATTTTATGAACTAGTTGGAGGATAAGGATGATGAGCTGGTGGCACAAAATTCTATGTAAACTATTTTTGAGCAAATTCAAGAGGATTATTTATGATGTTTCTAGAAGGAACAAGATATGGATCAGATTCAATGAATCCTACCTAATACATATGAATTGAAATTAGAGAAGGAAAGAATTGAGTGGGAAAAGAAATTCTAGACTTGTATTTAAGGAATCATAGACCAAGAAGCAAGAGCTACTGGTGTGCCAAATTGTGAAGTGATTGAATGGTGTCAAGGAGAAGACATCTAGGAGAAGGAAGAAAAGAGTATAGAGACTTTTCTTTGACAAGTGGTCAAAAAGAGATGATTGCACTGGTACATTGAGCATGGAGAATCAAGGATAAAAATATTGAAAAGAGGGCAAGCTATCAAGTGTTGTAGAGACTGAAAGACAAGAAATATTATAAGCTAAATGGCGATTTGAGATCTGCAAGTTGAGTTGTATTCTATAATCAAGTCAAAACCCCTTATTTTTACTCTCTAGCAATTGTATCGGTTAGGCTAAAGGAAAATCCTATGGACTTAGGTTGGTCTAAGAGCCATTTTTAAATCCTTTAATAGGGTGACATTCCAAGTGAATGTTCTAAAGTCCTCTAACAAGGCCCACTTCTAATAGGGTGGATAAATCTTTTAACTAGGTCACATTTAACAGTGTGTTGTGGATTTTAATAGGGCAGGCTTTTCACAAGGCATCACTTCAAAGGAGTGAGAATTGAGTAGCATGTTACTAGTGGTTTTTCCTAAATTTAGTTTGCACGTAAATCACTATGTTATGTGTTGATCTTTTCATGTGTTATTCTTGCATGTTGATTTATAGTAACTTGCTAAATAAGAATATTAAAGCTTGGGTGAATGAATAAGTTTGATGGGTACACTTTACTTGATGAAAAGTTTGAATGGGACATTTGGATCTTGAATAATAGATTCACCCCCCTCTCTTAGTTATTCTAAAGAATTTCTAATAATTGGTATCATAGCCATCTGTTGATTTAGTTTCAAGGTACTAGAAGAAGGAAGAACAAGATGTCCAAGAGAGAAGTTCCCAAGCTCAACAAAGACAACTTCGTTGCATGGTAGAGTTTGGTGAAATTGCACCTTGGATCAATAGGTGATTATGCAAAAATATCAATTGGAACAAAACATGTAAACCCGCCTGGACCTCTTACTGCAGATGATTTGAGCAAAAGGAAGGAGCACAATCAGGCAATGTTGGAGATTGCCTCTGCACTTAGTTATGCTGAATTTGATGACATCAAGGGATGTGATACTACATTCAAAATGTGGAAAGACCTATCAAATATCTATGGAGGATATTAGAATGTTCATAGAGAAAAGAGGGAAAGCCTTAGAGGAAAGTTTGATGACATGAAAATGGAGGAAGGTGAGAATGTTGCTCAATATGGATCCACAATGAGAGAAGTGGTAAGTGAAATAAGAAGTTTAGGTGGTCAATTGGAAGAAGAGACTGTCAACAACAAATACTTGAGAACCCTACTCCCCTTCTATTCCATTAGAGTTGTGAGACATTCAAGAGCTAAGGTGTGAACAAGGAAACACACTGACCTTTGGAGGAATAGTGGGAAGACTTACTACATTTGAACTGTCAAATTTTGATAACTATAGACCTTAGAACCTTGAATCCGCTTTCAAGGCCAAGCTAACATTAAAAGACATTGAGGAGGTGACATCAAAGAAGAAGAGTAAAAAAGGGAAACATGCATCCAGTGATTGCAGCACAGATAAGGAAGATGTGGAACAGTTAGACGCACTACTGGCTAGGAGATTCCATAGAGGCAAAGGTAAATTCAAAGGTAAGTTGCCTATCATTTTTTTAAATTGTAATGAAGTAGGTCATATTGCTGGAAGATTTACATAGAAGAAGAACTTCAAATAAGGAATCAAGTACAAGAATAAAAGAGAAGATGATACTAGAGATTACAAGGACAAAAAAAAAAGATGCTACATTGTTGAAGAAGATTCTGATGAGAATGATGATGAAGTAGTCTACGTAGCTATGAGGATGAATCAAATGAAGATGAAGCAACAACATTGGTGACTTGTGTGAACAAGAATGACAAGTGGATCATAGACAGTGGATGCTCACATCACATGACAAGAGACAAAAGTAAGTTTATTACCTTTACTCAGTATGATGGAAATAGTGTTAGATTTGATAATGATGCTCCATGTCAAATCAAAGGAAAAGGCTCAATTAAACTTATAGAGAAAATTTCATGTGATAATGCATGCTATGTTGAAGGACTGAAATACAATTCGTTGAGTGTATCACAGTTAGGCAATGTAGGTTGCAAAGTAGAATTTGCAAACAAATCTGCCAAGATCTATGACATTGATGCAAATTTGATAGGAAAAGGTGAACAAACAAGAAGTAATATATTTTACCTAGATATGGAAGATGCAACTTGTCTTGTTGTTAGACTTGATGATGTGTGGTTATGGCATAAAAGATTATGTCATGTTAGCTTTGATAATTTGATTAGCATCAGCAAAAAGAAGAAAGTCAGAGGTTTGGCCAAATTGAAGAAACCTAAAAACACAATGTGCAAACAATGTCAACTAGAGAAGGTTACTAAGTCTAGTTTCAAGAGAAAAACATATACTTCCAAAGAAGTACTAGAGTTAGTCCATATAGAATTGTGTGATCCAATAGAAGTGCATAGTTACCTAGGAGACAGATACATAATGCTATTTGTAGATGACTATTCCAAGATGATGACTGTTATGTTTTTGAAGCACAAATCTGATGCATTTCAAATGTTCAAGTGGTAGTTGGCTAGAGTTGAGAAGGAAATAGGTAAGAGTCTAAAATGCCTAAGATCAGATAGAGGAGGTGAGTTTACATCAAAAGAATTTGAAATATTAGACTGCAATGACAAAGGTATCAAAGGGAAAACATCAGCACCAAGAACTTCACCTCAGAATGGTATTGCTGAAAGAAGGAATATATTAGTAATAGACTATGCTAGAACTTTGATGATGAAGAAAAATGTTACTCTAAAGTACTAAGAGAAGCTATAAGTACTACTATTTACACCCTGAATAGAGTCCAAGTCAAGAAAGGTACAAATGTAGCACCTTTTGAACTATGGTATGGTCACTCACCTAATGTAAAAAATTTCAAAGTATTTGGTTGTAAATGCTATATTCTTAAAGATAATAGAAATGGAAAGTTTGATACAAAGAGTAATGACGGCATATTTCTTGGATACTCCACTAGAAGCAAAGCATATAAGTGTTTGAATACTAACACTAAGAAGATTGTGGAAAGTGCACATGTAAATTTTGATGAGCATGCAGAAGTCCAAGTTGATGAGTCCAAGCAATTAGAACATTTTAAATATTTTGTATACTACTATGAGGTAATGACTATTGAAGACAATGTTGCCAATCAAGTTGGAATCAACAAAAAATTTTAGTATCAGCCAAGTCACAGCTAGTGAATGCCAAGCTACATTCAGAAGCTGAGCTATAGAATGAAGAGAATGCACATTCTAATTCTAAAATCAATGCACATGAAGGAAATCATGAAGTACTAGATGGAGAAGAGAAAAATGACTTTGAAGCTAAAGGATCAAACATGGGAAGAAGAATAGAACCAAGATTAGCCAAGTATGTGAGAAGACATCACCCTATAGATCAAATCATTGGTGACAAGGATGCAAGACCAATGACAAGGAATAGACTAATGAATAAATCATGTTTTCTAAGCAAGGTTGAGCCCAAAATAGTGAAAGATGCACTATAAGTTGATGACTGGTATAAAGCTATGGAAGAGGAGATAGACTAGATTGAGAAGAACAAAACCTAGATCCTAGTTCTTAGACTAGCTACTAAGAATGTAATTGATATCAAATGGGTCTTTAGGAATAAACTTGATGAGAATGGTGAGATAATTAGAAACAAAGCTAGATTAGTTTCCAAAGGCTATGCACAAGAAGAAGGACTAGATTATGGGGAAACATTTTCCCCTGTTGCAAGAATGGAAAAAGTAAGAACACTACTTGCATATGTTTCTTACAAAGGTTTCAAAGTCTACCAAATGGATGTGAAGTCTACTTTTTTAAATAGTATACTAGAAGAGGAAGTCTACATTGAACAATCTAAGGGATTTGTTGATGACAACAACAAGGATATGGTTTGCAAACTGCATAAGGAACTTTATGGTTTGAAGCAATCACCTAGAGCACGATATGAGAGACTGCACAAGTATCTTGTGTAGATAGGATTTGAGAGAGTAGATGACAACAAAAACCTATATATCAAGGCTAAAAAAGTTAAAGACATTTTGATATCTAAAATATTTGTTGATGATATAATATTTGGAGGAAAAGATGTTCTATGCAAAGATTTTGCTGATCAAATGAAACATGAGTTTGAAATGTCAATGTTTGGAGAAATAAAATTCATTGTTGGATTGTAAGCACATCAACTAAAGCATGGCATATTTGTGACCCAATCAAAATACATCAAGGCGATACTCAAGAAATTTGGATTAGAAGACTTAAAACTAATTAGCACACCAATGGTAATATGACATAAGTTATCTAAGAATGATGAGTTAGCTGAAGTGAATCAGAAAATGTATAGATCAATGATTGGAAAGTTACAATATGTCGTAAATAGTAGACTAGACATCACATTAGCTGTTGGAATAGTGGCTAGATTTTTTGCAAATCCATGGTAAAATCATCTAATGGCAGTAAAGAGAATACTAAGATACCTAAAAGGAACTAGTGACTTTAGTCTATACAACAAGAGGAGTGAAAATTTTGAATTAAGAGCCTATATTGATGCTGATTGGGGAGGCAATATTGATGACAAAAAAAGAACCAGTAGACGAGCACTTTTCTTGGGAAGAAGATTGATTTAATGGACCAGCTAAAAGAAAAGTTGTACCTCAAAGTCCATTGCATTTTTGGATAATGTTCAAACATTTGTTGCAAGGTATTAAGGAAGAGGTAAATGAGCCTATGATACTCTCTTGTGATAATACAAGTGCTATCAACATATCAAAGAACTCTGTAATGCATGCCAAAACCAAGCACATTGCAATTAAGTATCACTATGTAAGAGAATTGGTGGAAGACAAAAAAATGAAGACGGAACATGTTAGCTCCAAGGAAAAAATTGTTGAAATTTTCACAAAGGCACTACCTAAAGATGTATTTGAGTATCTAAGAGGTAAGTTAGGGGTGATACCCCTAGCCAAGGCGACTTAAGAAAAATAAAATCTCCCTTGCATCAAATGAGTTGATTGTTCAAATATTACAAATTAATGCAATGTATATCTACCTCAGGATTCATGCCTAAAGTAATTAAAGTGATGAAGCTCCAAATTAGTCACAAGCAAGGTGACAAAGGGAAAAATTGAAAGAACCTACAAATACTACACTCGCATGATAAGATGCTAAAATAATATGTCTTTGGCATTGTTGTCAAAGAGCGAGAAGTACTAAGAAGCTAATCAACAACATTTGATCAATAGTATGAGGAATAAATAGTAGAAATGATCAGTAGTTGTAGGAGAAGCTAATCATAAAAAAGAAATAACAGAAGATGAGAAATGCATAGAGAGGGAGAAAATATAAGAAAGGATACAACAACTAAGAGGGAGAAATAGAAGTAAAGCAATCAGGAGAGTAGATCAAGAAAAGGAGATGTGAAACTTGATGGTAACAAAATTAATTTTTGGCAATTGACTTACTATTCTAACCTAGTTAGCATGCTGATAAGATGATTGAATAGTTTAGTTTGATGGTTGATCAGTATGGTTTGCCAGATCAATGTCAAAGAGGGAGATTTTTGGAAATCTAATTGAAAAGTTTATTGATGAAGAAGATTGATTGAAAGAGGGAGATTTTTGTTAAAAGAATATTTTCAATCATTGTTTTGTCACTGATGTCAAACTTGCTATTCACAGGAATGAAAATTGCTTATAAGATCCAAGTACTATCACTTAGTTGATTGATGAAGAGGATTTGATCAACAAGATGCAACAAGAGCACCTAAGGCAAAGGTTGAGTTATGATTTTGTAATGAAGTGCAAGGATCAGTTAAGAGAATGGTTAAATGATGTATTGATAGCATACTTGAAGATATAAAGGATGGTAAAACTTAGAAACATTAGAAGTATAAGGTAGAACAAGGTTAACTGCAAATCTTAAACTAAGTTCATTAATGGGTGCCGAGCAAGCTAGTTTAAGCCAGACAAATTCTTAGTTGGACCTGAGAAAAAAGAAAATCTAGTGTGTGCCAAGTGTACTTCAAGTACCAAGTGAAGTTTAGGTGCTGAGAAAAGTAACAAGTGTCGAGCATCAAAAAAGCTTAGTTGGTGTTGAGTGAACTTCAGGTGCCAAGCATCAATAAAACATAGTTGATGCTACGTAACACAGTATGTACCGAGCCTCAGAATTTCAATAGTGCCGAGCTACTATATTATTGGAAATGAAAAAGATTCTCCAAATTTGAGATGACAAAGTTTTTACCTTGAATTTTGTGAACTAGTTGGAGGATAAGGATGATGAGCTAGTGGCACAAAATTCTATGTAAACTATTTTTGAGTGAATTCAAGAGGATTCTTCATGATGTTTCTAGAAGGAACAAGATATGAGTTAGATTCAATTAATCTTGTCTAATCCATATTAATTCAACTTAAAGAAGGAAAGAATTGAATCGAAAAAGGAATTCTAGACTTCTATTTAAGGAGGCATAAACTAATAAGCAAGAGATGCTGGTGTTTTGAATTGTGAAGTGGTTGAAGGGTGTCAAAAGAAGACATCTAGGAGAAGGAAGAATAGGGTATAAAGACTCTGCTTTGACAAGTGGTTAGAAAGAGATGTTTGCACTAGTACATTGAGCATGGATACCCAAGGAGACAAAGCTTGAAAAAATGGTAAGCTGTCAAGAGTTGCAAAGACTGAAAGCAAGGCAATGTTATGAGCTGAATGGTGATCTAAAATCTACAAGTTGAGTTGTATTCTATAATCAGGTCAAAACCCCTCATTTTTACTCTCTAGAAATTGTATTAGTTAGGGTAAAGGAAACTCCTATGGACGTAGGTTGGTCTAACAACCATTTTTAAATCCTTTAACATGGTGACATTCTAAGTGAATGGTCTAAAGTCCTCTAATGAGGCCCGCTTCTAACAAGGTGGTTAAATCCTTTAACCAAGTCACATTTAACAATGTGTTGTAGCCTTTAATAAGGCAAGCCTTTCATAGGGAATCACTTCAAAAGAGTGAGAATTGAGTAGCATTTTACTGATGGTTTTTCCCAAATTGGGTTTCCACCTAAATCACTATGTTATGTGTTGATCTCTTCATGTGTTATGGTTGCATGTTGATTTACATTAACTTTTTGAATAGGAAAGTTAAAACTTTGGTGAATGAATAAGTTTGATGGCCACACTTTACTTGATGAAAATTTTGAATAGGACATTTGGACCTTGAATAACTGATTCACTGCCCTCTACCCCCCCACCCCTCTCTCAGTTGTTCTAAAGCATTTCTAACACAAATTCGTTAACTTCTTTACTACCATAATTTATTTTTCCCCAAAATTTTAAATCCTTTATATTAAATATGATTATTATTTGTTCTATTGTGTGGCTATTAAACTCTAATTCCATTTTTCAGGCCTACAATGTCTACCAGATTGTGACACACTATGAACTTCACTTTATTTGGAATCTAACATGTTTACTTGATTGTGGTGCATCGTGCACTTAAGTGCATTTTTCTCTTCTTATTCAATAGGGCCTAGTTTGGTTATGGGAATATGAGGGGCATAATAATGTTTTGACAGTGAAAACCTAGTTATGCAGAAAAATGGGGGTGTTTGGTACACCAAAGGTAGAACCCAATTATCAATTTTTTCTTCCAATTTTGGAGTGAAAATGGAAGAAGTTTCTTCCAAGAAATAGGTGGAATTCAAAATGAAAACCCAATTCTAGATTTTTAAAAAGGAATTTTAATCAAACCATTGGGTCTGGGAAATCCATATCAAGGTTTTGGAAGATGATAGAGGCATTTGGGAAGACAAACCCGTGAGCCATTTTTCCTCTTACAAGTTGGGTTTCTAGTGTTCTTGGGTGAGGTTGGGGTTTCTATGGATGATAGAAAGTTTAGGGTTTTTTGAGCTTTTGTACACATTGGAAACTTTGGAGACTTGGGGGCTTTTGTGGATGCCAATGAGTTTGGAGTTTTTGTGCCATTGTTGTCCACTTTGGCTAAAAATTGCCAGGTATTTCCACTTTCAATGATAGTTGTGGGGTTTCTTCTTCCACCAATCTACACGCATAGTTCTATTCTCTCACCCATCTTTGCATTTTGGGTTTTTTTCTTTACATAGATATATCATAGTTTTTTGCTTGTTTGGTTAGCAAAATAGTCAATATGTGCTCGAAAATGACTTCCAATATGTACTCATGTCATTACCTTTGATTATCTAATTACATAGTTTATATCATGGTTCTATTTCTATCTGCTATTTGCTTAGCAAAACAATCAATATATGCTATAATAGTTTGTTTTGAATCTGTTTAGCAAAATAGACAATATGTTCTCAATAATGACTTCCATTATAGTGTTGTGAGAGATCAATGCAATACCATTAATAAATTGAACCATGCCAATGAAATGAACAACTAAACTATGGATATATCAAGTATGTATAGATCCATGCAAAGCCATTCAACATAGGAAACTCATAAATTGGAATTACTTTAGATGTTAATCACACCAATGCCAATGAAATGAACAACTAAACTATGTAATAGTTTCTTGCTAGTAATGAGTTCTATTATAGTGTTGTGAGAGATCAATGCAATGCCATTAGATATAGCCTAGTCATAAAATCTATATGGATCAACTATCTATAGATCAATAAAAATTAGGGCTTTTATCTATACATAGCTTATGAAGTTGAAAACTATGTATAGATCAATGCCAATCTTGTCTCTGATCTATATATAGTTCATGCACATAGTTTATGAGATCATAAACTATGTATAGATCATTGCAATTCCATTAAAGACAACCAAGTCATAAACTATCTATAGATCATTGAAATTTCATTAAACACAGCCTACTCATAAACTATGTATGGATGTACCTAACTAAAGTGTTTATGCCCATGACTCTATTCACATGTTTCACTTTTGCATTGTTAAAGGGTGGATATTAAATCTGACCTATATTTATGTAGTATACATGGTAAATCAATGAAAATTATATCTTTTATCTATACATAGTTGACCTATACATAGTTTATAATGGTTCTATTTCTATCCACTATCTACTTAGCAAAACAATCAATATATGTTGTAATAGTTTGTTTCAAATATGCTTAGGAAACTAGTAGACATGTGCCTAGTAATAGGATCAATGCAAATCATGCCAATGAAATGAGAAACTAAACTATGTGTACATCAACTATATATAGATTATGAGGTCATAAACTATGCATAGATAAATGCAGAAAGAAACCCTATTCCCACATGCTAATAATGCCCCTTTTCATCTTCTAAAAGATGAGCCTCAGTTTCAGCAAACCCGATGGTCTATTAAAACACATTCATAAAAACCCAAATTCATACATACATGTCTCTATATGTACATACATACATACATGTGTGTGTACATAAATACATACATACATGTGTGTGTACACATTTGTGTGTACATACATACGTGTGTCTATGTACATATAGACAAATGGAATCATTATTATGCTTTCATTGGTAGATAGTTACATGGAGTAGAATGGCATGTTGTTATAATTTATTCATTATGGGCTTATAATCCTTTGTAGCTGGTACTCCCTACTGTATTTGAATAAATAATTGACTTCTTAATGCAATGAGGCTAGCAAATAATCATGTTGTATCTCATAACTAATAGTGTATAACTTGTCCACATTTTAGGCCATTGATGGACCCTATGGACAATATAGAGGTTCAAAAATGCATAATTAGGAAGACCACATACACCCGCATTCTCACAATTCTTTTTGCTTTTGTTGGCATAGCCAAAGTACTAGCAACCCAAGAAGGAAGTCAAATGGGTAAAAAAAAAAAAGAAAAGGAAATTCCTTTTGTAGAGACATTATTCATTCCAATGAGGTTGATTGTCTTGATTAGATTTAGATGAGTAGGGCAGCCTTCTTTTCTCTAGCTCGTATTCATAGGCTGAAAGGAAACTTGAGAGATATGATCCACTTGAAGTTAGAGGAACAACTAGTGATGTTCCTACACACCCTTGAGCACAATATAAGGAACTGCCTTGAGATTGCCCATAACTTTGGGCACTTAGGAGAGATAGTCAATCGGTACTTCCACAAGGTGTTGACAATTGTCTTATCCCTTAACAAGGATTACTTCATACCATTTGGTCTAGGCACTCCTCCCAAAATTGGTGGGAAGGATCATTTTGAACCATTCTTCTAGGTAAATTACGCATTGTTACAAGTTTATTGTCTAGATTTTTGTCCTTATCTTATTGTTGTCCTTATCTAGATCAAATCCAGTTGTAGTTCCCCCTTGTAAGAAAAATCACATTTTAATATACTCAAAGGTATGCTAAATGTTTCAAGTATTGACAATATACTTTCTTTATCTAGGAAAATATTTTCTAGTGGATGATGGATATCCAAATCCACCTGGATTTCTCGCTCCTTATTGGTATAGATGCTACCACTTGAAAGAGTGGTCAAGAGATAACCCAATAAACTCTGCACATGACTTTTTCAACCATCGACACTCCTCTATTAGAAATGTAGTAGAACATACATTTGGTATTCTAAAGTAGCATTTTCCAATCTTAAGACATGCAACATCTTATGATATCATGATATAATCCTATATTGTTTTAGCATGTTGCATACTTCACAATTTCATTATGATAGAGGATGGCATTCCATCAGAAGTAGCTATTGAAGAGGAAGATGATTGTGATGGGATAGATGTACCACTACTTGAGATATATGGGTTGTCTTAGGAGGATAGAAATGAGTGGGCCCAATTTTGAGAAGATATAGCAAGTAGGATGTGGGAAGATTATAGATCTTGAGAATAAATGATTTATTAGAAAGCAATGTGCTTCATATGATTAAATTGATGTATGCACATACAATGATGGTGTGTGATTTCATTATTCTAATATCAGTCCTTGCTACATTGCAATTGAATAAAAAGAGCATTAACTTCCAACTTCACACTTTCTTTATGTACAAAAACTATTGATCATATCTACTAGACACAATCAAATTTGAAATGTAGATTACATTGTTTTAAATGTAAGAAAGCACAATTATTATACATCTTTGCATTGAGAAAGTACAATAACATGATTCATAATTGGGCTCATGACCATTTACTTGCCATTGATATCACCATTTTTTCATGATAGTGGTTTTGTTGATGCTAATGTGTTATCATCAATTATTGCAACTTGCACACCAATCCTCTATAAATGATATTTTTTGCACAAATCTTCCATCCACCACCACAGTTACAATTAAATCTATAGTATCTAATGATTTGGAAAATTATGAATTGATTGGTACAATAGGCTGATGATGTGTATCATCTGATAGGAGTATCTTAAATGTCTCCCAACTATTCATCCTATCCGCTGCCTCAAAACCACTCAAACTATCACATGACATAGTTGAATAATGTTTATCATCTTTAGTTAAATGCTTTCAAGTTTATTATACGTTATCCTCATTGCATTAGGATGTATTAAAAAATGATATTTAAATTTTATTGTCTTCAATTTTAAATGAAATACAACAAGGAGTACCAAATGATGAAGATAATAAGCCCACTAGTAATAAGAGAACAATAAATTCACTAAAAATCCTATTTTTCTGATGTTACTCCTTGTTGCATTCCATTTAAATTTAAAGAGCACTAACTTTCAATTTCAATCGTATGATTAATTTAAATTGTAATAGGTTTACCTATTCAATATGTTAGCCTCATTCCATTTCAATGTATTACAAATTGATATTTAAAGTTTATCACCTTCAAATTTATATGAAATATAGGAAGGAGAACATAATGGCATATGCTAAGCTCATGATGAGCATGGACAGATCTGATCATGTGAACCAGATGTGTTCTTCCATTAGTTTGAGTGATATAGATGGATCTCTCACTATGAGTAACAAATCTTCTTCTTACAACCATAGTTACATTTAAATTCAGAGTATCTGATGACTTGAAAAAGTTTGAATTGACTAGTATAGCAAGCTGATGATGTGTATCATCTAGTAGGAGTAGCTTAAATGTCTCCCAACTATTCCTCCTATCCACTACCTCAAAATTTCTCAAACTATCACATGCTATAGGTGAATGATGTTTATCATCTTTAGTTAAATGCTTTCAAGTTTATTAAATGTTAATCTCATTGCATTAGGATGTATTAAAAAATGATATTTAAAGTTTATCATCTTCAATTTTAAATGATATATAGCAAGGAGTACCAAATGTTTAAGATCATAAGCCCACTAATAATAAGAGAACATGGAATTCACTAAATATCATATTTTCTGATGTTACTCATTGTTGCATTCCATTTAAATTTAAAGAGCAGTAACTTTGAATTTCAATCATATGATTACTTTAAATTATAATATATTTCCCTATTTAGTATGTTAGCCTCATTCCAATATGATGTATTACAAATTGATATTTAAAGTTTATCACCTTCAAATTTAAATGAAATATAGGAAGGAGTACACAATGTCATATGCTAAGCTCATGATGAGCATGGATGGATCTAATCATGTGAACTAGATGTGTTCTCCCATTAGTTTTAATGATATAGATGAATCCCTCACTACGAGAAACAAATCTTATTCTCCAAAGAAGAAAATGTGGAAAAAATTTATGGAACACAAGTTTCTAGACTTGCTCCTCAAACAATTTCATCTAAGATGAAAAGGTCGAGGTGGTTTTAAAAAAAAAGCTTGGACTGCCATAGAGAGGACATTCAATATAGGGATGAACTGGAATCTATCATGAGATCATTTTAAGAATAAGTTGAAAACATGGAAAGTAGGATATAAAGTAATGAAGGACTTGAAAAATACAAGTGGGTTAGCTTAGAATGAAGAAACTCAAACTATGGATGTTGAGGATGATATGTGGGATGAACTTTTGAAGGTAAGATGATCTTTGTACTCTTTTTATTGAATAAATTTTCCCTTCTTATTTTAGTAATGAAAAACTAACAACCTAATCCATCTATTAATGCTTGCATGTAGAAGAGAGAATTCAAAAATGCAAAAATGTATAAGAGGTCACCTTTCCAATATTTCAATGGGTTGGCTGTAACTGTCGGCAATGACATTGTTGAAGGGTTCACAACTAAAATGCCCCTTGATGCTGAAGAAGAGCACCCTATCAACAATGCATTCCACATGCTTGATGAGGATGATACCAATTGTGGTACACCTGTTGACAGCCAACTAAATTTTAATGAAGAGTTATATCATTCCAATCAATCGAATGCAAGTGGTAGAGGGACTCCTGCACCATCATCATCAAGGAGGGGAAAGAGGAAGAAGACAACTTTGCCTACATCATTAGATGTGATATGAAAAACTATGAAGGAACTAAAAGATGGCCTTGGTAAGCCTTACATTGTAAAAGTGGATAAATTTGAAGAAAATTATGTGTTTTGAGTGTTGCATATACCGCTCTCAAAGCTATCCCTAAACTAAGATGAGAAAATTTCTTAAAAGCACATGATACCTTCTTGCTTCAATGTGAAAGAGCCAAAGGGTTCTAGATGATGGATGAGGCAGAGAGAGTGGACTAGATTATAATGACATTTGGTAAAATTTAGCTATTTCAACTACTAACTGGATTGCAATGACATATGCTACATTATTGCTCTGTTCAATGGTTTTGCATTGATCTCTTATAGCACTAAATTGGAACTACATTGATCTCACAACATTATATTGGAACTTATTACTGAGCACATTTTGACTATTTAATTGGCATTGGTATGATTAGCATCTAAAGTAATTCCCATTTATGAGTTGCTTCTATTTAATTATTTTGCATGGATCAGTTTATTAGTTGCCTTTGTTTAATGTTTGGCACCGATCAATAGATATTTTAGTTGTTCATTTCATTGGCATGGTTGGCATTGATTACTACATAGTTTTGTTCTTCATTTCATTGGCATGATTGGCAATGATCAATACATAGTTTAGTTGTTCATTTTATTTCTATTGGATCTCTCACAACACTATATTGGAACTCATTGTTGAGCACATTTTCACTATTTTTCCAAGTGGATTGGCAAGAAACTATTACACAATTCTACTGTTCATTTCATTGGCATTGGTATGATTGACATCTAAAGTAATTCCAATTTATGAGTTTCCTATGTTGAATTGTTTTGCATGGATCTATACATATTTGATATAGCCATAGTTTAGTTGTTCAAACTATTACAACATATATTGACATTTTTGCTAAGTAGGTAGCAGATAGAAATACAACAATGATAAAATATGTATAGGCCAGCTATGTATAGATAAAAGTCATGATTGATATTGATCTATACATATTTGATCCATGCATAGTTTACCACTTGGCTTTATTTAATGGTATTGCATTAATCTCTCACACCACTAAAATAAAACTAATTACTAGCAAGAAACTGTTACATAGTTTAGTTGTTCATGACATTGGCATTTGCATGGGCATGATTGGCATATGAAGTAATTCTAGTTAATTAGTTTCCTATGTTTAATGGTTTTGCATTTACCTATACATACTTGATATATCCATAGTTTATTTGTTCATTTCATTAGCATGATTGGCACTAATCAATACATATTTTATCTATTCATTTCATTGGCATGGCATGAATGGCATTGATGAATACATAGTTTAGTTGTTCATTTCATTGGTATTGGTATGATTGGAATTTGGAGTAATTCCAGTTTGTGATTTTCCTATGTTAAATGGTTTTGCATGGATCTATACATATTTTATATATCCATAGTTTAGTTGTTCATTTCATTGGCATGATTTGCTTTGATAAATGGTATTGCATTGATCTTTGATAGCACTATATTGAAACTCATTAGTGAGCACATATTGACTATTTTTCTAAACAAATTATAAACAAACTATTACAACATATATTGATTGTTTTGCCAAATAGATTTGAAATAGACAATTACAACATATATTGATTTTTTTCCTGAGCAGATAGTAAATATAAATAGAACCATGATAAAAATGTGTATAGGTCAACTATGTATAGATAAAAGCCATGATTTTCATTGATCTACCATGTATACTACATAAATATAGGACATACATCCATACATAGTTTATGAGTTGGTTCTATTAAATGGTATTGCATTGATCTCTACATAGTTTATGGCCTCATAAGTATGTTGAATGGTTTTGCATGGATCTATACGTACTTGATATATCCATAGTTTAGTTGTTCATTTCATTGGCATGATTCACTTTGATTAATGGCATTGCATTGATCTCTCACATCACTATACTAGAACTCGTTAGTGAGCACATATTGACTGTTCTACTAAATAGATTCTAAACAAATTGTTACAACATATATTGATTGTTTTGCTAAACAGATTCAAAACAAACAGTTACAACATATATTGATTATTTTGCTAAGCATATAGCTGATAGAAGATAGGAATAGAACCATGATAAATAAATTTTAGGTCAACTATGTATAGATAAAATCCACGATTGTCATTGATCTATACATATTTGATCCATACATAGTTTACTACTCTACTTTATTTAATGGTATTGCATTGATCTCTCACAACACTGTACTAGAACTTATTATTGAGTACATTATGGCTATTTCATTCGTGGTATGATTGGCATATGAAGTAATTCTATTTTATGATTGGCACTATGATATATATAGGTAATCAGAGGTAATCACATGAGCACATACTACAACTCATTATTGAGCGCATATTGACTATGTATAGATAAAAACCATGATTGCCATTGATATATGCATAGTTTATGACTTGGCACTATTTAATAGTATTGCAATGATCTCTCATAGCAATAAACTAGAACTAATTACTTTATCTATGCATTTTTTAGTTGTTCATTTCATTAACAAGATTGACATTGGTTAATATATAGTTTAGTTTTTCATTTCATTGGCATAATTTGTATTGGTCAATATATAGTTTAGTCATTCATTTTGGTGGCATTGGCATGATTTTCATCTGAAGTAATTTCATTTTTGGACTTGGCTCTGTTTAGTAGTATTGCATTGATGTATATATGTACAAAAACATGTATGTATGTATGTATGTGTGTATGTGTGTACACACATGTATGTATGTCTATGTGTATGCATGTACATATGTATACATACTTGATCTATGCATAGTTTATTTGTCCATTTCATTTGCATGATTAGCATTGGTCAATACATAGTTTAGTTGTTCATTTCAATAGCATTCACACAATTGGCATGTAAATTAATTCTAGATGGTTAGTTGGCTTTGTTTAATGGTATTTCATTCATCTCTCACAACACTATATTGGAACTCATTATTGAGCAAATTTTTACTATATTTCTAAGCATACTTGATGTATACATACCTGATCTATACGTAGTTTATGATTTCATAAACATTTGGTATAGTTGTTCATTGCATTTTTAATTAGAGCTATAATTGAACTATACATATGTAGAATACACAAGGAGTGGGAAAAGATGAATGCTCAATTGTAGAACTTGAGAGCATATGCTGATAGGAATGGGATTTGGTAGATGATTGTATAGTTCATGATTCTATCCTATGTTATATCTATAGTCCTAACTTTCTTGCATATGTTTTTATTTATTGTCCTTTTTTCCCTATTTGATTTCCTATGTATGTTCTCACTGACAAGATCATCAAAAGTATTGAGGATTTCTGGTAGATGATTGTACAGTTCATGATTCTATCCCATGTTATATGTATATTCCTAATTTGCTTGGATATTTTTTTAAATTTCTTGTCTTTTTTTCCATAATTTGGTTTCCTATGTATGTGCTTCCTGACAAGATTGTCAATGGTATTGACAATCTGTCTTTCTTTTGTATTTGTTTATTTCTCCTAATTTACTGATATTGCGAGACCACACATGTTGATAAAAAATGAGCTATCTGATGATTGTGTGCTGTGCATGTTTGTGAATGGTCAATATTTCTGATGCTACTCCTTAGTGTATTCCAGTAAAAAATAATTAGGTTTCAATTTTTCAATTATGTTTAGTTCATATATGTAGGATTGACCATCTAAAAATACAGACAATAATGGGAAGATTTAGTAGCATGAGAGGCTTTCTCGCCAAATGTGGGGGATAAGGGTATGGAGCATGGATTTCCCAATATTTTGGTATTTAATAGTGTATTTTCACACCACCATTCAGATCATGGTTATTATTCTTTTCTCATTAGTTCATGGATATTCTTTTTCTATCTTCTATCTTATGCTACATATGTAACATTGAGTTATTCATCACATACCTAATATAAGCATATTTGGATCACATTCAAAATTTGAACATATTTTGATGACATTGTTATTTGAATGTTGGAATTTGTTCTATCTATACATAATTTATAAATGTAGGATTGACCATCTAACAATACAAATAGTAATGGGAAGAATGAGCAGTATAAGAGGGTTGCTCACCGAATGTGGGGCATAATGGTATAGCACATGGATTTCCTAGTGTTCTCATATTTAATGGCTAGGTCACAAGGTTCGAGTTCGAGTTCAAAAATTATGAAGTTTGGATGAAGTTCAACAAAGCAAAAAGATTGAAAAAAAATTCAATGATAAATTCATCTTATATAATTTTCCAAAATTATATAAATATATATGATCACAATTCCCAACTATGTGACAATTTATAACTTTGTAAAAATGTTTACAAGTATGATAATTTTTTACTTTTCTTTGCTAATAAATAGAATCAAAATAAAAAATAATAATCATTTTATTTATTCTTTATTAATAAAATAAAATTGTGAATATTCAGAATTAAAAATAATAATAATGTAGTCTAATTATAAATAAATTAGTAATCATAAATATTAAATTAAATATTAATACTTTATTCATTGTAATACTTGTGTTTCACTAATAAAATAAAATTTAAAAAATCTACTTCAAATTCCAATTCCAATTTAAAAATGAACAACCAAATGCAAGAAAATGATATTCCCAGTCATATTTCGTTCTAATTTTAATTTCTAAATTGGCAACCAAACACAGAATATGGATTTGTATATTCATCTTCTATGTCAACCAAATGGTTCAACTATCTTCCTAAAATGCATAATTGAGTTTTTGAAAACCTAATTATGAGATAACCTAGTTATGAGAAAAATTCATCTTCCCCAACCAAATGGGGCCTAGCTGAAAGAAATGAGTGGTATTAAAGGAGATGAAATCACACTGCATAGCTTGGAAAACATCTAATCAAATTATCCTTTGAAATTGAGCTATGTGATCCAAAATTGCTACAACTTTCTTTTGAACATTCTTGTAGGTCTTTACTTTGAAAAATGTTAGTTTCTATGAAAGTTATGAATTAGAGCATATGAGGGAAATGCTTTAGGGTGAAAGAGGTGGATAGAGTGGATCAAAGAAAAACATGAATGTAACAACAAACATTCAAATTAATAATCAAAACACAAAGACATCAAGCTATGCCACAACACTTCATAACTAAAATCCATTACAAACCCTTAGAATGTTACAACATTCTATCCACTGATGATCCATAATAGAAACCCAAAATGGGCTCTACTGATCATAGGCCCAGCTTATTCTATTTATAAAAAAATGCATATTAAATGTTTTAGTAAAGAGTTGGCAATATAATTAATGCTTGATAATGTAGTTGGTGTGTTGGACGATGCTTGGATGAATAAGAACGGCTAGTGATGACTACTTGTCTATTGGTTTTGGTTGTTTGTTTGTGGTTGTGGATGGCAGGTATGTGGGAGAAATTACTACTACCAACACTCCCCCTTAATTTCTTCCACTAATGCTACTACATTTATATTGTTTTCCCTTGTCATAATTACTTTGGGTTTTACAACTTACCCATAACCAATGTAATACAAATGGTTTCTAGATAACCAAAAACTTTACATTTGAATGGTTTCGGCTAACCACAAACCTCACATAATAGTGGTTACAATAGACCACCGAACATTACAAATGGTTTTAGATTATGACTAACTCACATGAAATGGTTTCAGATTACAAAAAGCTCACATGATCAGAAAACTATCCTCATTTTGGCTTTTCTCCTTCTTGACCTACACCAAACTAATTATTGAGTCCATATAAAAAGAAATCCATCTACTGAGATACATAGGTACCAAACCATTGTACTCGCTAGTTTTATAGGAATCCTTTTCACATACATGATTCATCAATATGTTAGACCAAAAACCTTTGGGGTGTCGGGCACAACCAATAATGTGCCCCATACATTCACATAGCCCCTTAACAATCATCACTAATTCAATTTTCATCACTTGGTTGGGGAATATCAATGCAACCAACTTCTATTACATAACCACTATCAAGAACATCATATCCTTCACAATTAGATAAACAAATTCTCACTTCCAATCCCAACATGTTTATCCAATCAGCACATATACAAACCTTTCAATTATGAAAACCAAGTCACCACCAATATAACCTACTTTCACTTATTGCAACCACAACTAATAACTATTCTATAACATCAAACACACATACTTAAAACACAAAAACATAATAAACATTTTCATTATCAATATCTTCCATGCCATGTGTATGCATTCTCTAGCACTCCCGCTTGATTAGAGATGCTCCATATGCTTCTACTCTAGAAATAATGTTACACAATGCTAGGTCAAACACACTTCAACTTTGGCTTTCTTATTTTCATGACTTCTTTATTTCTTATAGCAGTCTCTTGATTTTTTCTTCTCTTTATTCTTGCAAAAGATAACATCAAATGTTGTTTCCTATTGGGCTATGGTGCTGCAACACACTTCACTAGTTCTAGACTCATCAACCTCTCCACAATCTCTAGGATCATCTTGTATACACTAAAAATTGTCCCGAATGACTTTATTAATTTAATTAATAATAGTCCCATTCTTCTACTTATTTAATTAAATTATTTGAATTAAATAAGTTCATTTTTGCCTAACTATTTAAATTTAATTTAAATACTTTCTAGCCTTAATGTGTTAATTTAATTTAACACATGATTCTCCATTTATTCTTTTTTAAATAAATTTTATTTATTTAAAATCCTCCATATTCCTATTAATTCTTCTAGACCTTGATTAAATTAAATGTTATTTAATTTAATCTTTACTCAAACCGCCTAGAAGTATGTGCATTCACATGAGTTTGCATTTCTTTTTAAGCACATGTTGTCGACACCATAGGAATCTTCTACACACATGCCATCTCATCAGTTTTATCCATCTATCTAGAATGTGAGATAAGATACTTAGTTGTCAATTCTTATCCTTATCTCCTGTGCTTAGTCATCAAATCCTTATCCTTATCTCCTAGTGGTTTCTAAGAACATTCTAGATGCTTCCTCCATCCACTTTAAATAGACATTGTGTCTCAAGCATTTGACACTAGGAGGAGACACAATAGATAGACACCACCATGAGAGACACTACGAGAAGAATGGCCTGATACTGGCTGGGATAGGAGTCATTCGAATTCCATCATTGCATCACCATTCTGTCATTTTGATTTCTCATATCATCTAGTCTAGGTACATTTTCCATTTGCATTCATACATCCAAGAGATTCATCCATTACTGTTGTGTTCCTAAGAGCACACCAAGCATACACTCCATTTGTTCTGAATCATAGTTTGAGGTTTGCATAATCTTGGTTACAATTTTATGCAACACATTTTGGCATGACCGGTGGGACCCACTTTGATGGTTCACATTTATTCAAGCTAAGGTTGGAGGCTTGCGATTGGAGGATAACTTGCGTACAGAGCGTCTAATCAAGCCACGAGGTCAGTCATCATCTTTGGAAGCGCATGAGGTAAGTACCCTATATTTTGTTCTTCTTTTGAGTAAAAAAAAAAATTTATAGGGACTTGGTTTTCTTCCATTTTCTTTATGCTATTTAGGTTATTAAAAAAAATAAAAATATATATGCTATTTAGGTTATTAAAAAAAAAAGTGTGATAGAGGGGATATTTTCTTTTATTTTGTCTAGGTTATTTTCTTTTGTTAGTGCAATTTGTTTTTGTTTATTTTATATATATAGTTTGTTTTTTTAAAAAAAATAAAATATAAAAAATTCAAAAAAAAAAAAAATTTTGCAGGCCCAGTCGCCTCTCCAGTGGCTCCCCCTACTACCGGCACCGCCGCCGTTGCTCCAGTGGCTCCCCTCCTTTCGGCGCCACCACCGCCGCTCCAGTGGCTCCCCTTACTTCCGGCGCCACCACCACTGCTCGAGCCACTCTCTCTTCTACCGCACCGTCGTCCCCGCCAGCGGCTTCTCCTTCCTCTTCCTTCCTCTTGGCGCCACTTCCACCCGTGGCTTCACCTCCACGCCCTTGCTTATTTCTTTTTCTCGCGGTCACCCACCGCTGCCGACACCTGAACCACTCGCGGCCACCACTGTGCAAGCCCTCCGCTCACCTACACCAACTGCACACTCGCCTTCTCAGCCGCGGGAGAGCTCTTCCTCGCCATCAATGGCCTTGTGCGCTGGAATTCCAACACTTCTTCCAAGGGAGTCTCCACCATTAGGGTTACTGACAAGACCGATCTGCAGATTTTGAACAAGAACAACCAGAGTGTGTGGAATTCTCACTCTGATGCCACGCCTTCGAGCTGTTTGGCTCAGTTTGAGTCTCTCCTGCCCTTAGATACTCCTGTTGTTGCCTGCGATCCTGCTGCATCTGAGGACAATTCTGATCATCATTCTGATCATTCTTCGATTTCCATGAATTTGAATACGGCTTCCAAGGATTTGGGTTTGATTGGTGTTGTTTGTTTGGGGGTTTTGATCGGGTTAATGTTGTGATTTGTGGTTTGTTGGGTAGCTCTTTGTTTGTGTTTTGGTTAGGTTTTGAAAAGAGGATTTGGAGTGCGTTCAGAGAGTTGTTTAACGCATGGGGTCAGACTACTTCCTGCTTCACTAACACGGTAAATCTCTCAGTCAACTTCCTTTACACCTTCTAAGAATATAGTTTTGTCTTACTTCTAGTTTCTTTCCAAGACCATTTCCACGTTATTCCATTCAATCCTTTTAATTATAATTAATTCTTGATTGTATTAATATTAAATTGAAAAAAATAAAAATAAAAATAAAAAATGAAAAATAATTCAAAAAAAATAAATAAATAAATAAAATAAATTTTGTTTTTTATTTCCTTCAAATAGGCCTTTACGTTTGTCAATTTTATTTTGTATATATAGGCATTTAAATTTTTATTTTTATTTTCCTTTTAGCCAAATATTCAAAAAACTAAAAAAAAAATTGCTTTTCGTGTGCCTGATTTTTACAACATTGAATGAATGTTGTACATTCTAATCACGTGTGTCTTCAATTAGATTAGAAAACTTAAAATTTCTTTGGCAACGAATAAGTGTCTTTTAAACCTGAAGTCCACTTACGTATTCTCTCCCCTCGCACCTTTAGGCGACCTTGGGTGCACAAGAAATAAGTGGACTTGTTTTTTTTTTTTTTTAGGAGGCCTGCTTGGGGATTTCACCACCCCTTGGGACGACCTCAACTCCAACGTTCTGGCGGAGTATAAAAATCGAGAGGTGAATCGAAAGACACCTCTCTTGGAAGTGTAAATATTGTCACTCTTGGCTAAGCCCCAAAGAACTTTATACCTTTGGGAAGTGAAGGAGGAGATTTGGGTTATCATCTCCCCCCGGCTGTGTGGCAGTATTTCCTTTCATCCACAGAATTGGGGCTCACGTACCTAGTGTATATCGAGGATGCCCCCTAGTTGAGCCTTGTACAGCCTAGTTTAACCTTATAGGATTGTTGGTGTGTTTGGTGTGTTTGAAGCACATTTTCATTGTACATATTTCATTGTTATCTTTTGCATTTTAAACCTAAAAATCCAAAAAAAAAATCAAAAAAAAATTTCAAAATTTAAAAAAAAGAAACCTTTTCTTAATCATCATTCCAAATCATTTCACGTCACATATTCCTTCCATCCAAGACATCGTTACCTCTTACATTTCTTGGTCATTCAATCACATTCCTAATCTTCATCCTAGTCATGATTCATCATCATTCATATTCAGTTTCCCAAGTCAAGCTCATCATCCATTCTTAATTCGATTCTTCAAATCAGCATTCTTCTAATCCAATCCCTTGTCAAATTCAGTCATCCAAGTCATAATCAATCTTTCAAAACTTCATTCATGTCTTTTACTATTTCAATTTGACATCACATATTCTACTTCGGACATAGGAGCATTGCTTTATCATTGGATTTTCGTTCAAATCAAACATTCACTTTGTTTGCACTATCATAGAGTTCTTATCAAATCAAATTGAACCCTCATTCAAGCCAAATCCAAAACAAATCAATATCAAATCAAATCAAAGTCCAATCAGCACAAAGCTCCTAAGTTTCAAGTTCATATTCCCTCTTCAAATCTTTTCATCACTTTTCATCTTGCATCCATGGATTCAAATCCGCTTCTCTCAATGATTGACAATATTGCACGACAACATGGTCTTGTACTTGCTCCATATCAAATTCCTTCTCAACACTTCAATTCTAATCTATCTCATGTTCATCATTCTCCTACCTTTGACAAGGGAAATCTATCTCCTCATCCTTCATCTATAGACAATTCTATCCATAGCCAATACAATTCCTCTGTCATAAATGACCTCACCATAGAAGTTGAAGAACTAAAGAATACACTCTTGAACAAACTAAGTCCGCAAGAAAAGGTCATTTTCTTTGCTATGTGTCCTTCCTTTTCTAGCTCTCATATCTCTTCATACAATTCCCTTAATGGCCCACACAATGCCTTAGACGTAAAAACCCTTACCAAGAAAATGGAGGAAATGAAGAATTGTCTCTCATATCTCAAAGGCATTAGTCCTCATGTCCCATCCAATCCTAATCCTCCATACTACGAACCTGATCCAAATCCTTTACCCATAATTCCACCTCTACAAAATCCTAATCCTATAATAACATTATCCTCTAGTCCTCCAACTACATCATCTCGTAATACTCCACCAACATCATCTCCTAAGCCTTCAACAATGTCATCTCCACCTCGTCAGGGGTATTTCACATCACTTTTGGCTAGATTGAAAATTCAGAATAATGTGAGCCAATCACCTAAAGCCACACCTCCAGTTCCATCTCAAGACCTTCCTTCAAAGCATGATGCTTCTCCTCTAGATTTGAGCACTTCTCCATTCCATCATTCCATTATCCCTCAACATTCATCCATCCCTCCTAGTCTATCTTCTGATTTCCCTCTTAATCAAGATCAAGACATTACACCTATCACACACATTACCGATTCCATTCCATCTCCAACATTAGCATCCATAGATATTCCCCTTCATGAAAAATTTTCTTCCACTTCATTCACGAATACTCCTCCATGTCAAGATCAAATTGCTCCATCTCATGATTCCATTCCCTCCAAGCCCACATATGATGATCCACTTACCATGCTATTTGATCTTCTTTCACCACATGATTCCATTCCTTCCACGTCCTCATATGATTCTAGTCCATTTCATGATCCACTCCTAAAGCTATATGATATTCTTTCATGTCAAGATCAAAGTACTCCATCTCATAGTTCCACTCCCTCCATTCCATCTCATGAACCTATTCCATCTCACAATCCACTCATTCCGCTCAATGATCTTCTTCCAAGTCAAGATCCATGCACCTATTCATCCATATTTCACGATCCCTCTCCATCTCATGATCCTATTATTCCTCATGATTCCCCTCATAACCCTACTCCCTCACATGATCCTATCACACCTATCCAATCTCCTCATGAATCCCATACACCTAGACTCGCATCTTGCGTTGAGAATAGTAAGTATCCCCTTAAAAAAATAATTCCTCAAGATGTTGGTACACCTTCCACTTTTTCCAATTCCAAAACTCTTCCACCTTCATCTTCCAAGTCCATTTTAGGTCCTTCAAGTCCATCCATTCTAGTTTCTTATAGTCCATCCATTCTAGGTCCTTATGTTCCATCGTCAAACTATTCTTCCCTTCCTTCCATATTAGGTCCTTATATACATCCTTCTACCTTATCAACGTTTTCCAATAAATCCCCTCATAGTCCTAGTAAAGATCAACAAAGGCGCACATCCTTGAATTCCTCCCAATGTTCACCTTCCATACGTCCTTTATGCACCCATACCATGGCCAATGGAAGTAAATTTGATGCCAAAGAAAAAGAAAACAAAGTTGAAAATCCACAAAAGCATAAGGATCAACATGTCTCATCTAAGCGACATGACCAAGAAAAGAAAAATCAGATCCAAAATGCAATCAAAAAGCCACGAAGGCTAAAAATCAAAAGTGCAAAAGTTATGTGGATACCAAAGCTACTTAATGTAGCAATGAATCTCAAAGAAAGATTCCAAATGACATCCAATTCTGCTAATCCAAAGGTCTCCCTCCTTCATAAATTCTCTCAACCTCCATCTTCCAAATCCATTTTGGGTCCTTATACACCCAAATCCGCCATCCCAACTCTATCATCTCCTTCATCCATTTTGGGTCCCTATATCCCGAAACTCCAACTTTCTCCTACACATCCTTCACAATTTACTCCTTTCCACCACCCTTCAAGGTGTCTGCCAATAAAGATCTTCCCACTTCCTTCACAAGTCTTCCAACCTAGTATCCATCAACCATGTCTTCCTCCTACCTACTCAACTCCCTTAATCCAAACTTTTTCATAGGTCATTGTCTTCTATTTCCCAATTCACTTTAGCATTCTTTTCCTTACCCTATCAACATCTATGAGAAAAATACCAATAATTCCTTGAAATATAATAAACAAATTAAAGAAACATAAATATCAAGGGATACATCCATATACCTAGATGCTTGAGTCCTCCCTTCATTTTCCTATTATGTCTTCCACTTTCACTTACCTATCCATTAACTTCTCTTTTTCCACTTGCACTATACACTAGGGGCAAGTTCCATCCATATTGTTCTTCCTTACCTATCTTCTATATTCCATCTATCGTCCATTGTCATTTCCATCTTTGATCTTGACTTTCACTTTCCATATCCCTTCCGCATTATCCACATATCCTTTCCTACATATTCCCATAATTTTTCCATAAATTTGATCTTGACATAGTCCTTGTCACATTCATGTTCATGCATCCATTTTCCATCCATATGCATACATATTCCCATCCTCTTTTCATGTTCATTCATATCTTTTCCATCCATAATCCTATGAACGTCTATCCTTTTTCCATATACCTTTGATCTTGGTTATCCCTTTCATTTCATCCATTTATTATCACGCATATCCTTTATATAATTATCCCTCCTCCATATCCTTCGTATCATTATCTCTCTTTTTCATGCCTTCCTTCATTCCACTTTCATACCCATGCTCCTAATCAATACTAGAGGCACAACAACAAAAATGTTCATACACGCTTAAGAAGAGCACATGCTTTCTCTTCCTCCATATGCGAGCTTTCACAACATCCGTCCATTTTCCTGTAATCCTTCCCCACTGTTATTTCCTTCCATTTTCATATCCTTGGAATGGGGCATTGTTGGTCACTCCTTTGAAATATGGTTATTGGTTCCCCAGTATCTGACACTATATCCGTTAGTCATCCATATTATTTCTCCATTCATATATCTACCCAATCTTCCTATCCATTTACAATTACCATGGCTCTCCCTTGTCATTGGTCTCAATCCATTCTATTCCACATTCATTCACTTATATTCATTCATTCATATCAAATTCAATCCAAATCTTTCACATTCAATTCATTCATTTCTATCCATTCTATCTATTCATTCATATCAAATTCAATCCAAGTCTCCCAATCTATTCAATCAATTCATTTATCCTCTAAATCTTATCATATTCTCTTCTTCCAATCACATCACTCTTCATGTATTATCTTATCTTATCCATATTCCCACCACACTGAGCTTTCATTCATAACACCAACCTCATCAAATAGTGATTGCAAACAAGCTTACACAAATTCACATTTAGACTCAATGATTTGAGAACATCGTTCCTTTTACTATCATTGTCAGCAACCAATCACAAATATCTCATTTCAATTCAATCAATCAAGCGGTTTTTTCCTTACAGGATGAATCCTTCCTACACAGGCTTAACAAACTTAACAAATTCAACAAATTTATCAGGTTCATGGAAAGCATGGTGAATTGAATGACTACTTAGTCATAATGTCTTTTTGTTAATTTTATCTTTGTGTGTCAGTGATAGCCTTCCCAAGTGTGCCTCGATTTTCCATATCTTGGTATCATTTGAATGGCTTATCTTGATTACACATGTTATTTTGCAATATGATCTATTTTCATGATTCTTTAGCACATCTATGTAAGTTTCAAGTTATGTTAATGCATTGGTCACTAAGGGCAAGGGGTTAGCACACTTTCCACCAAGCTCCTTAAAAAGACTTTGGGTGTGCCCAGACCTCTCCAGTGCGTATATGTCATTTGTTCCCCCATGACTCTAAAATCTACATCTATTGTGTTAAGAGTCTAATATACACAAAGGGATCTTGTCATCTATGCTTCTATAGCATTTGGTGCATAACTCCTCTTGCAATATTAAAATAAGGTATGCTCTCCATATGAACACAATTGAATCTCTTGCATTCATGTAGTTAAGTTGCATTTAGATTACTATTTTCCATCTTCTTATTTTTCTTCTTTCCTTCCCTTCTTTCCGTTCCAAGACCTTTTCACAAAAATTGCCCAAATTTGTATTTCTTGCGCAATTTCCATGAGGGGGCATCCTCAATTCTCCTTCCTTCTCTGGGGCAACCTGTATGTTCTTTAATATGATGTCATGCCGACATCACATCAAAGAGGGGCAAAATGTATACACTAAAAATTGTCCCGAATGACTTTATTAATTTAATTAATAATAGTCCCATTCTTCTACTTATTTAATTAAATTATTTTAATTAAATAAGTTCATTTTTGCCTAAGTATTTAAATTTAATTTAAATACTTTCTAGCCTTAATGTGTTAATTTAATTTAACACATGATTCTCCATTTATTCTTTTTTAAATAAATTTTATTTATTTAAAATCCTCCATATTCCTATTAATTCTTCTAGACCTTGATTAAATTAAATGTTATTTAATTTAATCTTTATTTAAACCGCCTAGAAGTATGTGCATTCACATGAGTTTGCATTTCTTTTTAAGCACATGTCTACACCATAGGAATCTTCTACACACATGCCATCTCATTAGTTTTATCCATCTATCTAGAATGTGAGATAAGATGCTTAGTTGTCAATTCTTATCCTTATCTCCTGTGCTTAGTCATCAAATCCTTATCCTTATCTCCTAGTGGTTTCTAAGCACATTCTAGATGCTTCCTCCATCCACTTTAAATAGACATCTTGTCTCAAGCATTTGACACTAGGAGGAGACACAATAGATAGACACCACCATGAGAGACACTACAAGAAGAATGGCCTGATACTGGCTGGGATAGGAGTCATTCGAAGTCCATCATTGCATCACCATTCTGTCATTTTGATTTCTCATATCATCTAGTCTAGGTACATTTTCCATTTGCATTCATACATCCAAGAGATTCATCCATTACTGTTGTTTTCCTAAGAGCATACCGAACATACACTCCATTTGTTCTGAATCATAGTTTGAGGTTTGCATAATCTTTGTTACAATTTTATGCAACACGCATCTCCCATGCTTTGATACCACTTGAAAGAGGTGGATAGAGTGGATCAAAGACAAACACAAATGCAACGATAAACATTAAAATCAATAAGCAAAACATAAAGACATCAAGTTGTGCTACAAAACTTCGTAAGTAAAATCTATTACAAATCCTTAGAATGTGACAACATTTTATCCACTCATGATCCACAGTGAGAAACCCAAAATGGACTCTGCTAATCATAGGCCCAACTTATTCTATTTATAAGCAAATGCATATTCAATGTTGTAGTAAAGTGTTGGCAATATCATTTGTTGGTGTAAATACATATTTACTATTTACACTTACTTAAGTTTACTTAGGTTAATGCATTATTTTATTATTTTATTTTGTGAGACACTTCAGAGTTTGTGTACCTTTTTGAGTTGTCCTGTTGACAACACAGAAGTATGCAACTCTATTTTAGTACATGGTGTCTACAACACTAGAGTTTGCATCATTCATTGAGTTTTCATGTTGAAAACATAGTTATTTGCACTCCCTTTTTAGTGCATGTTGTCTACAACACTAATTTGCATGTTACACCATTGTAGGCTTATCCTCTCATCATCGTACTTACTTTTATGCTTAATGGAGGATAACCCATATCTAGTGGGCATGTGCTTGGTTGTATGACTTATCATGTAGCTGATTCTAAGGCATTTTGGTAGAAGTAATAGGTTGTTAGATCCTGTCCCTATAGAGAATTTATTATTTTTAGCAGGTGTAGTATTTCATTAGAGTGCACACGGCCAAGTCTCAAACACACCCCATGGTGGCAACACCCACCTTCCCAGCCACATAACCTTAGTGGGGTATTTGCTTACAACCTACGAGTTTCCCTTTTAAATTGAGCTTCGATCCTTCCCACACCTATTGTGGGATTATAAACTTTGATACCTGCCAGTGGTAGTTTATTTCCCACTAGTGGTAGCTCCAAAACTACTCCCCGGCCTCCACAAATCACTCACAAGAACTTTTTTTGCATTTTCGGTTGTGTGAAGGATTTTTTACCACTCTAAAATGAGTTCTAGCCACTGTGAACACTTTTTGACTATCATTTTTTATTCTTTTGACTGCTGTCTGAGTTTTCTAGCATCCCGTGGAAGTCTATCTCTCCTGCTTCCATGCGGCATCCCCATAGGAGGCCATATCCACTGAAAAATCTGTAGTCACCACGTATCCTTCAGTTTCAAGTCGCCATGTGGACATGTCTATAGACCCACCTATGCAGACACACAGTCACCATCATATAGTCCACATAGGCAACACGTGGCTCTAATGCTGCCTGACATGTGGACTAATTGCCACATGTACCTATTGACAAATCACCTTGCCATGTCTATAGGACACGTTGGCCACCAACTTGTACCTACCACATTTACAACCCATCGTATAGTTTCATGCAATCAATACATAGTACCATGTTAGCAGGGGACCTAATATTTTTTTCTGACATCATCATTTTGTTGGGTTAAATTTTATAGTCATTTGACTGTCAAAACTAGTAATTTTATAATTACTACAATGGCCATTTGACCATCAAATTTAAGCATGCAATTTTTATACTAGATCCCTCTCAAGTTTGATTTTTGCTTTGGCAGGCTGACTTCACGAGCCCATAATTTGGACATCAAAACTCTAATTCAAGTGCAATTTTTTTTTAAATTGGCTAGAATTTCTTGGACTTTCTAGTGGTGGTGTTATTTTCTTTTTTTGGTGCAAGGATTCTTTAGAAATTACATTTTTTGGTGACTATACCTGCATAATCCTACATTTTACAGCTTTAAATGCTCTGTAAGAGCACATTTGTTCACTTTTTGAGGTTCTATTTTTTTTAAAGTGCATATTTTTTAGTCTACTTTCCAAATCTATAGGCAGACTATAGGATTGTGTGAACAAAATCCTCACTTTCAGAACTAGGTCTTTTTTTGTATTGTAATACTTTGATTACTTTTTAGAATTGTTGTACATCTGAGCTATAGTGCTTAGTGATAGATTTGGGCCTCAAAAGGTAGTTGTAAAGAAAAATTAGAAAGTCCACTTTTTTTATTTTGACAAGTGGCCCATTGTACATGCACTACTTATAAAGTGCAGTTTACTGTGTTCTTGTGTCTCTCTTTTGTGCTCTTTTCATTTTTTGAATCATGGGTTCATTTAAATATCCACCTCTAACTTCACACAATTATTCTACGCGGAAAGATATTGCATGGACTATATTAGTGGAAAAAGGTTACAGTCTTTATGTTGATGGTACAATTACCAAATCTACTAATGCTGAAGAACACATTGAGTGGATAAAATAAGACCAATAGGCTTTAGGAATTATCAAGATTTGTGCACATAGAGATCCCTTCTTTCACATTGCCAGTTTCACAGAATCCAAACCAGCTTGGGATAAACTTGAATCATTGTATGGTAAGGTGGATGAGAAAAGGGATTTTAGATTGAGGATGATCTACTTCTCTTGGATCCAAAGAACTTTGACACAATTCAGGATTACATCAAAAAAGCCAATGAGTATAGGGCACATCTTAAAGATCATGGAAATCCTATGAAGGATGACAAGTTGATTCATCACATCTTGAAGGGTATACCTTCAGAGTATGCTTCCTTTGTTTTGAGTTTTAATACACACAGGTTGATCATGGGAACTGCTTACCAAAAGCCTTCATTTGATGCATTTACATAGATGTTGATTGTTGAACAATCTCACTTGATGGATTTAGGACTTTTCAAGTCATCAAAGACCAAAGCCTTGGTGGCCAGTGATGAGCACCAATCAAGTCAAGGAGGGAAAAGTTCTAGCAACAACAAGAAGAAGCAATTGAAGCAGATATCACAATCTGAGACATAATAATCCTCCTCACGGTAAGGCAATTCTTCATCCAACAAGAAGGGAAGTAATGAAAAGAAGAATAAACTTTTTTGTGCATATTGCAAAAAGCCAAATCATGATGAGCATTACTGCAAGACTAAAAGAAGTGTTGAGTTAGAAAATCTACTTAGGAAGAACAAGATTCAAGTGTTAGGTACTTCCAAGGATTCAACTCCAACATTTTCAAAGGGTAAAGGGCAAGCATTTATGGCTAACTCAAGTTCATCTTTGGAATGGATACTTGACTCAGGTCCCTCCTACCATATGAGTTCTTCAAAAGGAGACTTTTCTTCATTAAAGCATCCAAAGGTACCACACATCTTCATGGGAGATGATACCAAAATGGAAGTTGAAGGGAAAGGACATGTGGAAATGGAAAATGGGGAATTCAAACATTTTCTCTATGTTCCAAACCTTAGTGTCAATCTCCTAGCAGTTTACCAAATCACTCAACTTGGGGATGGTCACAAAGTTGAGTTCCTTCCAAATTTAATGTTGGTGTGCAGTCTAAAAGATGATTCATTGGTTGCAGTGGGGAAAGTCAATGATGACAAGAGGGTTTATTCCTTCTCCCACTTTTTGCCTAACTCTCCTTCTCAAGCCTTGTTGACTCACTTACATTCACAAATCACTTTATGACATGAGCAATTTGGTCATCTTGCCTTCTGCTCCCTTCAGCAACTTTGCTCAAAACACATGGTCAAAGGTCTATCTAACATCAACTTTTCTAAGGGTGACTGTTCATCATGTTTAGTGGATATGCATCTCAAGGAGATGTATGATAAAGGGAAGTCTTCACGAGCACCAGTTGTTCTCTAGTTGGTTCACATGGTTTTAGCAGGGCCCTTTACAATGACTTTAGTCAGCCAAAGCTACTACATCCTTACTTTTGTTGATGACTTTTCACGATTCATTTGGGTCTACTTCCTTCATCATAAGAGTGAAGTGGTTCATAAGCTTCATGCATTTAAGACTCATGTTGAGCACAAATCTAGGAAATCCATCAAGGTTCTACGGGTGAACAATGAGAACATATATGTGGACAAAAGATTTAGAGACTTTTGCAAACTTGAGGGAATTGATCTTCAAAATCTACCAAAATTTAGTCCGCACAAGAAAAATGTTGCAGCTATGAGGATTAGAACTCTCAAAACCATGGCAAGTTGCATGATAAAAGCCAAGTCTCTTGATCCTACACTTGATGTTGAAGCCATAAGTAGTGCTACTCACATACTTAATAAGTCTCCTCGTAATGTCTTAGATGGGAAGACTCCCTTTGAGGCATGGTGTGGTAGAAAACTAGTTGTGAGTCACCTTAGAGTCTTTGGTTGTCCAACATGGGAAAACCTATCTTCCAGAGCATGCAAGGTACCAACACCTTGGCCTTGTACTTTCATCAGTTATAAAGACAATGTGAAGGCTTACAGACTTATGGATCCTGAGACTCACAAGATTTTTGTGAAGAAGGATGTTCACTTTGAGGAAAGCTCACCCAACTTATCCTCTAATCCTCTTGGCACATCATACATAGTGGAAATTGAAAGTGACACTAGCGATAGTGCTTCAATAGATTCAAACAAGTGGGGTTCTATTGATAGTTGTAGTAACATGTCACATCATCAATATAGTCCACATGCTTATATTGCCACAGTGAAAGGTCCAACACAATAAGGTACATCTTGTCTTCCAACTCTAGTTTCAGTTGATGACTACATGGCAGACATTGAAGGTTTATTCATGGAGTCAAACACAACAAACTTGGGAGATAGACTTGAGGACTTACATCTTCTCTTTGATGAAGGTGATCCTTCTACAGTTGTTGCGAGTGCTCACTCTAACCCTCATGTCCATTCTTTACATGATCAATCTTTACAGGTTGGTGTGATTGTGAATCCTTATGAACAACAGTTGTCGGAGGTCTCTTTGTTAGTTGAGGAGATAGATGGTTCATTGGGACAGGTTCAACAAATATCCTTGCTAGATCTACATTCATTTTTTTTTGCACAATTGGAAGGTGAGAACGTCAATATTAGCACAGGGATACTTGAGCAGGTTTCAGGACTAGCATACATCTTCAAGGTTGCACCTTGCCTTTGTTTCTTCCAAAGGGAAGGAACATCATTCTGCACTCTTGGACCAACTTCTTCCTTGGAGCGGCTTTCACTGATAAGCATTCTTCATTTTTTTTTTTTGGGGGGGGGGGACTTTTTCCTCTTATGAGGTTTTTGTTCTTCTCATTCTTTACTTTTGTATATATTGGATGTATGTTGTAATGGGGGGGGGTTTGATTACTCCATCCATCCATGCATGTCTTTTTACTCTCTTTTTGTGGGGAGGGTTTTTCCTCTTTATCCAGTTTATGAGAGAGTACATTTTCATTATGTACATGGGTACCTAATATGACCTAGTAGCCAGGACCCATCATGCATTTCATCCTAGTTTTCATAAGCTTAAGGGCATTCCCCTAAGTTGCACTTAAGGAGGGGTGTTGGTGTAAATACGTATTTACTATTTACACTTACTTAAGTTTACTCAGGTTAATGCATTATTTTATTATTTTGTATTATTTTATTATTTTATTTTGTGAGACACTTAGGAGTTTGTGTACCTTTTTGAGTTGTCATGGTAACAACACAGAAGTACGCAACTCTATTTCAGCACATGGTTTCTACAACAATGGAGTTTGCATCATTCACTGAGTTGTCATGTTGACAACAGAGTTATTCACGCTCCCCTTTTTAGCACATGTTGTCTACAACACTGATTTGTGTGTTACACCGTTGTAGGCTTATCCTCTCATCATTTCACTTGCTTCCATGCTTAATGGAGGATAACCCATATCTGGTGGACTTGTGCCTAGTTGTATGATTTATCATGTAGCTGATTCCGAGAGATTCTAGATGCATCTCAGAGGCCTTTATATATAGGCACTCCTAGTGTACTGTCATCATATATTGAATGAATATAATGTCATTCTAATCATACTCTCTCTTTCTAGTCTACAGTTGTGCTTGTGTTTGAGTTCTTAGTTCCTGGGTAGATTTTGCCATAAAGCAAATTCATACATAATTAATGCTGGACAGTGTAGCTGGTGTGTTGGATGGTGCTTCGATGACTAAGAATGGCTAATGACGGCTGCTTGTCTATTGCTTTAGGCAGTTTGTTAGTGGTTGTGGATGGTGGGTAGGTGGGAGAAATTATTACCGTCAACAGAGGGTACATTGGTATAGAGTGCCTCATCGATTAATAACAACATTACTAAGTGATGTGTGCATTACTAATACCACCTCTGAATCAGATGGTAGTTGATTCTTTCGGGTTGGAAATAATGGGCTTAAAGGGAATTAAAGATTTGCATTAGATTGCTGCAGGTAGTGTTAGATTGTAGAAAACTGCTCCAAAGTCCTACATTTTCTTTCCAAACACATAACAAACCAATCCTTGTGTTTTTCTAAGTCTGGCTCCCCTGAATGCTTCACCATACTGCTGGTATAAATTTCCTGTGAAAATAAAATGTTCTACAAGACGTTCTCCCTTTGCTCCAAGCTATACACAATAAACTCTATGCGATGGAATGAATTGGCGCACTACATATTTCGCCATCTAATAAGCCCTTGTATGTATAACAATTTCGTATCTTCCTGCAGTGGGTTATTTCTTCGTGGAAGGATTAAAGCATTTTGCACAAGTGGTAATGTATGTTGGAAAAAAATAATGCAAAAGAAAGAAGAACATTCAGCTCAAATAATTTATATTTGCTAGGATCCCCAAATTCATACAATAACTTTTAAGCAGGAGGACAGTTTAACAGTAATGAGTCGAATCAGATAAAAATATGGAATACATTTAATGGAAATCAACCAACAAAAGAAAGTGGACAACAGAAAAGGACATGATCTTCATGAAGACATTGGGTTGCAAGTGATAAACAAACAGAGCACTTGCGCCATTGTCATCCAAAGTAGCAGCACGGCAGCAATAGAACCACAAACCAGCCATGGCTTGGAAAAGTAAGCACTTATGAACTCACTCCACAGGATCTTGTACTTTCTTCCCGTGTACTTATACAACCCTATTCTCGCGTCATTTATCACTCTGCAAAATGGAAAAGGGATCAACCCTGTACCGAGAGAGTTGAAAAGGTCTGCAACTTGTTGATTGCTTCCCAGAAAGTTGCGAATTACCTCCGCCTTCCTTAACACAGCAACATCATCCTCGTTGTCAATCAACTCATCCATTAGTAATACATATTGCGTCATTGGTCTCGGATTGTACCTCCATCTTGAGCTCACTTCCATTGCAATTAAATTGCTCAATACTGAATATAATTGTTGTGTTACCATCATTTCCGGTAAGTAAAGCGTCGCTGATTTCTCATCAAAGCTTACCCATTCAACGGCTGAACCTTCGTTTTCTGGTCGATTTGAACTGGTCACTGGGTGTATGCTCACGCCTGCGCGTGTGAGTTCAGAAGCTGTTGGCAGCTTCACAAAGTTCAGCTGAATCATTTCGCCTGGGCTTGTATTCGAGGAGGGAAATCCCAAACAATGTTTGCGCCAACGTCCACAAATGGTCTTCACTGAATCAGATCCACTTTTAAACCAGATCTGCAGACAATTGTGAGGTGAAAAGAATGTTGGCCGAGTATTTCCGGGGCTTGTATTTGATGAAGGAAAGCACAAACTCAGTTTACGCCAACGTCCACAAACGTCCTTGATCGAGTCAACCACCTTCTGGAAATATATTTGCATCCTGTATTTGCGCGAAGGCGGCAGTCGATACGCTTCCACATGTTGGTAGTGATTAACATAACTGCCAATCAAACCGCGGTTGAGTATATCGAGGACATGAGAACACTGTTCGTGAGATGGTGGAATCTGCCATCTAAACATTTTGTGTCTGGTCAGACACTTGAGGACAAACCTCGCTAATTCATCCATCTTTTGACCGGCGACTTCTGGAGAACTCGTCTTGATTTGAAGGATGTCATTCAGAATCCAGAGAGGAATTTGATTTTCAAATAAAAGTAAATCACTCATTAATCCTTCCCTTAACGGACTTTGTAATTCGAAATCAAAAACTCCATCATACCTCCATGAGAATTCTTCCTGGTCTCTTTTATAAATTCCAACAGTATCGACACCACCTCTTAGATAATTGAGAAGAAATTCATAAATAAAGCATGCATCCCTGGTGACCATCCACGCTAATTCTATAGGAGCGCAGGAAATATGTTCACCATAGAACCTCCTAATCTGCTTGTCCTTCGGCAGCAGTTCGCCTTCAACAAATGACTTGATAGAAGTCTGCGGGTGATATTTCTGGATCCTGACTTGCATCCTTCGAACAGCCTCATCTTTCGAATTCTCCATGCTTTGCAGCTCCTCCTTCCCATAATGAAAAGGGCCGATGGAAACAAAACGTGGAGTGTACAAATGGTAGGAGTCTGGCAGTGATGTAGGTATTCGGAAGATGAAAGAATCGGCTACATCGAGTATATCATCTTCTCTCAATCTACGATCAAACCCGACTTGAATTATACTGCTGCTCGAATTGATCGCTTCTATCTCTTGACTGCCCATTTGGATGTATTTACTAACTTCTTTCGATATTGAATTTGAGAATGGGCTAGTAGCAAGTATACTTAACAAGAAGGATGCACACAAATGCACTTACTACTCATCAACTTCAAAGTTAAATAAATCTTCCAACCTTATGCAGGACCTACACCAGTGAATCCTTATGTGGCTTTGGCGAGGAAAATGGTATCTGAAGGGCTGCTTTCAACATTAAGAGAAATGTAATAATCTATCATCCAAATATATTCTTTATTTTATTTTTTTCGAGGCTGTCGAATTATAATGGCATAAACTAATTTAGAAAGGACAAAGGTGTAAAATGAGTTGCAGAGGAGAGGAAGGCCTACGTACTTTGGGTGGAAAACAACATTCTTGTCCATTTAACTGGGTAAGTAATATTCAATTAAAGCGTGAACGAAGCTAGGAATATCCTTATCCATTTTATTGGGTAACCAATATTTTCAATTATTACGTGAACAAAGTACTTCATCTTTATTCAGCGAAACTTTATATTAAAAAAACTTAGAAAATAAGTTAAATCTGAAAATAAATTAAACGTGAAAAAGTTATTCTAGTACTATTTCAAGGTAAGATTTAAGTTCATTGCCAAAATAATAATAATGTTAGATATCTTGTTAGGCTTGTTCTTATGTTTTAGTTCAACTTTATAAAATTCTAAATTTTTTATCAAAGAAAAATATAAATTGTATTATTATTTTAAAAATTAATATGTAAATATTTTATGTTTAATAGACAAGAACCTACAAATTGTCAAACAAAAACACATCAATTGAATCTTCCAGAAAAAAATCTTCATATGCTTTGCACTAAAAATAATTATACTTTGGGCTTTAAAAAATAAAGGAACCCTGTAAACATCATCATAGACATTTATTCTTGCCTTAAATTTATGTTTTCTTGCAACACAGATGTACATAAATTATTTCGTGGGAAAATGCAATTTGTTAGGGCTCTTTAAAATACTTCAAGGGAATAAAGTAGTATTAACAACTTTTGGTCCCACATAGTAACATGTTGTTCAAATTCATTACCATTGTTCCTACAGGGAAAAGTAGCTAGACTTCTACTTTTTATTGGAAAGGACACAATACTTAAATTCTCAACGGTCATTTTTGTTATTTAATGTCTCTTTTATTTCTTGTATTTAATATGTGTCAGTATTTATAGAGGATTCCTTTATGAATGCATCATCTTATCAGTGTTAATATATAATAATAATTATTATTATTCGGTTTAGTTTAAGTTAGTTTTATGTTTCTTATTGTACTTGCCGTAGGCAATGTACTATTGCATTCACTATGTTTGATTAGCAAATTAGTTTTGAATGTATCAACCAATTATATGCAAGTATTTTTACCTTGTTTCAATTTTTATAAAGTTTTCATATTTTTAATCAATATAATATATTTTTTATAAAATATTTATCTCCATTCTAATTGGTTAAATTCATTTTGTCTTATAAGACCCCTCTTTCTCGGAGCTCCCACCATATTTCTTTTTTAACGGAATGAATTTCGCAAATAAATATAGATATATACACAATTATTACATTCACAAACTACTATTAAGAAACTAATAGATGAAAATATATCTTCTATTATTGTACTTGCCTAGGCAATGTACTATTGCATTCACTATGTCTCATTAGTGAATTAGTTTTGAATGTATCAACCAATTATATGCAAGCATTTTTACCTTGTTTTAATTTTTATACAGTTTTCACATTTTTAATCAATATAATACATTATGAAAAAATATTTATCTCCATTCTAATTGGTTGAATTCATTTTGTCTTATAAGACCCCTTTTCTTGGAGCTCCCACCATATTGCTTTTTTAATGGCATGAATTTTGCAAATAAATATAGATATATACACAATTATTACATTCACAAACTACTATTAAGAAACTAATAGATGAAAATATATCTTCTATTATTTTCCCTATAAACATCAAGACCGTGAAGTAAGTTATTGTTCTAATGTATATAAATCTTCTTTAAAACACAATGTAAATTTTTTTTAATATTTATTTCATAGTTTTTTTTAAATTTTAAATTTTATATTCATATTTAAACAAATATAATAGTAACATTGAAATACAACCACCCCTAATTTCAAATTTAAATTATCATTTAAAATTTAAAATATTACCATTAAAATTTTTATTTTTATTAATTGTTGATGAAAAATAATAATTAGCAAGTTTTATATTACATTTTCTTTAATATTTTACTATATGTAATGCATAGCAAAAAAAAATGTTCAACATACAAAATTAATTTCTATTATATTATTTAATAATACATATTACAAAACTAAAATATTCTATACTACATAATTATAAATTAATAATTGTATTATATATCTATCTTTTTAAACTTCAATTTCCTATACATATTCATTATTATAATATCAAATATTGTTTCTATTACAATACATTCTAACAGCAAGTACATGCCACTACATGGCACTTGTTTTCTAAGTTTTTAGTTCTATAGATTCTTGTTTGTCTCTTGTCGGACATTAGTAAATTTATCTTGTCTTATCTATTTAATGTGTATATTAAATTGAAATTTGAATATTAAGTTATAAATTCATGCGTGAAATGTATAAAAGTAAATTAGTTTATTACTTAGGCAGTTAAAGATTAAAAATAATTGACAAAATATAAATTTAACAAGTTGAATTAATGGATGCTTGATTTTCAAGTAAAAATTATTAGTTTCATAAGAATATATTTACAAATTCACTAAATACATTTTTTTGTTTTATTGGTCAATTATCTTGAAGAACTTTATACTTTGTATATATATTTAAAATATTTTTATTATATATATCTATTTTAAATAATTTAACAAAACTATTAGTGTCTTTTCTTATTGACTATTATTTTAAATATTTGTATTATATATATCTACTTAAAGAGTCCAAATTCCCACACATGTACTTGTTTTACCAAATATGCTAAAATAGTTGCCCATAGATATCAAATTTATATGCTATGATCTTTTCTCAATTTTTGCACACTAAAACCAAGCGACAATACACACTTTTTAAATCCTCCAATCTAATTTTTACATAGTTGATAATCTCGTGAGATGCGAGTATAATGTTTGTGGCATATCTTCTTTTCTTTGACTATGAAATAAGCTACAAAACCCCTTCTTCTATGTACCTTATATGATGAAAAAAGTTTGAGGTTTGGTTCTATTTTTTAATTTTAAGGATTCTCAGTTTGAAATTTTGCACTTTGGAATATCTCTTAAATTATTCATATGGGATGCAATAGTTTTGTCAATATTTTTATATTCTACAAACTATGGTAATGTATTGTTGATGAACAAAAATTAGGTCATAATATTCTTCATATAAAATAAAATAGTTGGTGGAATAATTGTTAGAGTAATAAGATATTGCCTTATTATTCAAAACATTTTGATTTAATTATTAAGTCACTTATTATCTCTAGTTTACTTAAGCTAAATTTTAGGCATATAATAATTAATTCTTTTATTATCATGCAACCTAGGTTTTACCCCGTTAGGGTTTTGATCTCTTTTTATAAGGATTGATTTCTTTGTAATTTATTCATTCACTTTTGATAATAGCAATTTCTCTTTTTGTTCATCAAGAATGTCTCATCCATGGATCTAGTGATTCTTGCCTGCATAGCTTTTTGCCTCTCTCTTTCTGTGACAAGTGTTTGCATCTAGGTGATTCTTGGGAGCTCTAGGTTGGATCTTTCATCAACTTCAACATGGTATGAGAGCTCAAAATATTCATGTCCCTACTTTTTTTATGAGAATTTTGGTTTAGCTTTTAGATCTATGTTTTTTATTCAGAGGGATTCAATTTTCAAAGTTCTTTTTTTATTGAATCTAGGGGGTCACCATTTTTCAGTGCACTTTGAGCCCAAATAGACATCACTATTGACCTCAGAGTGCCCAAAACCCCTATTTTAATATAAAATTTGTCTAATTTCAATACAGATGGAATTTGAGGCTAAAAAATATTGCTTCCAAATTAGGAACATTTTCCAAGGTATTGATTCTTTGATTTTTTGAGCATGTTTCTTGATGCAGTGAGCTTTTGATTTTTTTGGCACACAAATTGACATTATTTTTTAAAAAGTGAGAATTTTTGGCACATTTCCTTAGGTGGTGATTTTTAGGAAATTGACACACAAATCAAGATTTTTCAAAAAATCATTATTTATTTTGCATGCTTCCTGAGGTGATGATTTTGTGATTTTTGGTACAAAAATTGAAATTTTTTTGGCACAAAAATTAATATGTTTGGGTACACAAATTGAGATAGTTATGGTACAGAACTAACACAGTTCTTGAGGCAATTTCTAGTACTGGTCGAAATGCTTTTTGAGACATTTTGCAATGGATCCCGAGGTGGTAAATTTTATTTTTTGCTTTTCCAGTGCTTTTTTGACCTACATGTGGTTATTTGGCCATAACTTGCTCATCCAGACTCCATTTCTCAATCCAAAAGAAGTTCTAGAAATTTGATTTTGAGCCTATCATGATGGTGTAGTTTATTTGGATTTCTGATGTTGTTTGGTGGCATGTTTTGGTTGTCAAATTCAAAAGTTCCATTTTTCATTCTGAAAGACATATTTTTAGACATTCTATTTTCCATATTCTACTCTAGGCGCATCCCATTCGATTTTTTGTTTTTCTACATTTTGATGGATACTTGGTTGTTTTAGGTTAGGGGATCAATTTTTTTGTTTTAGATGATTCTTCATGGGTTGTACTATCTATTGTATCAACCTTATGTCTCTTTTGATCTTTGTTGACATCCTTTTAAAGTTATTTTGCAAATGCATTGAGATAAAGTGCCACTCTATTGCATTTCAAAATCTTAGATATCTTTGTATTCTTTTTTACTTGCACTACCTTATAAAGTGCCTTGGGATGTTTCATGTTGGCCATATTCACCATCTTCCTTTGTCAAGTGAGTGTTCCTTCTATGACATTAGCCCCATGATGTGTTGATGACACATGCCATTATGGGTGTTTTTACTTCTTTTGCACTCTTAATGTTCCTAATTTTTTTTCTACAAGAGATTATGCATTGAGTTTCAATGTTCATGTCTTACCTTTCAACATTACAGGCAGGTTATTTTGGTTCGATTTCTTTCTTGGTTTGATGGAGTGAGCTATGTATTTAGTATTTGATCCTATGTACTAGGCGACTGTAGTGACTAGATACCTATGCATTTTAGTGAGATGGATCATTTACCATTTAGACATTCTTTCATTCCTATTTTTGGAGGCCATGAAGATACCTTTCATCTTTGATTGATCTACTCTTTAGACTTAGTCTTCTCTACTTGGTTATATTCTATATAGTGGAGGTTCTTCAGATAAGCAGTTTGACAGTGTTTGTAGCTTTATGCTTTAGTGATGTTCTTCATGATCATCATTTTGTTCCTATCTTCTGGAACATCCTTTCCATCTCTTTTTGGAGTAGGGTTTTTCCCATGCATTTTTCTCTATTTCTCCTCTTTATAGAGATTTGGTTTTGCTTCAGTACCTCATCAAGCCATGTTGTCAGGAACTAATTTTCTTTCAATAGTAGTTTCTTGGTTTTTTGCTACTCCCTAAATTTATTTTAAGGGGGGGTGTTAGAGTAATAAGATATTGTATTATTAACTAAATCATTTTAATTTAATTATTAAGTCACTTATTATCTCTAGTTTACTTAAGCTAAACTTTAGGCTTATAATAATCAATTCTTTTATTATCATGCAACCTCGGTTTTATCCTATTAGGGTGTTGATCTCCTTTTCTAAGGACTAATCTCTTTGTAATTTATTGATTCACTTTTGATAATAGCAATTTCTCTTTTTTCTCATCAAGAATGTGTCATCTATGGATCTGAAAATTCTTGCCTCCATAGCTTTTTGCCTTTCTCTTTTTGTGATAGGTGTTTGCATACAGGTGATTCTTGGGAGATGTGGGGTTGATCTTTCATCAACTTCAACAATAATTGTATATTTACTATCTTATATGCAAAAAATAATTACATTTTATTTCATGTGCCATTTTCTTTAGATGAGATTTAGGTTTCTTCTCATTATAATTGTATATGGGTTATTTTTCATTTTGTATTATCTATCAATGGTAAATGAAGGTTTAATATAATGATGAGCTAATGATTTCACTCTAAATATAATTTTGAATACCATTCATTGTCTCTCTATATTGTCAATGTCAATGATTTCCTCGTGTAGTATATGTCCTTGAGAATTGTCAATAGTAATAGCCAATGACATGGTGAGTGACAAGTATCTTCAATTGCCTAATGTTATAGGTGACTGAATATAATTAGAAAAATGTGCAACAACCTACACATGTACATTTAGTCTCTTAGAACTTGGCCCAATGTAATTATAAAAATGTGTAACAACCTACATGGGTACCCTATTTGACCCATTATATGACAACATAAGTTCCTAGGGGAACTAGGACCTATAGGGATATAACATGTGTTTGCATAGATTGAAAAGGGTCATTAGGTATTTTATGACCCTTGTTGACCCATTATATGACCACATATGTTCCTAGGGGTCCTAGGCCCCTAAGAAAATACATCATGTGTTTGAATGGGTTAAATGGGGTCATAGGGTGCACTATGATCCCTTTAGACCCATTAAATTAGAACGTATATTCCTAGGGGTTCTAGGACCCCTAGAAACATATATCATGAGTTTGAATGAGTCAAAAGGGATCAACCCCTTTTGACCCATTATATGATAACATATGTTCTTAGGGATCCTAGGACCTGTGTTTAATGGATTGAAAAGGGTCTTTTGACCCATTAAATGATAACATATATTACTAAACATATATCATGTGTTTGAATGGGTTGAAAGGGATCATAGAGTACAATATGACCCCTTTCAACCCATTATATGAAAACATTTGTTCATAGAGACATAAATCATGTATTTGAATGGGTTGAAAGGGGTTATACAAATTTTGGGCTCCCATGACTTACATCATGTCTTTGAATAGATTAAAATGGGTCATAGGGTATGCTATGACCCCTTTTAATCCATTATATGACAACACATGTTCCTAGTGGTCCTAGGACCCTTAGAGACATACATTATTTATTTTAATGGGTTGAATGCAGTCATAGGGTGCCCTATGACCCCATTTTCCCCATGACCTCTACACAAACATGATGTCATATAAATGGTTAAAAGGGGTCATATGGTATCCTATGATGCCTTTAGAGCTATTAGATAAAAGTATCAATGTGGTTAAGAGTTATAAGATTCTTTAGAACTCTTAATATCATAAAATGCATCAAAAGAAGCCACAGGGTACCTAGGACCCCTCTTGACCCTTTAGATCAAATTATCTATTTTGTTACAGATCCTAGGACCCCTAAGCACACTTAATGTCATTGAATGGGTCAAAAGGGGCCATAGGGTATTCTAGGACTCCTTTTGAGGCATTATATTATATCTTCTATGTAGTTAGGGGTCTTAGGACCCTTAAGCACACATACTGTGATTGAATGGGTCAAAGAGTGTCAAAGGGTACCCTATGAACCATTTTGATCCTTTGGAACCATTATACATATGGTTAAGGTTCCTAAATCCTTTAAAAAAAATTTTTAAGGATCCTAAAAATGGGTCAAATAATATTATTCAAAACATTGATTTTTTTTAATCAACACCAAAAATGTCCAAAAATTATGGTTTTGGCCTATTATTGTGTGTTTCTGACTTTGACCATGTAGCAAATGGCTTTTTTTCATCCAAATTTGATGAAACAAAAAAGGTTTATTGAAAATATTCCTAGATTTCCATTGATATATTGTCTCCCAAATTATGATTTTAGTAAGTAATTATTTCTTATTTTCTAATGGAGTTAGTTACACAGTGTTCATTGACATACTGATTGAGAAATAACTATAACTTTCAAATGTTATAACATTTTTTAAATCAAAAAGATGTATCACATCCTATGGTTTTCCAACTTATAGGAAAAAAAAAAAGGAAAAAACTTAATTTTGAATTTTATTAAATTAGTTAATGTGGTCAAACACATGATTATTTTGAAAATGTTAGAGTAGAAAATTCATAATTAATTATGTATTAAGATTAAAAATACCCAAAATATGTTTCGCATCTGGGCATGAGTGTACTTCTTATATCTAGAATCTCATTAAAAAATATTATCATTTGATTTTGATTAAGGTGTTCACACATACATCTACTTCTTATTTTTGTCATGAAATTTTTATACCACTATATTAAAATCCAAAAATTTGACCTATAATTTTTTTTTCTTCTTTAGATAAGACCTAGTGGTTTATAGACTACATTCTATTTTCTATATATTTTTTTCTTACAAATTTTTGATGCAAAGTCCATAACTACTTTAAAATTATACCTCAAGTTAACACAACCATGATTTTTTGACTTTTCACTACCACTTAGTGTCATAGTTTTTTTGACCGTGATCAAGCCCATAACCTCAAACTCATTGACCCATATTTAATGAGTAATGATTCACATGAACTCATCTCTCATGAGAATGAATGAAACTTCGGAGGAGGTTACCAATCCTAGTATTACTCTAGTTTGAATCCTAGTATTATTCTAGTTTGAATGTACTTAACTATAAATAATTTTGTCCATTGTTAAATCTACTCTATAATTACTCTTTCTCATATATTTTCCTTTTCAATAACATCATCTTTGTTACCCCAAAATCTCAATATCATGCATTCTAAGTTTTTTTGACAATTTTGTAAGAGTACATGAAGACTTACACCTCTCTCTATGGGTTTTAGGAAGGTCTATTTATGATCAAGGTGAAAAATATTAGTGCATGAGATTCAAAAAAATTGTAGGAAAATACATCAAGGAACTAGAAAAACCATTATAACAAGATTTTCTTCTTTGAACATAGAAGAAAAATAATTTTTCATGTACATGACATGTTCTTTTATTGACCAATTTAAGTGTATAACCATAAGAGCATGGAAGGCATCCATATGGAACTCTAACAATAGACTACAAGCATTGAAGTACAAGTGTCTTGTTAAAGAAATATAAGGTCCCATCTACCTTTATTGAAATGCATGACCACCTACAGGACCTAGGGAGAAAAATGCGAAATGAGCTCAAGCAACCTCATTGCATGTGTCATCCATGTTATCTTAAACAATTGATATGCTTATTTCTCCTACATATTTCTAATGTGGACTAGATTTATTTGATCTTTGAACTCTGACTTCTATGAATGCATCATATTTTAAATTAAAATATATCCTTTTT